>JAQPPZ010010915.1:0-311410 GCA_028583015.1 Wollemia nobilis
AATAAAAATATCTTCAACACCGGGGCATATTTTTCAACAAAACGAAGAGCCAACTTGGGTTTTAAGAAAAACCCATTTCAAGTCTTTTATCCACTGCATCCTTGGATCTAACTGCCTGTGTTGACAACAATGACAATCCTTCTTGCTCAAAATATAGGTGAAATTCTTTGTTCCCTCTAATTAGGACTATAAAACCACACTAGATCCTGCACCATTTATGCATTTAGCACCATCAAAGTGCATGATCCATATTTCCTTTTCTATCATCTATTGATTGGATATAGTAGGGATTTTTCTTCTCTGATTCAGCTAAGATACTGTATGTCCCCATACCAGTTCCAAACTGATTGTAATCCTCTCTAAAAGGCAACTCATCCTCAATATCCAACTCCTCAAAGTTTTGAACAACCTCAAATTCTTCCAGGTGGATAATATTGTACATGTCTTCCTCAATATTTTCAATATGATAAGCTACTAGATTTTTAGGTATTATCCTTATTCTCTTTCCTTTGAAAGGAATCACCATACTAGAATAATCTATGTACATACATCCACCCAATTTTGTAGTAAACTCCCTTGAAGGGCATAATACAAAGTAGGATTCTAGGTCAACCACCATAATTTCTTGTACTATTGTCACCTTAGGGTCTCTATACATCCTCATTATTAAAACATCCTTTATGAATCCAAATAGCTTAACAAGTGTCCCATCTAATTGTAATACTCTAGGACAAGATTGGGTATACTCCATGCCCATTTATTCATAGACTGCTTTGGGAATAACTATGGTTTATGCTCCTAAATCTATCATACAATTTTGGACTATCCAACATTACATCCAGAGAGATATATAGAAAGGATAGGGCTTATTATTTAAAATAGTAGTGGACATCTCTTTATTTTTTTATGGTATACTAAGAATTGTGGTGGCATACTTCTATTGTGGATACTTGTTGAGAGAATCCTTAAGCTAGTCTATCTAGCCAGGAATGAATAGAGTGTCATACAAACTAACTTTTGATGGAATATTTTTTATTTATTTAATAATATTATACTCATACCTAGCAAGGTAAGGTCTTTCAGGCCTTCTTTTTGGCTCACCATATTTCCTTTTATACTTCTAAGTGGCTTCTATTCTTTACATTTTGGTAATAGAGGGGAATCTAAGCCTTTCTTTAGCTTCATCTTTAGATCTCATATCGTCTCCTTCAGTTTCATTTTCCAACCTCTTAGGAAGAATTTTTGTATTCTATTTCCCTTTAGCTTGAGGAATGGGAAAAGTATCACCACTTTGAGGAAGATGATCATTTATTTTTTGAGAAGGGACTTGGAATTGCCCTATATTCTAGGGATCTACTTGCAAGGTTTTCATTCCAGACCTTGTCATAACAACAATTGGGCTGTCCTCATCCAGATATTTCCCAACCATGATTTTATCAAGCTACCATAACATGTTTACTCTCCCTTTTTTATTTCTTTCATCTTGATCCATAGCTTGTTGGACATGGTGTTGGTACATAATACAAGATTGTGAGTCATGAGGGTCATTACATACCAGACACTAGATATTTATAAGAGTAGTATCTGAAGAACACTCAGTATCCTCATATGCTACATTCACCCTAACCCCAATATTGTTACTAGGACCAGGTCTCTGATATTTATTCACATATGGAAATATCCTTTGTTGTGATCTTTCTTGGTATCTCTTTTCAATCGAATTCATTTTGTTACTTGGAGTTTTCAAAGTATTTTGTATATCAAGAATAGCAAAAAATTCTAGAGATGGTTGAGAAGGAATGGGAAGGAAATAAAATACAGAGGATGATGACTTTGATTGAGGAACTACATTCATTTACAGATATGTAGATGATAAATAAATGGGATCCATGTAAAATGGGTTTGCAGCTTGGCTTTGGCCATTAGTAGATTTTGAGTTATAAGGAAGCAAATTTTTGGGGGGTAGTCTCCTTACATTAATTAGGATATTCTCATCATGAACTACTACATTATAAACTTTATGGAAGGTTTCTACTCTCAATTGTTGTGTTTGTAAGCCTAAATCTGATCCAAGAGCTCTGATATAATACATATAGGTCAAACATGCAGCTGGTCTAGCTACATGAGGTATTCTTTTCCATATTCTGCTAAATCTCAAATTGAAATATGAGACAGTCTCCTACTAATATTTTTGCATGGATGTAAACTAATTGAGCAGAGATAAATGGTCAATAGATTCATTAAATTCTTCCACAAAAATCTCAAAAAATGCTTGCCATGAAGTGATGGTGTTATCTTCTAGAGTTATAAACCAATACAAAATATTTCCTCTGAAGTATAGGGCTAGAATTCTCACAATAATATCCGCCTCTTTTATGTTGTGAATTGCTACTAGATTTAAAATGTCCATACAGTTATCATAAGTTGTCTTTCCCAATCCATCATAAGTGGGGATAGCTTTAGATACAACCTGTAGGATGACATTCATTTGGGCTAATCTCAGGGGACCAATTGTGTTCCAACTGGGGTACTTCTATAATGGCTAATTAGGAGCCACATTTTTTGCCATATTATCAGCTGTAGATCTTGTTGGAGGGAATATTGTATTAACTACAAGATTTTCTTCAGGAAGCTCTTCTTTTGAGAGGAAATATTGATTCAAACTTCTAACAACAACAAACCCTCTATAAGGTAATTCAGAATAGGCATAGGAGTTAGGGTTATTTCTTTTGAAATACCTGGTATACATGAAAGGAAACTGGTCTACAAGGTTAATTATTTTTTGGTTTCAAGGACCAGGGATTCACCAGGTGAATTTACTATTATTTTCTTGCAAGGTCAAGACAATTCACCAAATATTGATTCCTCCAGGTTGAGATAAACAATAACTCATATGATGGGTTTTCATGTTCCTTGTGAATTGGTCCCATAGGGCATGCAAAAAACTATTGGGCGCTAAATTGCATCAATTTTTACTTATACTGTGACTGTCTATCTTCCTAATTTTCTATCCAGGCTTGCACCTACTAGCTATAACTCAACACTCAACATTAGATAGACTAAAAAAGGGGTTTCAAATCCAACCTCTAGAGTAGGCTGGTTTCTTGTCAATTTGAATAGGGTGTTGACACAATTATGCTCACTTAGGGTTTTAGAGATTATGGTAAGAAAATATTAGGGCTATAAAATGTGAACAAGAGTGGATGGATAGGCTAACATTATTGTTACTACAATAAAAGGCTCCCATAAACCAACTCAGACACACATTACTCAAATAAACATTATCCCAAATTAAATGCACTTTCATTCATTAAAGAACATTAGAGAAATTTTGTAGACAACAATTTCAATATCCAAACAAAGATAATCCAAATAGAATAATTAATCAATATCTAGATTTTACAGAAATACACTCCCTAACAAAAAAGATCTAATTTAGAAGTAGATTTCAATTACCCTAGTAGTTAGTAATCCATTAATCTAGTACAAAAAAATCATTCAAGTATTTATAGAACTACAACTTAATAATTTGAACCTCTGATATTGAATTATGAAGATGCAAAATGTGATGCGAAAATCAATGTAATACTCCTTTCATTAGCCTTTGGTAATATTTACAGTAGCACAAGAAAACACACTAGAGATGACCCTTAAAAATTAGGTTTCGATCTCTATTTATAGTTTGAAAATTTAAAATAATAAGGAACATTAGAAATATTAAATTTTAATAGCTCAACGAAGAGTTCTTATTGGCATTCTCTTACTGGTTCAACCTTTAGGAAATTTTCTGCAAGTGGACCACCATGGTAGCTCGAAACCTCTACAACTTGATGGTTGTTGAGCATTAACTAAAGTTTTTTTCATTGGATACTATATATGCATCATCGATCAATCTTAAAAACATTTTTTCATTGTCAATATGCAACCATATTTGGTTCTTATCTTCTTGAAATCCTCGATGCTTTGGCTTCCTCCTCCAACTAACTATACTTTCAATTCTCACGAGGTATTCCTTTTATATGCTTCAAAATTCTTGGTAAAACTCTCAACTGTCGATCTCCCCCATCGTATGGCTATGATTTAATATGACATAAGCTTGATATAATGGCAGGGGAGAACACAATGTCATTCCACTTTTAAAATTGATGACATCATCTTTCATGCTTCAAAAAATTGTGGAACACAAATCCGACACTAAAATGCCTTGAAAGTGCAGCGGGATGAAATATGATCCATGTCTTTCATTTTTTTTTCTTTGATGATGAATAATTCACCAATCCGCACAAAAATATTGATGACATCATATCTCCTTTGAAACTTCTATGGATTCCATTCTGGACCTAAGCAAGTGTATTGGTCTAAGAACACTCCCGACCCATCGCAATGTAAAGTGACTCTTCCTCCATTCCACACTGGATTCAGAGTAAAACATTGCTTATCACCATTTCATATGAAAGTTAGTCAAAAATACCCTTCATCATGAATCCACATATTTTATACTTTGCTTTCCACCTTCTATCACCATTCTGGGAAAAAATATTATATGCACCTCCTAGAATCGGGATCTCCAATTCTTAGCCGCTCAAAAGATACAAAAAATATAAAGCGGTCGCAAATCCACACTTATTTTATGCTGAGGTCATATTTCCCCATAAACGTTTGTAGATTTGGGATACTTCACCAGTCCAGAGTCAAGAACATAAGAAACTATGCGAAATTGCTCCAAATGCAAAAATTTACCAATTTTTGGGCGGATTGGTAATCCTTGTTGCATATCCACTCCAAAATACACTACAACATGTGTGAAATTAGAACTTCATGACTTAGGTGAAAATTTTGAAAATTTTCCTAAGTATTTGGCCATTTTGCACCTACATTTACTTAGAAAATACTAGTTGAGGCATTAATTTACTAGGAGGGATTTCTAGGTTCTTTTCTTCTATAGATGAAGAGGCAACCTGATTAGAAATTCTTAACAAATCCTCTCTAGAAGTTGATGAGGTTTTATGTCCTATAAAAAAGGTTGAGTTAAATATTCCTCCTTCCATAGTAATAGTTGAAATTTTTAATGATATAGGAGCAGTTGGGAGTGAAGGCAAGAGTGAAATTTGGGGAGCAAGTGTGAGTGTAGCTAGAAGAAAATAAGAGTAAACTTGGGATTGAGATCAAGTGCAGTCAGAAGCATATGAGAGTGAAAGCCAAGAGTGAGTGTGAGCGTGAGTGCAATTAAAAGTGAATGCGATCAAAAGCAAGTTCGAGCACAATATGGGAGTGAGTGCACTTAGAAGTAAGTGTGAGCATGAGTTGGGAGTGAGTCTATCTAGAAATAAGAGTGTGAGTGTAATTTCAAAGTGAGTGGAGCTGATAGTGAGTGCAACCATGAACTGGGAATTATTATAGCCAAAAATAAGTGCAAATATGATCTAGGAGTGAGTGTAACCAGAAACAAGTGTAAGCACAAGCTAGGAGTGAGAAACAAGTGTGAGAAGGAAATAAGGAAGTAGAAAGCAAAGTGTGATCAATTAATACTTGTTACTTCTTGTTCTAGATCTTAGGAGAATTTAAAGGATTCATTTGAAAAAATCAAAGTAACATGGATATAAAGTCATTTTTTAAATTCCTTACTAATAGTATGAATTACCAAGTTGGAAGTTTGGATGCCCTAGCTAGTAATAAGGGAAAGAGATAATCTATGGCAAACGTAGTCCACATAGTAGATTCTACACCAAAAGTGATTATCAAGGATGAGATGATTGAGCATGATATAATGAGTCTTGAAACTAGAGAGTTAATTTGTAAGTTTCATGGATATTGGCCAAGTTTTTCTGAGATTAAAAATTGGATTAAGAGGAAGTGGGGATTGATTTCAAATTAGTCCATGAATTTTCTTTGAAAAGAAATTTTCCTCATTATTTTCTCCATGTCAAAAATAAGAGATAGAAATATGACTACTTCAAGACATAATAATCAATTTATTTTTAAGGAAATTGATTAGACATTTTTCGCAGGACTGCCCAGACTGTCAAACTTGTTTTGGCCATATCTCACTCATCCGGACTCGGATTGAGCTAAATTTTTGAGGGTAGATGCCTGAAAAACCCTAGAACGTCTCCACAAATTTTCATATCATTTGGAGCAACACATATCCTAGCACATCCCTATGTGTGAATGATATATTTGGCAAGCGGCTATGCGAGGGTTTCATCTGGGTTGAGTGCAAGCAGCTCTAGAGGTTGGTTTTTAGGGCCTTCGGGCCCTAGCGACCAATATTTTTGTGGTTTATGCTCAATATTTTAGCAAGAAATGTTGTAGGGGATACAAGATGGGTTAGAAATTTGTCTTTCAATAGATCATACTATGAACTTGAGTGACAACGGCTTCCAATTTGCTGCACAAAAGAAAAGTGAAAACCATACCTTTCCACGGTGTCTAGGGCAAGGATTAAAGAGATCACGAAACAAGTTTCAAGAAGTTGATCAAAAAATGGCTCATATCTCAAGTGAATTTGGTGCTAAGGTGCACCCACAAAATAATTCTACTGTGAAAACCCCTATCAAGGGTAAGAATTTTGAAGACTCGGTCCCAAAAATGAATTTTAGGGATGCCCTTCGTGGTGGATAGCCTCAACCCAATGCTAATATCAATATTAGGGCTTCCCATAAACCTCTAAGAATGCCTAATATTGATCCCAAGAAAACGGAGTCAGGATGTCTTAAAGCGGTTGATGGAACTCCTATTGTTAAGCTTGATATGGGTAACATTCAGACTGGCATTGAAGATTTGGAAAAAAGAGGACTAATTTGTCGGTTCATGGGTTTTCATCCGAGTCTATCTACTTTCAAAGTCTGGGCTGCAAAAAGCTGGAAAACTAAAGGTGAGTTACAAATCTCTATTTATCCAAATGGTTATTTTCTTGTTTTATTTGCTAATAATGAAGATAGAGAGAAAACTTTTCAAGGGGGTCCTTGTTTTTTGGAAGGGTAGGGCTTTTCATGAAGCCCTGGCATACTAAATTTAAAGTCGAAGAAGAGATGCCTTCTATAGCTCCCGTGTGGGTTAGACTCTTTGGCCTCCCTATTGAATTTTGGAATCCTAATGTTTTTTCTTCAATTGGAAACTCTTTAGGAACTTTTATGATGACTGTTGATTGTACTCAAAATTTTGAACATATTATTTATGCTCGGATTTGTGTTTTAATGGATTTTGACAAACCCCTACCTAAAAATATCACATTACAATTTGGGGAAGACACTTGGGAGCAAGTAGTGGACTATGAGAACATTCCTTTTCGTTGTAGAATTTGCCATGAATATGGTCATTTGGCCAATGCTTGCCCAAATAAAATTCCTGATCAAAAGAAAGAAGATATAAACTCAGCAGGTTTCCAAATACCTAAGAAGAAGAACACTAAAAAAAACCAATTATGAAGGATCAATCAAAGTCATCTGCTAATATGTTTGAAATCCTTTCCACAAATGATGTCCCAAGTGAGGAAGAGGAAATAATGGAAACCGAAATCTTAGAAACACAATTTAAATATGAAGGGAAGAACTCAGAGACAAACCAACAAATCAAAGGTTTTCAACAAAAAAAAGGAGAAAATTTACACAAGAAAAACAATATTTCAAATGTCAAAACTTCAAATAATGCAGGTCCCAATATAGACTCCGTTGAACCATCTAGTAAAATTTTGGTTGTGTACGAGCATTCTTCAAGGTTAGAAGCCATCTCGGATTCAATTGGAATAAGTCAAGAAACAGGGAAAAAAAATTGAAGATGGATTCTAATCAAAAAGTAGGTCGCAAGACCAATCAATATCATATGGTAAAAGAAGGTGAAAAGCTTGTAGAGGAAGGTAAGATTAATGCCCTTCCAAAATTTTTTAGCCCTGGTATTAATGAAGATCATCACTTGGAATATTAGAGGACTCAAAGGGAGTCTTTCAAAAAAAAATGAAATTAGAAGAATGATTCAGATAAATCATCCACATCTTGTTTTCCTTCAAGAAACAAAGATGTCAATGGAGGATATGGACTTAATTGCCAGTAAAATTTGGCCAGCTGGAAAAGTGGTTTCCCTCAGTTCCCAAGGGACTTCGGGTGGCATTGCTTGTCTTTGGGACCCAAAAGAGGTAGTTATTCACCATATGGTTGGCAGTTGGGGTTTTTTGGCTATAGCTATTCAAAGTAGACATTCCAACCAGATTATGCTCTACATTACTGTTTATGCTTCGACTTCTTTGGAGGAAAAAAGAAGACAGTGGAAGGATATTACTCATATTATCTCTCATTTTCCTAAAGCTTGGATCTTGATCGGAGGAGATTTCAATACCATCCTCTCTCTGGATGAGAAAAGGGGGGGAAATAGAAATTTGGACAAAAGCACTGACCTCATGAGTGAATATATTGCAAACCTCCATCTTGTGGATATCCAACCAGATAATGGCCTTATGACTTGGTCTAACAGAAGGCAAGGCTTAGCTTGTATAATGGAGAGATTGGATAGGTTTTTTGCTCTCTGAAAATTTCTTAATCCATGGTCACATTCCTAAAGTGAAGACTCTTAATAATGCTTGGTTCGGATCATTGGCCAGTCATGGTGGAAATGTGGAAAACCAATGTGAGTTTCTCTCCTTTTCGTTTTCAATTAATGTGGCTTAGAGACATTTCCTTCAGACCTCATGTGCAACAATGGTGGAAGGAAGGTAAACCTAGGCATGGGACTAAGATGTTCTATTTTGCCAAAATACTGCAATACATTAAATCCAAAATCAAGACTTGGAACTGGAAAGAGTTTGGGGATGTTCATAAAAAAAAACATGAAGTTATTGCTCATATTGAAAATTTGAATAAGAAAATCCATTTAGATGGCCTCACAGAGAAGAGAAGTGCAGATGAAATTAAACTCACAACTCAGTTAGAGGAATGGGAAGAAAGAGAAGAAATATTATGGAAGCAAAAATCTAGAATTCAATGGCTCAAAGAAGGAGATCGAAACACAAATTTCTTCCACAAATATCTTCTAGCTCGAAGATCTCACAACTTTATTTCTTCCTTAAAATCAGATTCTGGAGATGTTGTTTATACTTGGGATGGCATGAACTCTATTGTTGTTGATTACTTTTCCAATATTTTTGCTGCTACTCCTCTTGACTCAGCTTCTCAACATAATGTTCTTCAAGCAATCCCTTATCTTATCACTTTTGAGGAGAACTCTATTTTGACTGCTCCTATTACTATCAATGAGCTTCAACAAGTAGTTTTTAAAATGCAAAAAGGGAAAACCCCAGGTCCTGATGGTTTTCCTATTGAGTTCTACCAAGAGTTATGGGATATCCTTCATGTTGATTTATTAGAGGTGGTGGAAGAAGCTAGGAAAGCCAAAGAAATTTTGAAGGTTATCAATAAAACTTATATTACTCTTGTTCCAAAAGCTCAAGAGGTTGATCATATCTCAGCTTTTAGACCTATTGCTTTATGTAATGTTCTTCTCAAAATCATTACTAAAATCATGGCAGAAAGGTTGAAGCCTCTTTTGCATAAGATTATTTCCCCAGAGAAAGGGGGTTATGTGGAAGGACGTCAAATAGTAGATGAGATAGTTCTTGCTTAGGAAGCCATCCATTCCATGGATATGCAAAATTCTCCTTCCATGTTCATTCGGTTAGACTTATCCAAAGCTTATGACAGAGTGGATTGGCACTTCCTTATCAAAGTTTTGAGGCAATTTGGTTTCTCTAAGGATTGGATGGATTGGATTATGGGATGTATCTCTTTAGTTTCCTACTTAGTTCTTATCAATGGCAGGCCTTCTCAGTATTTCCCAGCTTCCAGAGGTATTAGGCAAGGTGACCCGCTATCCCCTTATTTATTCATCATTCTTGTTGAATGCTTGGGTAGGACTATAACAAAAAAGAGGGAAAACAAAACCCTTGAGGGAGTTACCATTGCTCATGGAGCTAGACCTATCTCTCATCTTCAATTTGTGGATGACTCTACTCTTTTAGGTAAAGCTACAGTTAAGGAAGCTTCTAATATTAAGCAAATCATTAGCTTTTTTTCTAAGGCTACTAGGCAGTTGATCAATGAAGACAAATCTAAAGTTATTTTCTTTCACTACTCTTCTAGACAAGAATCCATGGTCTTGGATAAATTAAGATATAAGAAGACCTCTCTTCCAATCACTTATTTAGGTATTCCCATAAATATTCAAAGGCAAAAAAATAAATATTGGAATTGGTTGTTGGACAAAGTCAAGAAGAAAATTGGAAAGTGGACCAACAAGTGGCTTTCTTCGGGGGTAGAATCACCTTGGTAAAATCAGTCCTTCAAGCTATTCCTATTTATGTTTCTTCCATTTTGAATATCCCAAAGGTTGTTCTTCGAGAATTGGATCAAATCAGTCATCGTTTCCTTTGGAGTGGTACTAAGGAGAAAAGAAAATGGGCCTTGGTGAAATGGGATACTTTATGTCTTCCTAAGAGTGAAGGGGGGTTAGGATTCCGGTCTTCAATTAATAACAACAAAGCTTTAGCTGCTAAATTATATTGGAGGATGTTGCATAACCCCAATGCTCTTTGGGCCAATAATCTTCATGCTAAATATGCTGAGAACAAAAGTCCTGAAGACCTTGTTCGCTATCAACTTCCTACCAAAGGTTCTCCCATTTTAGCAGTTCTTAAGACTGGTGAGGATTTGATAAAGAAAAAATTATTTTGGATCATTCATAATGGTCAACATGCAAATTTTTGGACAGATTCTTGGGATGGTCACAAGCCTTTGATAACTCAGTTTCTCGATTGGAGGCCTTGGATGGAGGAGCTTCACCGAGCTAATTGGATAAAGGTGGCTAATTACTTTCGATACCATACTAGTAATTCAAAGGTTGGTAGATATTGGATCCCTATTGAGGACTGGCCTATTCAAATCCCAGAAAGGCAAAGACAAGATATCCAAGGCATCCTTCATATGAGATCCCTCTCTTGGTCCCATGAAAAATATTGTTTTGGATGGAACAACACTACTAAGGGTGAGTATTCAGTTGCTCAAGGTTATTTGACCTTATGCCATAATAATCCCAACCATTCTTCTGACATATTTTCTCGATTGTGGGCTCAAAATCTCTGGCCTAAGGTGAGGTTCTTTAATTGGATTTTATTGCATCGTAGGGTGCTTACTGGTGAGCAACTTATGAAGCGTGGTTTTCATGGCCCTTTTAGATGTGAAATGTGTGAAGAGAATGTAGAAAATATCAACCATATTTTTATTGAGTGTACTTTAGCCTCTGAGCTATGGAGGAGAATGGCCACTTTACTTGGCTTACAGTGGTCCAATTTTTTTACTTTTGAACAAGCTTTGGAGGGATTGGCCTAATCAAGAGGGTGTTGATCATTTTATTAGGCAGTTAGTTTGGATGGGTTCTACCATTCTTCTTTGGAATATTTGGAATGAAAGGAACAACCAAATTTTTAATCAAGATAGGAAGGATATTCACTATATTTGGCAAAATACCATAGCCAACTTAGTTGAATCAGTCCATCAACTCCTTAATCACCCCCAAAACTCCCACCAAATATGGGATCAAGTGATGCAAAGATTGAATATTAAACCTTCTAAGGGCAACCAACTTAAAGGGAATGTGAGTATTAGTAAGATGGATAGGACTAGAAATTGGCAACCTCCTCCTAAGGATTTTGGAAAAGTCAATACTGATGGAGCCTCTAGAGGGAACCCTAGAAAAGCCAGTGTGGGAGGAATTGGTAGACTTTCAGATGGCTCCCTGGTTTTTACTTTTGCTTGAGAATTTGGGTATTCTTTCCAATAACCTTGTTGAGGGGTATGGTATCCTCAGAGGCCTTCAGGAGGCTACTAAGGTTGGATGGGAAAAGGTGTTAGTTGAGTCTGACTCTCAACTTATGATTAATCTCTTGAAGACTCCTTCTAAGAATCATAAGGTGGATTGGAGAATAAAAAGAATTATTGAGAAGATTCAGTTAATCCAGATGGGATTTTTGAAAGTTGATTACAATCATGTGGTTAGAGATCAAAACAAGAGTGTTGATGCTTTAGCTAATTGGGCTTTGGACAAAGGTGATCTTACTTGTTATGGCCACCCTCCTATATGGTGGGCTTCTCAAATTAGGGAAGCTCTTCTTTCTATCATTTCTTTGGATGGCTCCAGTTCTGAAGGTACCTAGTTTCTTCTTGTTTTTTTTTTTTTTGCTTCTCTTTGGTTCATTCAGTTTTTTTTAGTTCCCTAGCTCATTCTATTCTTTATTTTGTTTCCTCTATTGATTCTTGCCTTAATAGTCTTCTGGTCTAGATAGGTCATTGTTTTGTTCATTTTTTTTTTTTTTTGTTTAGTTTTTTAAGGTGGGTGGGTTCTTTTGTTTTGTTTTGTTTTTGTGTTCTTTGTGTTGTTTTTTGTTGTTCTTGTGTTTTTGTTGTTTTGTTTTTTTTTTTATGTTTTTTGTTATTGTTCTTGTGTTTTTTTCGTTCTTGTTCTTGGGTTTCTCTTTGTTTGTGTTATTTCGTGTTTTTATGTGTGAGTGTTTTCTATGTATTTTGTTTTTGTTTATTGTCTGTTGTTGGTTGTTTTTTATTTTTTATTTTTATTTTTATTTTTATTTTATTTTTTAAATTTTTTAGGTTTTGGTTGTGTTTATTTTTCATGTTTTTTTTGGGTTATGTCTTTGTAGTGTTCTGTTGTTTTTGTCTTGTTTGTGTTTTGTTATGTGGTTCTTGTGTTTTTCTATGTGGTTTGTGTTGTGGTTTCTTTTATCTTATTGTGCATGTTTGGTTGTGCTTTTGTTTTTGACACACTCAAGGAGCATGTTTTTTATTTTATTTTATTATTTTTGTTGTTATTTACTTATTTTTAAATTGGTTTTGTGTGTTTGTTTGCTCCTTGAGTATGTCAAAGGTGGTAGGCCAGGTCCGAGTCCTGGGCATTTTTGGCGGAATGGATACCCCTGCCTCCTTGGGTCTTACCCGAAAGTGGCATCCCTTTTGGGATGTTTTCCACAAATAAAAAATAATAAGAGATAAAATAATGGATGGTTGCCCATGGTTTAGGGGTAAAGATGCATTATATTTAATACCTTGGAGTGAGAATTTTTTTGTGGATACAAAAACTATTAAAAGGCTTTTGGTATGGATTAGGCTTTTTGGACTTCCTTATCAACTCATCAATAAGGAGGTTTTGAAGAATATTTGTAATACTCTAGGTGAATTCATCCAAGAGGGACCAACTACTAAGGAGAGAAAGAATGATATATACACTCGAATATGTGTTTCCATGGATATTTCTAAATCGTTACAACAATCAATTAGGATTAAATATAAATCAAGATAATGGGATCGACAAGTGGATTATTAAAAAAATACATTTTAATATCATAAATATCTTGAAACCAGGTACATGGCAAGAGACTTTAAAGTGAAAATGGAGGAAGAGATGGAATTTTTTGGGTATGAGGATAGCTTCAATTTGAAACAAGGAGACCATATCACAAGAGAAGCTAGGTCAAATCAAGTATTTTTCACTCCTAAGAAAGTGGCTAGAAAATTCCCTCTACATCATCAAATGGAAAAGGTCATTATAGTTCACTCAAATAAACCATTAGAAGAAAAAATGATATGGAGGATGAGGAAGTACAATGCACAAGTTCAAATATAGAAGGAGATAAAAGTGTCAAGGAAGAGGAGAACACACATTTTAATACAAAGGAATATGGTGAGATGAATTGTAAAGAAAAAGAGGTGAAGGAGGTTAAGCTTAATTTGGGTAAATCACCTTTATTAACCTCACTCCTTACAATAAAAATAAAAGTAGTATGGAGCATATTCCTTGCAGTTTATGTTTTCAAAAGCAATATAGTAAAGAAAATATTATGGATGATATTTAAGAAAATTTAGGGACTTTAAGACAACATAAGAAAATTATGACTATGGAGGATCATATTTGTAGTTTAGATTTTTTAGGATAACATAAAGAAGAAAATGCTAATGAGGTTATTCCTTGCACTTTTGACTCGTTAGGGCAACATAAATTTTTAGAAGATAAGTATAATTTTGAACAATATGAAAATATAGAAGATATTGATTAATATGAGAGTATTTGTGGGAATGGAAAGAGAGGAAGGCCATCAAAGTGGAAACTAAGAGAAAAATAAAGTCAAAAGGATATTTATTTGGTAAGAAAAATAAAAATATCATAGGTGTTAACAAGAAGTGGGGCTAAGCCCACTAATAAAAATAAAGTGTTGATGAAAATGATATCATGGAATATTAGGGGTATGAATAAAATCCCTAAAAAAAGAGTTATTAAGGAATTAATAGGTTGTTATATCCTTGAGTTTATTTTAATACAAGAAATAAATTAAGCAATGAGGAATATAAGGATTCTTTTAAGAAGATTTAAAAGATAGGTGATTGTTTAGCAATTTCTTCTATAGTGATATTTTAATAATATGGGATAAATGCAAATGTGATGGACAACTATTAGAAGAAAAAATTAATTGGTTTGATGGATTGTTGTGTAGGAAAGAGGAAAATCAAATTTGGGGTTATAAATGTATATGCTCCAATGATAGTTACTCCGCGTAAAAAATATTGGAAGGATCTTAGTATATTTTTATCAAATGCAATGATGATTCATTGTGATCTATGGATTCTTGGGGGTGATTCTAATATTGTTATATCTCCTTTGCAAAAAAAGGGTGGAATTCTAGGATGGTCTAAATCAATGTAAGATTTTGCTTCGTTTTTCAATCCAAAATATCTTTGGGAAAAATCATATAGCAAAAAGATTGGATATATTCTTGTTATCCATTAAATGGTTGTAAACAAAGTATACAATCTCTTTAATTATTTTATTGTGAGTAGGATCAAATCATAAACCCATAATATTGACTTGTGAATCATCTAACAATGGTCATCCAAAGCCATTTTGCTTCCAATATATGTGGCTCCAAGACCTTGATTTTTTCCATATTGTTATATTATGGTGGGATGAATCAAAATTTGAAGGATTATGTATGTATAAGTTTTTTCAAAATTTGAAATATTTAAAGGATAAAATGAAGATATGAAATGTCAAAATTTTTGGAATGGACCAGGATTCTTACATAAAAGAAAAACAATTAATTTTTTATTATCATAATGCATTTAAAAAGGAGTCATAATATTGGTTCCAAAAATCTATAGATAAATGGCTCAAAAGGAAGGAGATAGAAATACAAATTTTTTTCATGCTACAACAAAAAAAAAATTGTTCATCATATAAAAATAGTATAACTCTAGATGGAAGAAATATTGAGGAAGAAGAACTAAGGAAGGAAGCAATAAATTATTTCAAAAATATTTTATCAAATTCTAGGAAAGATAAGAAGGCACAAGAAAAAATTCTACAAAATATTCCATCAATTATCACTCAAGGAAAAAATGAAAGCTTGATGAAGAAGATTTCTATGGAGGAGCTCCATGAAGTAGTTTTCTCTTTCCATCCTAACAAGGCACCTAACACGATGGATTTCCTACAATTTTATTTCAAACATTTTGGGATCTATTGAGGAGTGATATGTTATATGCAGTTGAAGAGATCAAAAAAAGGAAGGCTATAATAAGTGATATCAATGTTACTTTTAGTACCTTAGTTACCAAGAAGGATGACACAAAATATTTTTATAATTTTCATCCAATATGCCTTTGTGATATTATTTATAAGATAATTTCAAAAATTATGTCAAATATATTGAAGGGTATTCTAGGATGTCTTATCTTAGAATAACAAGGTGGATTTTTTTAGGATAAACAAATTTGTGATGGTATAATTATTGCATAAGAGGCTATACATTATCTTCATTCCATGAAAAATTAGGTATGATTTTGAAATTGGATATGAACAAATCATATGATAGGGTTTCCTAGAATTTTCTACATGCTATTCTTAGAAATTTTAGTTTTGATGATAATTTGTGTGAGTGAATTAAATGTTGTTATAAGAGTACAAATTTTTCTATTTTGATCAATGGTTTTCTTTCTAGGTACTTGTTGCAATGTCCTTTACAACGACCCCAAAATTTGAGGACCCACTTGAAATTTGAAAGTTGATGCCAAAATATTGCTGGCAATTGAAATTTGGAAGTTGATGCCAATGCATTGCCTACGTTTATAGTTCATATTGTCACCATTGGAATGTCAAGAATATTCATCTTTATATGTTCTGTCGTATAAAAAGTGCATTGCCAAATTCCACCTTGACATCTAAAATATTTTGAGTTATGTTTGCTGAGTCATGTTTGCCGAGTCATGTTGTAATTTAGTGATTAAAGCCTTAGTTTATCATCGTTACCATTTGAAATATCATAAAATTGGTGTTCCTTAGGAAGATCGTATAGCAAGGTTTAATTCACCAAAATGTGTGAGAGTTTGGATCTATGCTTTAATTCTAGCACATTGTGGTTCCATCAATTTGGCATGAAGTTAATGTGTTTTGTAGATTTAATTATTTTTAGATTATTTTGTTAGTGTATGGTGTTATGTATCTGTTTTTTTCGTATGTTATGTTTAGTTATGTTATGTTTTAAATTAATTAAATTATAAAGTTTTATAACTTTATAATTTAATTATATTTAATAAGGTTATTTTATAAATGTTTTATATTCTAATTAATATTTGTCTTGTTGGTAGGATTATTAAAGTATGTTGAAAATGCGTTGGTGACATTAGGGTTTCATTGACATGTCTTAATTTTAATTTTTGAATGCCAATGAGGAGAAATAATAAGTCCTTTGAAAAGGCTTTATTGATATTAGGGTTTCAAGATTTCATTTTTTTAAAAACTGATAGAATGAAGCAAACTA
This sequence comes from Wollemia nobilis, assembly GCA_028583015.1. Classification (NCBI taxonomy): domain Eukaryota; kingdom Viridiplantae; phylum Streptophyta; class Pinopsida; order Araucariales; family Araucariaceae; genus Wollemia; species Wollemia nobilis. The sequence continues at coordinate 16,865 of JAQPPZ010010915.1, forward strand.
ATCAAGAGGAACAAATTTCTCAAGTTACAAATGGAGAATTAGAAACCAAAGAGAGAGTCGAACATTTTTGCAAAGAAGGAGAGAAGGAAATTTGAAGGAGCAAAAGAAAGGAAAAAGGAGCTACAAAGAGTTGGAAATTACAGAGAAACAAATTCTATTGTAAGATTTTTTATTATATCAAAATATTTTAGGGATTCAAATAAGCATCATTTTGGTATTTTAATTATAATTAAAATATTTGGTATAGTTTTCAATAATTAAAAATTCCATGGAATATTGCATCATATCATTGTTCTATTGTGTGAATACTAGTGGGCAATGATTTGGTTTAAGTCTCTATGATTTTCTGTCTGTAGCATTTGTTCGAGATAGAATAATATTTCTTCTTTATAGAAATTTTGATTATTTATTTGATATTCAATTATGTTTGCATAGCCTAGTTCAATGTTCATGAAAATTAAAATTTCATACTAGGTTATTGCTAATTTATTATTTAAATATTAAATTGTTTTAATATTTAAATAAATAAATATATAAAATATAAATGAGTACTCCGGTTTCAACTTTTATTTAATAAAGTTGAGAATTAGGGTTGATATCTTTTATTGAATTTTTTTTGGATTTCAAGCTTCAAATGTCGTTTTATTTATTTATCGATTCAAACCCTACATTGAGAGGATTATATTTGTTAAATATTTAATAGGCAAATAATATGAGAAAAAACATATTTATGAACTTGATTTTCACAGTATAAAATTCATAGTTCATAGATCATTTTTATATTAAAACCCCATGGATTATAATTATAAGATTTGAAAATCTTACAATTTTAGGGTTAAACATTATTACTTTATTTCATTTCCAAATATTTTAATGTTGATTTTATATTTGGGATGAATAAAATGTTTTATAAATAAGTATTCTAGTTCTAAATTTGATTTAATAAGGTTGAGAATTAGAAGTGATTTATTTTATTAAATTTTTTTTGGATTTCATGTTTTAAGTATAATTTATTTATGCACAAATTCAAACATTACATTGGAATATTATGTTGGTTATTAAATATTTGATTTCATAAATATTTAATAAATAAATATAATAAGGAAGTACATTTATGAACTTGATTTTAAATCATAGAACTCACAGTTCATAAATAATCTTTATAGCAAACCCTATGAATTTATGATTAATAAGGTTTTAAAAACCTTATGAATTTGGGGTTAAACATTTTTATTTTTTATTCATTATCTCAAATAGTTCAATGTTAATTTTATATTGGAGATGAATAAAATCTATTCATTTATTAAATCGTAGGTTTTAATGGTGAATATTTATAATCATGGTTTATATCATCATTTTGAAATTTCACATACTTTAATTTTTATTAAGGTAACTTAAATTTCATATTAATTAAAATGCTAGGGCAAATTTTTATTTCAAATTAGTTTTGAAATCATTTTAATAAATGGTATTGTTAAGTTTGCATCAATAGATCTTAATCATAAGGTAAATTTACTTTATCATTTGGATGATAGAATTGATATGAAAAGGCATATTCTACATAAATGAATCAGAAATCATTTACATAGTTACCCGAGCCCCTTGTTAACAACACTTGCAAACCACATAGAGTTCTAAGGCACTTCTAGATATATGCATGCTTAACATTTGAAACATTTTAAGTGGAGACCTTGAAGAAACACATATTTCTTTGCAAAAGAGAACTTAAAGTTTTCTCTTTTCGAGTGGTTTTATGACTTGACAAAATCACATCTCAACAGTACTTCAAGTCATCTTGTGGACTTCATAAAGGTGAACCTCTTTCTCCTAATATATTCATTATTCTGGTGGAAGAATTAGGGAGAGCCTTTTTAAAGGTAAAAATGGAAGGAAAATTCAAGGGTATTCAAGTTGCAAAAAATGGTTCCTTTGAATCTCATCTCCAATTTGTTGATGATACTTTTCTTTTGGTCCATCCCTTAATTAGTGAGGTCATGGAGTTTAAATCAATATTATCATGTTATGACAAGGCTAATGGAAAATACTCCAAAATATAAGGTTTTTTCCCTTAATACTACCCTATATTTAAGACAACTTACTATGAATATTTTGGGGTTGAAAATTAAAAAATTTCCATCAACCTACTTGGGTATTCCTTTGTTTGATAAAGGAAATAAAAAGGAGATTTGGATATATTTTTGAATAGAATGAAAGCTTTCTTGGCAGGTTGGAAAGGTAAGTTTTTAACCATGGAAGGAAGGTTACAACTCAAAATTGCAATCCGTTCCTATTTATATGATATCACTTTCAATATTGCCAATAGGTATTGCATCAATAATTGATAAAATTGAAAGAGAATTTCTATGAAAATGTTGAGGAAAATTTTTGGTTTCCTCTTTGTAAGTGGGATAATATTTACAAATGGAATTAGGAGCAAAGCTTGGGTGAAGATTATTCATAGATCCAAAAAATAATTAGGAAAAATATTACTTATAGGTTCTCTTGATGCAATGAAATTGTTTAAGAAAAGAAATCTACCCAAAGGATTGTCAACATGGAACTTCATATCAAAGAGTTTACAATTGATAAAATAAACATATTAGATGGTCAATCAATAAGGGAAGTTATACAAATTTTTGGTATGACGCTTGATTGAATCATTATCACATTATCTCTAACTCATAATGGAAACCATTGGCTCAAGCGTGCCTAGCATGTTAAGGTCCAAAGGTCAAATATTATATTATTATGAGCAAATACTCTAGATCATGGATATTTTTTTAGTAACCTAAATGAAGGAGAGGAACTCAAAAAACTTGCTAATGAACTTCAAAAGATGCTCCAAGAATATTATTTACCAATTTTTACACGAAAGGATGATTTGGTTTGGAATTTATCAAAGGATGGTGGATACTTGATCAAATTGGGATATGAGGATTTAGAAAAACCAAAATTTACTTCTCCCAAATATTTTCCTTGGAATAATATTTGGTCATTAGAGGCTATCCCTAAGGCCTCAATAATTCTTTGGTTAGCAGTTCAAAGTAATATGTTTACGAGAGAGAGTATACAAGGAAGAGGATATTATGGACCCTTCAAATATGCCTTGTGTGATAAGTATTTAGAAATTCCATAATATTTACCTCTTCATTGTTTGATTATTCACACCATTTGAGGTTGCTCCATCAACATTTAAAGAGTTGATAAAATGTTGGATACATTATTTTAAAGCTAAAGAATTATGTATTCTTTGTAAGATTATCCCTACCATTATTTTTTGGAATTTTTGGCTTGAAAGGAATAATAGAATTTTTAAAAATAAATATCAAAATTATGCCCAATTTTGGAACCATATTAGTGCCTCTCTTGCAGAATGTCTACAAATATGGTGCTCATCATGGAAAGTCTCAATTGTATAAAAATAAGTGCTAATAACTTGGCTACAAGATTTGAACATATATGGAAGAGTCAAAATTAAAACAAAGGATCTACTTCAATCTATGGTAAAATGGAAATATCCAAAAAATAGGTTTAGCAAAATTAATTTTGACGGTGGTTCTAAAGGCTATCTAGAAAAAGTTTGTGGAGGTGGTGTATATAGAAATAGTGAAGGCAAAATTATCCTAACTTATTCAAAATTATATGGAACTTCAACTAACAACTATGCAAAGGCTAGGACACTTCTTGCAAGGAATAAAATTGAAACAAAAAAATGATGGAAATATATTTTAATTTAGGGGGACTCACAAATTATCATCAATGCTATTAACAAAAATGGATGTGAATATTACATAAAAAATAATATTATCGTTGGTGTTCATAATCTATTATTAGAGGTAATCTCCTAGCAGTGTGAGCATCTTTATAGAGAATAAAATTGAGTAGTAGATAAATTAACAAATTATAGTGTTGAACTTCATCTTGGTGAAATTCAAATTTTAAAAGGCAACTGGCCAAGTGAGATTTTATGTCTTAATAAAAATTATGTCAACGAGTTGATTGTGTAAAAATAGCACTTCAAGAAAGTTGAAGAATGTATTTAAGAGAAAAAAGAAATGAAAATACCATAATAAAAATGTATGCTACAACAAAGGTAATATTTTGGTATTTTTATGGGAGTGTCTCCCAATAGAAGACACATATAACCTATTAAGAAAATAAAAAATAAAAATGAAAATTGTAATCCCAAAGTAGTAAATTCTATGTTTAAGGATCCTTGAGAGGCATCCTTAGGGTTATAAGCCAAAGGAGGTGACCAAGGTTATTGAATGGATTTTAAATGGAAAGTCCCACAAGTGTAGTGAGATGTTCTATCTAGATGGTATGAACTATTTATGTTTATAATGATCAGTAACACATCTTTATTTTTTCTAGAAAAATAAGTAAGGTTATCCATGGATCCAAAAACTTCTTTTACCTTTTTCTTATGTATGGGGTAAATATTTTTACATGAAACAAGTTGTTCTTCATATTCCTCATATACAACATTCTTAAATAATATGAAATTTTTATGAATTGGGGATAATGGCTTAGTATTATGCACTATTTGGAGAGCTATGCTTCTAGTTATGTAATAAGGTGGTTAATCAAAAAGGAGGTAAATATTATTAGAATTTTTTTTTATAATGTTGATTAAAGAAGAATGAGAAGATGTTTCAAAAACCCCTTATACCTCCTTGATGATAGAATATTCCCTTCTTATAATTATGATAATCCCATAATTTTATATTCACCATGAGATATAACCCTCAAGGTTTTTATGATGGTTTACTAAAGGGGTCATTAATATTCCTCCAACAAGACTAGCCTTTTTTTACGTTCTTGTTATCTTAAATTATCTAATATATGCTACTTAAACAATTTAGGTTATTTGAATTAAAAGTATGGTAAATTTTATGTTGAACTAAGGTAAACAAAATTTAGACAAAAGGTGTTTAAGATCCATGTGGTGTTTCATGTCATGTTCACCAAAGATGTAAATCAAGAGTTAGGGATGCTTTCTCCCGAGCTTGTGATTTATAGTTGGATGAATATTCATGGACAAAACTCAAAATTGTGAAAGTTTTATTTGGTGGAAGTTGAGTTTCACCAAGGTTATTTAGATATTTACCCTATATCTATGTTTTGGTATGTTGATTCAATAATCACCCAAGTTTTTAAGATCTATAAAATGATGTAAAATGCAATGCTAAATGAGAATAATATGTAACAAATAGTTACTAGCCTATATGCACTTTTTAATTCTTATGAGAACTAAGTTAAAATATTTATGAGAAAGTGAAATAAAACCTTATCTCTTTAGCAAGGGCTAAAAATATTGATGCAATCAAAAAAATTTATCGTAAATATTCAAGCTAAATGCTTTTCAAATTCAATTCCTATGAGAATAAGGAGGGCTATATTCCTTTATTATTTAGTCCTTTAATATACTTATACTAAGGTTTTGGTAGAGAAGAATCTATGTTCCTTAATTTTCCTTTATCAAATGTATTATTTAACTAAATATAGAAAGCAAAAATTAGATTTCAAATTCAAATAGAAATAACTAAGAGGAATAAAGATACCTAGTATTAGCAACTGCTAATTTTAAAGTCTAAAATTGAGTTTGCAATCTCCTAAGATTCAATACCTATGAACTAGATTCACTATCAACAAACCTGTCCTATGACTTGCAAATCTACATATACTGATTGAGGTTTACAATTGCTAGATTTAAAATTAGGTTTACCACTTGGGTTTGTTACCTAGAAAATAGATTCACCATAAATGAACTCATGTTGTGCCTTATGAACCTATAAAATATTACTAAAATAGAAAAATAGAAGATGAATTAGTTTTTAGGGGGTTTGCTTATTGCTTTGAAAAGTGTTAACTTTCTAGTAGGTAGTCAAACCCCTTGTTCCTTTAAATAAAAGTGAATGTGAGTGCCTTGGAAACCCATTTTGAGGCATAAACTAAAATTGGAATATTACTAAATCAATATTGACTAATAAAAGTTATTTTGACTCAAATTGATAAAGTGATCAACTAAGATGAGTTCATTGCTTATAGGGTGGGTTCACCACCTTTAGAATATATTCATAGACTATAGAATCCATAGCTATAAAAATTATTTCCCAAGGTTTAAATGAGAGTTATGCTATGAGAATAAGATGAGGAGATTCCTCTAGACTCAAATAACCTAGGTAAGTAAAATATTTGTTGATATTTTAAATAGAAGATAAAAAAATAGGTTTGCTACTTGCAAGTCCTATTGGTGGTGAATTCACAAGGAGTTCTTGTAGAGATAAAATCGATGAGAGATCTAATGGATGATAATCCAAAGATGTGGGTGGTAAAACCTAACCAATTCTTGCAAGTCCTACAAATGAATTAAATTGAATTTTCTAAGTTGATACAAAATAATAATTAAAATTTCAAAACAAATGCAATCAATGAATGAAATTTTTTTAAAGGAATTTTATATGTAAAAATAGAATTCAAACTAAAAATATAGTGAAGAATCATGAAAAATACTAGCAAAATACACTCCTATTTCCATAAAAAAATACCATTCTCTTACATGCACTATCTCAAGATAATAAATCATGGAAAAGTGCTTACGAAGGGAAACTAAGAATTCATGGAGAGAAATAGATAGAGCTTTGCTACAAGAATCCTTAGAAGTATGTCAAAAACCATGTGTGAAATAATGTAATGTCTTGGTGTTTACTATAATAACATCTCATATGTAGCATAGCATAACATGTCATGTATGTATTTTAATATGAGGGTTGAATTTATATATATTGAGAAGGAAGGATATTAGGAAAAAGTTTCCAAGTTAATGTGTACGAGTTTAATAGAAAACTAGTTTAAATTGACAAGAACACAAAATTGGAGAGTTGCAAATATTATATTATTTTGGAAAAAGGAAACAATATATAGCAATATTAGCAATATTTTAAGGCATGCCTATCTTATCTCATTTTGCATAGATAAGCATGATCGTCAATATGGGAAACTTATCGTTTTGCAAGTTTAGGGGCAAATTCATTGCATACATAAGTTCAGGGCAACAAGCCTGTATTTGTGGTGAATTCTCCCTTTTTTACCATTGGATAAAAAAGTTTTAAAGTTTATTCTTGAAAATGATTCACCGTTAAGATGAAAATTTTATTGTTAGTTAACTTTTTTTGGTAGGTAAAATTGCTTAAGTGTGGGGTTTAAATGGGCCCCAAACCCAAGTACATAAACTAGTAGCTAAAACAATAGCATAAGATGACACAAGCCTACACATTGGCCAATTGCAACCTAAAAAAAAGGACCAAACAATAGTAGATAATGTTGAATGGATGTATGATGTCATAAACATAAAAATACAGTTCAATAAATACCCACGCAGAGGTTGCTTAAGAGAAGTAACTACCTATAAACCTTGTAAAGGAGCTATAACAAAAACCCATGTAGGGTATGCTCACAAAATATTAGCAAAAACTATAATAGATACCTGAATAGGAAAAAACATATTATTAAAAAAGTCCCACATAGGGAAAATAAAAAACTTATAAATAGTAATGGGAAACCCTCGATCTTAGGTTCCTAGTTATGATGATCTCTTCGCATCGCTCGTCCTTTCATTGAAATTTCTATCACCTCAGCCATAATATTAACAATAAATTTGAAATGGAGGTTAAACACAATAACATAATCATTATTCCATCAATTGACAAAGGCTTCAGTGATATCTTACTCAACCCCTTTGAACTTGTTGATGGCTAGATGGATCAAGTAGGTCCATGTTGGTAAGATTGAGGAAAAAGGAAGACTACAAAAACCAGACACTACACTTCTTACTTTCTAGGACACACAATAGCGGATAAAACAATATGGTAATGGATTGACATAGACCAGGGTTGCAAATATAGAAATTTTGGCATAGTAAACAACCTTTTCGAAAGCTGAGTTGGAGTGATAGGCAGACCACTTAGTAATTCTCCATATGGAATAGACACTAAAAAATACAAATATGGCATAAGACAAACTACGCAAAGGATATGATTGGGATAATATTGGGAGAGCCAATTGAATAAAAAATGATTCTCAAAATTTGTAAGACATAAAAAATAGGATCTCGAGACTTGATGTATATTGACCTTGTTTAAAAACATCCAATTACACTACCTAGACCTACTAAGGAACCTAACATGCTTGGAGAATACCACCATGAGACAAACCCACTAACAAGGCCCACCTTGGGACATAGCATACTTCATAGAAAGGAAATGGTAGAACCAACCACCAGTACTAATAGCAAGACTAAAAGCCATGCTAATCAGAAAAATTCTACCATAAGAATTAGAACCAAATAAACAAATCATGCTAAAAAATCTAGAGTCATCATTGGATAAGCTAACCTGCAAAAACTTGTGACCACATATTTCAAACCAAATAATTATTAGTAGCATTTAAAACTTCTTAGGTTAAGCTTTCTTTCCAAATGGATAGTGATTTATGGATAACTCGCCAATTGGCAAGAATTTTTGCATACCTTTTAGCTTCATGGCACACATGATTGATAGAGATATCATTGAAATTTTGGGATAGCTTCTTGGATTTCTGAATAATCATTCTAACATTCCAAGAGGATACCCTATTGTTTTTTAGAGAATTTATAATATTCAAAGAATCTCCCTCAATAAAAAGGTTACCTTTATAATACTTGATAATATCTAGCCCTCTCCATAGTGCATGATCTTTAGCAAAATGATTAGTTTGACATCCCAAATACTCATTATAATATATCATAACTTGACCATTGTAATATCTGAAAAGACCATGTGCACCTACATCCCCTGAATTTCCTTTGGAGGCACCATCAAAGTTATGTTTTAGCAACTCACTTGGGGGAGTAATCCAATGGGTACTTACTCTAGGATGGGGGGATGGAAAACTAGAACTGGAGTTATAGGGAATTTTTAAGGAAGAGAACAGAATAGACTCCAATTCATAATCAAAATATTTGGGACAAGGGAAGAGCTGAGAATAGTTGGTAGCAAAGGCAATAGCTTTATTAGCAACAAATATGGGATCCTTAGAGTATGAATAAAAAGCCTTGTTGTTTCTTTCAATCCATGCTTGCCATAAGATATGATGAAGGGTAACTCTCCATAAAGAATATAATCTAAGGTTTTTGAAAGGAGCTAACCATTGGATGAAAATGTGACTCAATGAATTAGGAGGAACCCGTGATATATGAAAAGTGGAAATAAGATGATCCAAAGCTATATTGGAGAAAGAGCACTCCAAAATGAGGTGATTGATAGATTCCTAGGCATTGATGTACAAATAGCATATGTTAGGGATAATCATACCCCTTTTCATAAGATTATCAATCATTAGAATCTTATTTTGGATGGCCAACCAACTAAAATGAGCAAATTTCAAAATGAGATATTTAATCCACACTTAATCATAAGGTATTTGAACCACTTGATAATCAATAGTTAGACCATGAGCATATTTAATCAAGAACAACCTAGAATCAATATCTTTCCAAAAAGGGGAGTTAGGAAAATTACTAGTGCAGATGACTGTTGCATTTAGGATGGTTTTGAGAATAGTTGAAGCATCAAATATTTTGCCATTAGAATTTGGAATATAAAAAAAATTCCAATGCTTAGAATCAGATGAAATGTCAATGAAATATTCAACCTTTCTACCGATTAAAATATCTAGGAAAGACTGTAAAACAACAATTTTATTGTTCTCTAAAATTCATTGATTAGAGATCCACCTGTCTGTCCAGAAATTAATTTTACTCCCTATGCCTATTTTCCACCTTATACCCTTTTGAATTAGATATATGGTTTGGATAATATATTTCCAGAGAGTGGAGCCCTCTTTGTGTATATCATCATCTATGAAACAATGATTTTGAATATAATTTTTATTTACAATTGATACTTATTCTAGGTTGTTGTTGGTGAAAAACTTCCATGCTTGATTGGCTAACAAGGTTGTGTTCATATTACAAACTCTTCAGAGCCCCAAGCCCCCCTAAATTTTTGGGAGCACACCTTGTCCTAATTGACTAGATGAATTTGTTTTCTATCCTTAGCACCTACCCATAAAAATCTTCTCTAAATTTGCTAAATTTTCATGTAGATAGCAACAGGAACTTTGAATACAAAAATGAAATAAATAGGAATTATTTGGAGACAAACCATTGTTAGGGTGGATTTGGTTGCTTGAAAGAGGAGGATACATTTCCAACCTATAATTTTTTTGTTAATCCTCTCAATAACCTTACTCCACATGGATTTCTTCAGAGCACTGGTGAAAAAATATTGGGTAGGCAACTGAGATATAACACATTGAAAGATGCATGTAATATTAGCTTGTCTCTCTTGGGGAGTGTTAATAAAGAATATTTTTATTTTAATATATATTTTTTTTCCCTGCAGCCTCCTCATAGGTATCAATAATACTCTTAATATCTTTTACTTCCCACATAGAAACATAAATAGCAATGAAGTTATCATCAATAAACTGCTAGTGAGACAAGGCTCTTAAATTAGATGTAGCCTTAATGCCTATAATTATGTCATTCGAGCAATAATTTTTGAGCAATCTACCCAAGGATTCATCAATAATGATAAAAAGTATGAGGGATAGAGGATATCCCTGTCTAAGCCCCTATTACTAAGGAAAAATCCTGCTATAGATCCATTGACCAGGATTGAAAACCAAGGATTAGAGATCTAGTTATGAACAAGATCAACCCATTCCCTATAAAAACAAAATTTGAGAAGGACATCAATCAAAAGATCTTTTTTAACTCTGTCAAAAGCCTTATTCATATCAATTTTTAAAAACATGACAACTTTTTTGTCACAGCTAGCAAAATGAAGGGTTGCATGCAACGTGATAACACCATCAGTAATATTTGTTCCTTTGACAAAGCTACCTTGAAAAGGGTCTGTGATATGATAAAATATCTCTTTGAGTCTTGTAGCCATGGATTTAGTAAGAGTTTTTTATAGGACATTGCAAAGACTAATGGGTCTGAAATTTGACATAGATTTACACATTGGCCCTTTGGAAACCAAGGCAATGAAGGTGGAGTTGATACTTGTGGGTACGGATTTAGTTTATTGAAGTTTAATGATGGTATTGTAAATGTTAGTCCCAATAATGTCCCAAAAAAATTTATAAAACTAGGGGAAAAACCCATCAAGGCCTAGGGTTTTATCAGGGTGCATTGAGAAAACAACCTCTTTAATTTCATTAGGGGTGAAGGGTTTGATAAGAGCTAAATTCATATCTGAAGTGACCATACTGGGTATATTATGGAGCAATTATCTACCATATTGGGTAGAATTTTGGGGTTGGATCCCAAAAGGCCTCCAAAGAAATATGAACTTTATTTCAAATATCAAAAATATCCCTACTAATGGATCCATCACTTCTGGTTAATTATTTAATTTTATTCAAAAATTTAGTGTCTTAGGGTAGTGGCATGAAAGAAATTTTGTGTTTGAGTCCCCATATTTGAGCCAAAGGGACCTTTATTTTTGCCTCCAAAAAGTCTCCTCTTTAGCCAACACATTATTGTTAGTTAACTTGTCTTATGGACAATGGACTTGTTTTGGAGGTTGAAATTCTTTAGTGAAGGCTAAACGATGACTTGGATAGGTTACTAAATTTTTTTAGAATCTTGAGATGAAATAGGGTGAGTAAAATTGGGTGTCTACATGTTTTTTATTTCCAAAGTAACCAAAATTATCTCAATCCATATATGTCCTAGTCTTGGTAGTAAAGTTGAATATGATTCAATGCTTGGTAAAAACCAACATTGAAAGTTTGGTGATTGATTTTCATACTTTAGTAGTCAAATAGTGTAAAGTAGAATAAATGAGTGATTGAGAATATGATAGTGAGTGTAGAGACTAATTTTTGGGTGATAACAAGGTAACAACAATGAAGTAGAATGTCATAAAGAAATATCAAAATGTTATATTTCATAATAGCAATAGGGAAATAATTGAAAGGCATTTTCGTGCATGATTTAAGTTCTAAGGTTGTAGAATACTTGAAATAAGTTAAACTATAAGGTTGTAAAATTAATATTGGAAAGATAATCAAGAGTTGAGGTTTATGTTAAAGATTGAACAATTAAAAGGAATTCAAGGCTAGGGTTAATTTTAAAGTTAATTTCTGAAAACAAAAAACTATATTTAATTTTTTTTTTTAAAGGCTTAAGTTTGTAAGGAAATAAGAAGAAATAAATTATTAAAAGAAACAAAATTTTTGAGGAAAAGAAGTTAGAAGGAATTATTAAAAGAAATAATTTTATTTGAAGAATAATAGAATATTTGAAGCAAATAGAAGAAAATATTTTATGAGAAAAATATTTTATTGAAGGAAATTTATTTATGAGTCAAAGGAATTTTATTTGAAAGGAAATTAAAGAAAACAAGCTTATACTGAGAGGGGGGGTGAATAGTATAGTGCCCACTTTATACTTTATTTTCAAACCAATATCAATTAGTGTCCTTAATTGCAATAAGAAAATATATAAGTGTGCATTAATGACATAGATAGAAATAGTAAACAAGTGCACAAATCAACACACACAATTGAGACACAAGATTTAACGTGGTTCCCCCAATGTGGGGTACTCCATAAAATAATATTCTTATAATATTTCACACAAAAATAAGGATCCTTATCCTAATACAAATTATTACTTTGATCTGCTCAAATCTAGGTAATACACTGATCTGCTCAGGTAGGCAATCCACAAATTTGCTTCAACAAGATCACCAAGAACTTACCCAAAACTACTCTATCAAGCTCACTAAGAACTTGCCCAAAACAGCTTCAAAAATCTCACCAAGAACTTGCCCAAAATTTTCTTTAGCAAGCTCACTAATAACTTGCCCAAAACTGCCTCAGCAAGCTCACCAAGAACTTGCCCAAAATCTGCTCTAGCAAGCTCACTAAGAACTTGCCCAAAATCTGCTTCAGCAAGCTCACCAAGAACTTTCCCAAAACTACTCTAGCAAGCTCACTAAGAACTTGCCCAAAATTTTCTCAACAAGATCACCAAGAACTTGCTCAAAATCTGCTCAACAAGCTCACTAAGAACTTGCTCAAAATCTGCTCAACAAGCTCACCAAGAACTTGCTCAAAATTTTCTCAACAAGCTCACTAAGAACTTGCTCAAAATCTTCTCAAGAACCTCAGCAAGAACTTGCTCAAAATATTCTCAACAAGCTCACCAAGAACTCACTCAAATCTACTCAACAAGCTCACTAAGAACTTGCTCAAATTTGCTCAACAAGCTCACTAAGAACTTGCTAAAAATTTTCTTAACAGGCTCACTAATAACTTGCTCAAAAATATGCTTAACAAGCTCACCAAGAACATGCTCAAATGTTGTCCCAAATCTGTCCCAAAAGCCTTCTCAAAGGCTCAATCAATCATACACAAAAACTGCCACAAATTTGTCCATAAATCTATGAAGGCAAGGCTCAGTTATGAACTCAATAATGAAAGGTAATGCACTCTACAATGGATGACAACAATGATCCATAATGATCTCAACTCAAATCAATCTCAACTCAACTCAAGTCAATCTTAACTCAACTCAAATATTATAGAATCATAAAGAGAATTTTTAGATACTTAATATGTTCTAATATCAAAGCTCAATCTCAACCCAAATCAGAATTATATAATTGTTTGTTTCATGGGACTTGAACAATCACCTCACACAATCACTTGAATAGGCTCAATCAACTCAACTCAACCAATCACCACAAGGGACAACTCTTTCTCACAAAAAACTAGTCCAAGCATGTATCAACCAACTCAAATATTTCCAACAATGCTCAACCACAAATCTCACATAACAATGATACTCATGTTCTTTTCTAACTCAAGTTCTTTGCATAACCAATGGGCTTCAAAAACTATGCTTATAAAACAAGGTTTAAACACAACTCTCAAACCAAAAAACATTGAAGCATTCAACCAACCACTTTCGAAAAGGAAACCACAATCAATCCTTTTATCTCCAATGATATTTCAGAAATCAACCACCATAAACAAAGTCAATGGATAGTATTGCTCATACTTTTTGATGCCTTATTGGATTTCCACTAAATTTGCCACACTCAACAAACTTCTTTTTCAAATTTTAACAAGGGTTATATATCATGATTAATATCACAACAATAATATCCAAATAATACCTTATCACTCCTACTCAATAAGATACAACATGTCCCCTCATGAAAGAATTAATCACCTTTGAAAAAGAACAAAACAACCTTCACTTTTGAAACCCTTTACAAAAACAAAAATATCTCTTTACATACACCTTATTTCTCCCTCTAAGAAATTTAATCAAATAACCCTTGAAATAATATTTCCAACGATATATAATATGATATACTTTCAAAAGGAAAAACACTAGAAATCTCTTTTTCTAAACATGCATCACAACCCTTATTCCTCCTAGGGCAACTTTAGACAAAATAAAATATATTAAAAAATTATTAACTTGCCTCTATCCCTAACAGGATTCGATCTCGTGATGTCTCCTTACTCAACACTTTAACCACAACCAACATATCGTTAGGCCACACGCCCTCATGTGTCCAAAGGAACATGAACAAAAACTTATACTATAAACTTCTACACCCTTCGAAAAACTTAACAGCGCTTCGAGTGCTTCAACAAAGCAAATAACCACGGTGGGACTCTATCATAGGATATTTTGCGTAACACACAGTGCTCGAACCACTAGGTCAAAGATGCCTATGTGTCTTATTAAACTCCGCAAACAAGTTTTCAATAGACCAAAGTCACACTTCTCTCTCTTTTTGCAATTCGTTCCCCAATCGAAGGCATTCAAAAAATAAGCGCTGGGGTTATTTGAAGTCTAAGATTTTTTTGGCATATATATATGCCTTTCCTCTTTCTTTAGATGTCAGCACTATAAATTAATATATCCTTTCGTCCTTTCTTTAGTCAGCGCTATAATTAATATATTTTATTTTAAAATTAAAATTTTAATTTTAAATAATTTAAAATTTAAACTAAATATCTCCATCACCGAGGAACCTTTTTTGACGAAACGAAAATCCAACCTAGATTTTAAGAAAAACCTATTTGATATCTGCCATCTATGGTTTTAGATAAAACCTTTTATTTTGCCTGCCTTGGTTTTCACAAAAACCCTGTATATATCCATGCTCTCCAAAATATCATAAATGCTCATTTATGAAATGCTTTGGCCACCAAAACTCAATGTGATCCATGTGATATCAATGATCCATGTGACATCAGTGACAACATAAAATAACTTAAATTTTCAAAAGAAAATCAGAAAGAAATTAGTCAAAGGAAAATTAATTATAATAAGGATAATTGAAGGGATTAATTAAAAGAGAATTGAGAAGAAAATTTGAAGGGAAATAATTAAGGAGGAAAAAGAAAAATAATATTAAATTGAAGAAGGATATCTAAATGAAGGAGAATATTTAATTAATTTTTTTTAAAGAAGGCAAATTCAGAAAGAAATTTTTTAGGGAATATTATTGAAGGAATAAATATATTAAAGGAGAAAGAAGAAAATTGGAAGAAAATTTATTAATTAAGAAATATTTTATTTGTTAGATTGAACAATAATCCAAAGGAAATATGTGAGGAGATTTTATTTGAAAATGTATTGTTGAAGGAATAGGTTTAAATCAGAGACATTAAAGATTGGTTAAAAACAAGGATCAATTTTCTCTATGAGACATATCTTCTTTAAGGTTGAGGAAGAAGGAAACTTTATGTAAAAAAATTCTATATTTTTCTCTAATATTTTAAAACTATAGTAAATTAAAAAGCAGGGATATAAAGGGTTCTAAATAATTGAACAAATTTAGACTTTTATATAGTGAAAAATCTAGAAGATAATTTTTTAATAAAAAGTGATTCATAGAATAGAAGGTTGAAGGGAAGCATATTATTGGGTTCAATATAAGTAAAAAGAAAGATTTCAAGTACTCTTTAATATCTCAAAGATAACATTCAAGGGATGTATAATACTTAGTTGAACCTAAAAAACATTTGAAATAACTTTCATAATTATGTCTTCATCATAATTCCTTTTACAAAGTCATATTTGATTAGAAAATAAAACTTCATTACGAAAGAACTATGATAGTAGAGAATATCACAAAAATATTTTTAGATATAGTGAAAAATATCATTATGATTTATTTGATTATTTATAATATTGTTATGACCTAATATTTACAAATAGTATCAAAATAAGAAATACCATAAAATCAAACAACAAACTTAAATTAGTGATATGCAATGCTAATTTTGTAACACAAAACTATGAATCCAAAAGCGTGAAAGGGATAGGTAATAATTACTAATAGTATTAGGATAGAGACATGGAATTCTTAGCATTTTTGCCACATTAAAAAAGTTTTGAAATTTTTTCTAAGTGTTCGGTGGGTTTCCTTTAAGGAGAGGTGAAGTTATAGCGAAATTCATTTTTTCTCCCAAGTGCAATGAAATGTCTTTTTTCCCCAGGCACAACAAAAGGCTTTTTCAGACAGGTTCACCATGAAATTAGTTTCTAGGTAGTTTCACTACCAAAGTCATTTTCTAGTAGTTTCGCCTAGTTTCTGGCAAAACTCCCTTTCACCCAATTTCTGGTGAAATGCCCTTTTCATCCAGTTGCTGGAGAAACTCCATTTCACCTAGTTTGTTTTAGCAAAATTCCCTTTTTGCTCCAATTTTCAATGAAACGCTCGTTTTGATAGTGAAATTCCTGTTCACCCATTTTGGAGCGAAATCACCTTTGAGTGTAGCTTAGGTGAAATTCCTTTTCACACCTCATACTGGTGAAACTCCCATTCAAGCTAAGATCATGCACAACTTATTTTCACATGTTTGTGAGAGCAACAAAAACATTTTTTAATGAAGGCACTTTTTCGTGCTTAAGCATGGCAAAATCAACTTCTTCACATTCTACATCTTGGTGAAATTCCTTTTCAAGCTTCACTTGGTAAAATTTATTTACTCAATTTTATCCAAGTGAAACTATGGTCAAAAGAGCTCTAAGTGAATATTAGTGTGGAAGGATTTTTGAAGCCAAAAAATTTAGTTTTTTGGAAAAAAGAGTTATAATTCCTAGAATTGTTGTGGATTAAAATCAAGTTGGCAGATAACCAGAAGATTACCCGAATTGAATGTTGTCCACTTTTGACTTTGGTGTGATTCTACAATTTTTGAGGCACTACTATGAAGATGAATTTTTTTGATGATTTAGGCTAGATTCTGATATACCATCTCCCAAAATTACCCATTGCTTCTGAGGAGCCACTAGATTGGTTCGTTGCTGCTGTTGAGGAGAGAATTATGGCAGGTTACTTTGTCATTTCCCATAGTTTTTGTTTTATGAGCATTTAATTTTGGAGGCAAAATCCTCTATAAAAACTAAGAAACTTTATGTAAAAAATGATGGAAATTCTGCTAAATAAAACACTTTGAGTTTAAGCTTCTACCTTAATAAAAATATTGTTGGACTCTGGTTTGTGGATCAACTGTGTATGCAATTAATTTTGACCTATGATTTATGTTATATTCATGCTTTTTTTAGATATATTATATTTTGTAGTTGAATTTAATTTTTATGGAGAAATGAATGTTTAAATGCTAATTGGAAGTTAATATTTTGCCATTTGTGATTGGTTCTTGTGTTATAATTTCTATTAAATGATGGTTATAACTTGATTTGGTTCTTTAGCTGCTAGTTCATCCTCACTTTGTTTCTATGGCTTACAGTCATATTTCGCATATCTTTCTATTAATTTCTATCCCAAATATTTCCACCAATTTTAGATTAGTAAGGGAACCAACCCTCTCTAGAGATTTGCCTAAAGGACATCTCTTTCCTTAGGCCTTTCAATGTTGGTTGGGTCTAGGGCACGTATTTTTACACTTAGGTAGATTCATGACAAATATTTTTTGGCATGCCTAGTGGGACACTAAAAGTTCCACTTTAAGTAGTAATAAGGTTTGATGTTCATCTTTTACTATCTGATTAGAATATTTTATGACTTAGTTTTACCCAGAAGCCTCTGAACATGAAGTTGGTGAAAGCTTTACTTCATGATCACAAGATCAAAGGCCAAAAATTTAGAAAATTCCATTGAGTTCTTTGAGCTTGACACTCAAGTCTTATGAGAGCATCCTAGGTTAGTCACTCTGAATGGTCCATCATTTGGAACCTCTTCATAGGTAGTTGATGTGTTTTTTGTTCCTTCAAGTCCCTCTAGTACTACCACTAGCTTTCCTCCACAAGAAAACACTCCAGTGGAAATGGACCAAAATCCAACACCACCACCAAGATAGTTTCTAGATTGGAACCATTTTAGATCTTTGAATTTGCATGCTTAGAACCCGATCCTATAAGTAGCATTGAATGCTTTGCCTACTTACGATGGTACAGGAAAAATGACTGATGAGCATGTTTAATATGTGGCTTCTTTGACGACTATCCATAGCATCACATATGAATATATCATGGTTATATTAATCATGCTCTCTCAGAGAGAATTTGCTTTACTAATACCAATATTTGCCACTTGCCACCATTCCTACATGGGATTAGTTGCTTGATTTAATGATAAAAGACTTCAATGAGTAAGCGAATCATTTTTCTCTATTGCATCAATTTACTAACATTCAAAGGTATCCATAGGAGGAAATTATTGACTTCAATTTTAGGTTCACTCAAACTTGGTAGAGAGTCTTTGATGTCCTTTGACCGACTGCCAAACTGACTGTATTTTACTATCTTTGAGATTTCAATTCCAACATTAGCATGGCCATCCGTCAATACAATGTTAACGCATTACTCGATTTGTATTCCCAAGCGTAGAAGGCTAAGGCCGATCTGATTACTATTGATAATATTCCATAGAATATGATGATCCCTATCTTTTCTGATCTCCCACAAAATTTGTATTTCAATACATCTTCTTAGTCCTTACCAATGTCCCCACATACCTAGTTCTTTCATGGAATCCAAGTTCATCTTAAACCCTAGCAATTTCTATCTCGCAACTACCTGCTTCTTCCATTCCATAACTGCCTACTCTAGTCCAATTTCTAGCACTACCATCTCTGCTAGTACTACTTCTATTACCAGCTCCTCAAACTCCCACAAATCCTAACCCCCAAGAGAAGTTTTTGAAAGAGATGCAATCAATAAACTCAATAATAAGAGCGATGAACAATGAGATTACAATTATTAAGAAAAAGTAGGCTAAGAGAGATTTCCAACCTAGGAGATTTCAACCTGTACCAATCACTAGAGAGAAAGAAAATTTGACCAGCAAGGTTCCTAAAAGGAATCTGACCATATTGACAAATGAAGAAGTTGGATCATTAGAAAAATTGTACTAGTGTTCCACTTACAGTGATCTGCATGGTGAATAAACTTACATGGTTCATCTGAACTACTTACAGATATTAGTAAATAGTTCTTCTAATATTCAGATAAATATGATTAGATAAGTCGATAATAATAAGTGGATTTCAATTATCATGAGAGCTAGAAAAAATATGGTCATAGTAGCCCAGCTAAGATGGAGCTATTGAAGTTATATGTTGAGCCAAAAGTGCAGAATAAAAAGAAACAAGCACAATCAAAAGAACCTGGTGCATCGTCTAAGTCATAAGAACCTATCTTATTAAAAAATATCTTGCTCACACAAGCGAAATAAATATTACAAGTGAAGGTATCAACTTTGCAAGCATAAGCTAAGATGAAGGAACAGGCAAAAGAATACCTCAAATACCCATATTTGACCAAGCATCAGAGGGTGGAATCCATGCAACAATATTGGAATAAGTATGAGGCTATTGATGAAAGAAGAGAGTCTAGTTCATTTGCATATAATATTGTTGAATAATTAAATATGATTCCTGCAAAGGTTAGTCTCTATGATAAGCTACAATTGCCTAGGCAATTTGATTTGTTGTAATAATATTTGAAGTCTCTTAAGGAGAAAAATAATAATTCCACTCATACTATGTTAGACCAGACACTTACAAATTCAGATACTAGAAAGAATAGACCACCACCATTCTATTTTTCCCTCATAAATGGAGGGTTGGATTGTGCATAACTGCATGATTGAATCTAGTGCTATGATGACTATCATGCCAAAGATAGTTTGTGACGTTATGGGTATGGATTATACTAGGAGTAGCTCAAGATTTTTATAGTTGGATGATAATCCTTTAAGAATAGTATGAGTCATCAAATATATACCCATTGTCCTACATAAAATACCTCATATTATTGTGATCCAAGAGGTTTTTGTAGTGGACCTAGAGCCATATTTCAGCATGTTCTAGTCAAGATATTTTATTTCCAATTAGGGAGGCTATCTTACTCTCACCTAGAAGTTCCTATCAAAGGAAAAAGAATCAAAATCTACAATGAGAAGCCTTACACATTTCATGTAGAGAGGATTGAAGAAGAAGAAAAATTCATGGATTCTATCAACATGATGACTGAAGAACTAGAATAATTGGATTTTATGGAAGAGGCTATGGATGAGCTTCATACAGAAGATGAGTTTTCAATGAATTATTTTAATGCAATGATGGAAATTGAGATTGGTTGTTACTCCATTACTATGCCCAAAAAAGCTAAAGTGAAGGTGTGTAATTATCAAGGTCATGTTCTAGATCAGTTATGGAAGCTCTAATTTGATGGTGCAAGATGCAAAGATGGTGTAGGAGTGGGAATTATTCTCATTTATCCTTTTGGCATATAAAAGACATATTCATACTAACTGACCTAGATATGTACCAATAATGTTGTTGAGTATGAAGTATCGCGCTTAGGATTGAAGAAAGCTGAGAAACTCGAGATTAAACAACTCCAAATTTTTAGAGATTCTAAACTGATTATGAATCAAGTAACAAACAAGTGTGTCTCCAAGAAGTGAAGAACACAAGCTTATACTGAGAGGGGGGGGTTGAACAGTATAAGACCTCTTTTAACTTTTTCATTTATACTTCAAAATAGTTAAGCAATATACCCAAAGCAATATCAAAGCAATGCACAATATCATCCACAAAGTGACACCAATTTTAACGTGGTTCACCTAGAATGGCTGGGCTACGTCCACAAAAATTTTCTCTAAAAGTTATCTCAAATTTCTTTGGGAATCCTTCCCAATTACAATGTTTATGAGCCTCGACCCAAAGGAGATACCTTCCCCTCTGCTCTGGAAATGATCCCTCAAAAGATCAACTACCTCTACCTCTTGCCAGCATGTGGAACTCCTTTCCATCGAAGACCTCCTATCCTCAATGCTTAGCCTAAGAGACCTCTGCCTTCTATGATCATGTCCACAACAACTCAGCAACCTGTACCAAAAATAGTCAGTTGGTCTAGTACAAGTCTTCCTCTGTCTGTTAGATTTGTCCAACTCTTGAACAAATCAATCCTCTGCATACAAGCCTTCTCAAATACTTGCCAACTGTCCTCAAGTTCTTCTCATATAACCAATGCACCTTTGTCCTCAAGTTATCTGATAGAACTATCAAACTCAGCTCACAAGTCCTCTGCTAGGACCTGTCCAAATCTACTCACAAGTCCCCATCGAAACCTATTAAAAATTGCTCACAAGTCCCCACCGGAACCTATCCAAAACTGCTCACAAGTCCCCACTGGAACCTATCCAAGAACTACTCACAAGTCCCCACTGGAACCTATCCAAAAACTCAGCAAGCTCACCAAGAAAAACTTTCTTAGTAGGAAATCACAAAGTGAATTGTTAGAGACCCAATGTGATTTGTAAAACTCATAGAAGCATAAAGAGAATTGTTAGAGACTCAATATGTTCTATACTCAAATCCCAATCTCAAAACTCAACTCAAATCAACTCAGCTCAATATCAATCTCAAATCTGAAAACTCAACTCAATATCTGAAATGGATAGGATAGAATATTTTCTTTCAAGAACATGAAACCCCAACAATTTCCAACTATGCAAAGAATCACATAACAATGATACTCATGTTCTTTTCACCATCAATTAGGGTTTCAACAACAATGCTCATCAAACAAGGTTTAGTCAACCAACACCATTCAACTCAACATCAACCTTGAAGCATTCAACCAATCATCACAAGAAAAGGAAACAAGTAGAAATCCTTTTCCCTCCAAAGATATTTGAACAAAACAGCCACCAACACAATATCACCAAATGCAAAGAATAACTTGCTCAAATCAACTCAATGGAGTAAGCCCAATATCATGAATCAAGTAAAGCAATAACTTGATCAAACAACATCTATGGAAGCAACTCAACCATCAAACTCAAAACAGCCAACCAAGGGTTCCACCAACTCAATGCAAGTAGCTAGACTCACAAATATAAACCCTAGTGCACAAAGCTTCCAAGTATCTCAAACCAAAAATTATGCATTCACCAAAAACTCTCCTTAAGGATAACAATGCATAAGTAGTCTTCAACAAACCAGAAAATAGGATTTACACCTAGCCAAAGGATACCTAGTAGAATACCTTTTCACTCCAACCTTATTTCATAAAACATACACCAATCATACTCATAAGAAGAATGTGCCCATACCTTATTGGAGTAGAAGATAATTGAACCTTCAAGCTGTCACCACACACAACTCTCAAACTTATAAATCATTGTCCAAGAAACTTCGAATTTTGCGGCATAAAGACGTTTTAATAAAAACGTGTGTTACTCTAGCAAAGCACCCCCGCGAGACTTGAAACGAAAACCACCGCCAATGCAGTGCCCAACAACAGCCTTCGCTGCCACTAGCCCACATGGGATACGAATTTCACAAGTTAACTTCCCTCCACTTCACCCTCGAAAAAACTCTCGAAGACTTTTCAACCGCACGTGCTTCTAAGTCTTCCTTTGATCGCAGTGAATACAGAGCACAAACACTGCAAATTGCATTCGAGGAATTTTGAATTAATTAGCCTTCCAACCTTAGGATTTGGAGAATAAATAGTCTCTTCGAAGACACCTTGACATCAGCTGAAATAAAGACCATTTCAAAATTAATCAAAAGTCTTTTCAAAAAGGGTTTAAAAACCCTTAAATAATTTTAATAAATTAAGAATAAAAAAAGGTTTAAAAACCTTTAAGTATTTTTAATAAATTAAAAATAATTTCTCCCTTAATTAATTAAATAATTAATTAATTAAAACCTTGAAGGGTTTTAAATAATAATTAAATAAATAATAAAGAGAACCTCCATTGGTTTTAATAAAAATCATTTACCTTGGTTTTAATAAAAACCCTATCCAACTTGGTTTTAATAAAAACCGGTTTGGTTTTAATGAAAAACCCTTGCCAATGGAATCTCTCTGGATTCTCTTAAAAATATTCTCTTGGAATATTCCACCTTTGAAGCCAACACATCCTCTTAACATTAATGCCATTTCCTTTTGACATCAATGACAACTCATAGACAAGAAGCTAGGATCTCAAACCCAAAATTGCCAACAATCTCCCCCTTTGTCATTGATGGCAAACCATGCTTCTCAACAACACATAAACTCAACATAAACAACTCCCCCTATCTTGAGGCTTTCCTCTTCACTTTGAATCTCTCCCCCTTACTCATATCTCTCCCCCTTTGTCATCAATGGCAAAGGGTCACCTTTGGGGCTCGGGACTAAGAATGAGCCTCTTAGCTTAGTCCCTCCCCCACCTCCTGATGAAGTGATTAATTCTTGGGTGGGAGTAAAACTCCCTTTAGGTACTGATCATCATTAGCATCTATAACTTCCTTTTCGGGCCTTCTCTTGAACTCTTTGTCCATATTTTTGTTCCTTTCACTATTCTTTTTCTTGTTCTCATCCCTGTTCTTGTCCATGCCTTGATTCTTAGACCTGATCATGCCACTGTTCCTGTTCCTGTATTATGGAATTTCAGCTCTACAATGTCTTATTATGTGACCTTAATTTTTGCACTTGAAACACTTGATGATGTTGTTTCTTTGAGGTAAAACTGATATTTGAATCCACCGATTCTGACCAAACCTGTTCTGGCCAAACCTATTCTGACCAAACCCATTTTGACCAAACCTATTTTGGCCAAACCTGTTCCTATTATTTGCCTTGCAATAAACTGCCTTGTGCCCAAACTATTGACAAGAGTAGCAATACCCTTGAAAGTAACTAGCACTTCTGAAACTGTCATTTACCTCCTTCACTTGAGCCATGCAATGTGAAGCCATGTGACCAAACCTGTGACAAGCAAAACATCTAGCCTTGAAACTTTCCTTTAATTGACCTCTTAGGTTCTGAAAACTTCTTCTTCTCATTCTGAATTCTATTTTCTATTTCTGTGCATCTATCATTCAAGGACTCAAGATCTGAAATACTTTTCTCATCAAAACTCTCTTTCTTTTGGAGTCTCTTACTAGACTCTCCAACTTGTTCCTTGTGTGGCTTAAAAAAACCAAGGCCTGTTTTATCTATTGTCTTTTTTTGACCTTTGATGAGTGACTTAACCTTTTTGGAGCTATCTTGAAATGTGTAAATCTTATCCTTGTACTCTTTAGTTTCCTCTTTCAAAGAAGCCATTTTTTGTTCTAACTCACTATACCCAAGAACCTTAGACTCTAACTCATCCTTGAGTTCTTGTGTCTTAGCTATAGAGAAGTCAAGACTTTCTATAAGATCATCTCTCTCCATACAACATTCATCTAACTTATCCTTGAGTCTAGCATTTTTCTTTCTTTCCTTTTCCAAAACACTAAGAGCACTAATAAGTTCACTTTCAAGATCCTTTATTTGTTTGCTTTTTGAATCATCAAAGCCTTTTCTAGATTTCTTATCACTAGAGGTGCTACCATTTTCAAAGACCATACATGCATCTTCCTTATATTTTTTTGAAGCATCCTCATACATACTAGAAACCAAATCATCATTTGTGTAATCATCCTCAAGGTGACCAAAATTTCCACATCTAAGACATTTCATGATAAAGAATCTATGTTTCAGTTCTTCCTCTTTTTTTGATATGAACATCTCATTTTCATTATCACTTGAAGAACTTTCACTATCACTACTAGAACACTTACTTGCTTTGTCTAGGTAAAAACTCTTCTTGTGCTTGTGAGAATACCTCTTTCCTTGATTGTTGTGCTCATCTTTGTTTTTCCTGTGATGCTTGTGCTTTTCAGAATCCTTGCTCTTAGAATCTCGTTTATCTTCATCACTTTCATTCTTGGGAACAGTACAATTAGTAGCATAATGACCAAGCTTTCCACAATTGAAACATCTTATATTTTTCATACTTTTGTGCTTTCTAGAGAACTTGCCTTTCTTACTGTAATATGCCTCTTCATCACTAAAAGACTCATCACTCTCTTGAAGCTGTTTACCCTTGGATTTCTCGGTAGCCTTGAAAGCTGCCTCTTTCTTGACATCAACCTTCACTTGAGTTCTCAACTCAAATGTTGCAAGTATACTATGGAGCTCATCCTTTTTCAACTTATCCAAATCTTTAGCTTCCTCAATAGCATAAATCTTTTCACTAAATCTATTAGGAAGAGATCTTAAAATCTTATCATAAACATCATTTTCAGCAAGCTCAATACCTAAGTCTTTCATGGAGTTAACAACCTCATCCATACGAAGCATGTAGTCACTAATATTTTCATAATCATTCATCTAGAGTTGTTCAAACATACCTTTGAAGCGTCTCAACTTGGCCTCTCTAAAATTTGTATCACCTATATGAACCACCTTCAACTGTTTCTACATTTCACTAGCTGTCTTGCAGTGAATCACTTTGGTGAGATCTACTTTCTGTAAACCTTTTAGGATTGCATTCATTGTTTTTGAATTGCTATGATGTAGGAGCCTTTCTTCTTTAGTATTAGGACCATGTTCAGGAATAGTGTACTCATCTTCAATCACTTCCCAAACCTCATTCCCAAGTGCCATTAGATGAACCTTCATCCTTGCACTCTAAAGACCAAAATCTAACCCATCAAGAATAGGTGCTGCATTGCCACTTGAATAATCCATTGTGTTCTTTACTAGATTTTCCTTCAAGCTGTTAAACTTTTCGAAGGCACCTACTCTGATACCAATTGAAGAACACAAGCTTATACTTAGAGGGGGAGGTGAACAGTATAAGACCTTTTTTTACTTTTTCATTTATACTTCAAAATAGTAAAGCAATATACCCAAAGCAATATCAAAGCAATGCACAATATCATCCACAAAGTGAAACCAATTTTAATGTGGTTCACCCAGAATGGCTGGGCTACGTCCACAAAAATTTTCTCTAAAAGTTATCTCAAATTTCTTTTGGAATCCTTCCCAATTACAATGTTTATGAGCCTTGGCCCAAAGGAGATACCTTCCCCTCTACTCTGGAAATGATCCCTCAGAAGATCAACAACCTCTACCTCTTGCTAGCACATGGAACTCCTTTCCACCGAAGACCTCCTGTCCTCAATGTTTAGCCTAAGAGACCTCTGCCTTCTATGATCACGTCCACAATAGCTCAGCAACCTATACCAAACACAGTCAGTCGATCTAGTACAAGTCTTCCTTTGTCTGTCAGATCTGTCCAACTCTTGAACAAATCAATCCTTTGCATACAAGCCTTCTCAAAGACTTGCCAACTGTCTTCAGGTTCTTCTCATAGAACCAATGCACCTCTATCCTCAAGTTCTCTGATAGAACTATCAAACTTAGCGATGAGGCCTAGAAATGCCTCAATCATAACATGTTTTGTACACTAAAAATGCCTATAAACTCTTATGTTTTATCTGATATATTAGTTAAGTTGATTTAATATGATGTATATTAACCATTTTGCATGATCAATGTATTTGAGATATTATATGCTGATTTTACAGCTTTTTGCATAGTTTTGGTTTCTTTTTGTTATGATTTGCTACAATGAGATATGCTTAGAATAATAACAGCATTTCACTAATCATATTTTTATTTGTTTCAAGCATTTACTTCACATAAATCTGGCAACAGTGCAAGCAAACTGTTGATGTGCAGCAAAAACTGGTCTTTCCCATGTAAATTTCAGCCAGCTGTCCATAAATAACAAGGCATGGAATTCACATGAGGAAAGGAATGGAGACCATTAGAATTTTATCTTAAGAGATAACCCACCTGAGAGATGCAGAAGAAATCAAAGGAAAAGCACACATTTGTTCATTCTGAAGCATCTTCGGAATGAACAGATATCTTTGGAATGAAGAAACACAGCATCTTTGGAATGAGCGGATCTTCGGAATGAAGAATGCAGCATCTTCAAAATGAGAGGATATTTGAAATGAAGCATGTAGTATCTTCAGAATGAGTGATCTTCAGAATGAGCGATCTTCGGAATGAAAATTGCACTGTCTTTAGAATGAAGCCACTTATCTTCAGAATGAAGAACAAAATGTGATTTTGACCTTTTTGACCGATTTCTGAAGACGAAAAAAGGGAAATAAAGGTTGGAAAAAGTAAAGAGAAATATCTGCCATCTGTTTTTGCTGTCATTTTCGACCAAAGCCATCATTAAGGAAAATATCAGGTTTTAGTCCTCTTCTAGGATAAAACCAGAATTTGTTGCAGCATTTTAGGATTAGATCTTTTGAGATATTCTTTGTTTGTAATCAGATCATAGGATAGCTATAAATATTGCTCTCGTTCAGGTTGAGCTATAGAGAAGGGGGTAGAGAAGTAGCAGAAGATAGAATATAGAGAAAGCTAGCAGAAAATACAGAGTATAACTAGAAATTGACTGTTACAGTCCTGTAACAGTTTTTCAGCAGAATTCTTGTAATCATGTCTTTTGATCAATAAAGTGCACCAGTTCTATTTCAATTTATTTGTAAATGAGTGTGATTAAGATTTAGAAAGAGAGAGAGACTTACACCTTCTTTTGGACAAAGAAGCTGGCCACTTCCAGACCTAGGAGGAGGACTAACAGAACAGGTTTTTATTCTGATTTTCTTTGCAACAGAATGAGTTACAGAACTTGTTATGTAAATTGCTTGTGAATAAGTTGACAATATTTGCAGTATTAGTTCATTCATGTTAAAATAAATCTTGTGCTTAATGTTTTAGTTGCAATATTACTTTCAGCCAAGCTTTCACTTTATTTTTAGAACTGTTATTTCCAGAATTTACTGTTTTTCAGCAATTTCCTGCATTTTTGTGTTTTGCTGTCAAAATTTGAACAGAGGATTGACAACCTTCTGTTACAGAATTTTGATAGTTTTATTTCCACATTAGATCTAGACTTCTTTACTACAAAAGTAATTAGATTTCCTTTCTGCAATTAGGATTAGACTTTCAATTCTTCAACTGTTAATTCTATAGTATAATTAGGTCTCATTCTGCAATTGTAATTAGGACTTCATTTCTGTAGTTAATGATTAGTTTCCAATTCTACAACTTAGATTAAGATTTAATTCATGCAATTTAGAGATAGGAATGCTCCAAAACCCCCCACAAAACCGGTTCCACCAATAAAGACTTGTTGCCCTAGATTGACCTAAGTTATAGCTGTTTCACTTCTTCTTTCACAGATAGCCTTGCACACTGCCTTGGATTGATAGATTCTTTGAGAATTAATGATGGTATAACGACTACACATCATTTTGGCATCGTTTCCATGGATATAGTGTTTCCAAAAGAAAACAAATAGTCCAATAGCTGTAATCAGACTAAACTATGAACATTCAGGTTAAAATCGAAATATAACAGCAGAGTAAGATAACAACTATTGACTTAATTTATGTCATTTAGGAGTAAACATGAATGAGTAAGTCTAGGGAGACCCCAAAGGATCCCTGGCTTGTCCCATTAAGGAGATCTTCATGCCTAAGGGGTGAATCACCTGTGTTTGAACTACCTGAAAGACTAATAGAAAAATCACCAGTCTCACCATCAATAGAACATTTTGAGAAAGGAAAATCACTAATTGTATCAACAGAATATCTTAAGAAAGATAATTCATCAGACTCATCAACAGAAAATCTTGGACCTCTTGAGAGAAAAATTTGGGAAGCTTTAACTTCTCCTAAGAAAAAAGAAACTATGGCAGGCAATGTAGATGGCCAGCATGGCTATGTTCATAATGAAGGGGATGATCGGGATGTGCTCCAACCGTCCGGAACATTTGAATATCCTATTCATCCGAATCCAACACAAAACTCTCCCATGAAGACCATTTCACCTTCGGTACTTCCCACCTTTCGAGGTGTTGTATCTGAAGATCCTGACCAATTTTTGTTTGAATTCAAGGTAGTGTGTCAGACCTATGATTATATAAATGACAATAAAAAACTTAAGGTTTTTCCCTCAACTCTCAAAGATTCAGCATTGTGCTGGTTCATGAGCTTAGAGCCAAATTCCATAAGAACCTGGGATCAAATGGAGGCTGTCTTTTTAGACAAATATCGGGAATACTTGCCGTGTAAGGAATAGAAAAGATGAGTTATTTAGAATCAAGCGGGAAGATGATGAGACCTTGGAAGATTACCTTGATAGGTTCTCCTTTGTTCAAAGGAGATGTGGACTAGTAGAACCGGAATTGTGTAAAACTATCTTTTTGAGAGGATTGCAAGATGAATCCGAGAGAAGTTACGGATTTGATGGGAAAAGGGGATGTAACCACTCTCAGTAATGAGGAAATTATGGATCTCTATAGGAATTACTCTCGCACTAAGCATAGAAGAAGAAAAAGCCACACAAATGGTACTAATGTAAAGGACCTGATAGAGGAACTTGCAAATTTCAAAACGAATATCCTAGTGCATCTAAACACTACTTTAGGGGAAATATTTGCAAAAGCTAAAAACACAAAACCTTTGGCAATTTATTGCCCAAGATGTAGAAGTAAACATGCTTTGCAGGAATGTCCTTTGAATAAAACAACCATCTCAGCCATTTGTAGTATATGTTCAAAAAGGCATTCAACTGATCAATGCCACCTGCTACCACAACTCAAAACTATGTTAGAAAACTAGACTGAGGAACTCAACTATATTAGACCAAAAAAAGGGGGAAATTTCTCTCAATATCAAAATCCCCCTCGTTTTCCTACAAATTGGGGGCATAATCCTGGTACTATGCCTTGGGGACAATCAGAACCACCCCAACGTCCTTGGAATTATCCTCAATGGACAAATTCCCAAGAATGGCCATAATCAAATTAGAGTAATCCAGCCTGGAATCAGAATCAAAACAACCCCTCATGGAATCAGAATCAAAAAAACCCCTCATGGAATCAAAATTAGACTAATCCAAATTGGGTGCAAAACCAACCATAATGGAATCAGAAATACCAGTCCTATCCAAGGCAGCAAAGGAATCAAGGTCAAACTTAGCATTTTTTGCCTGCACCTAATCAAAATTTTCAAGAAAAATAGCAAACACAGCAAGTGAAGCAACCTCAATTGCTAGCTCATCCAGTCACTAATCCCAATAGTGTAAGACAGACACCTCCTATCTATGTGGCTGAAGCTGAAGAAAATATTGAAATTAATGTTCTTGATTGTAGTGATATTCAACTCCGTTCAGGAAAAGTTGTACCTGAACTAGTTTTAATGGAAACCAAAGATAATGAAGAGCAAGAATCATCAGAATCAGAGAGAATTCAACCAACAAAAGAAACAGAAAAATTGGATCCAACAATAGAAAAAGAGACACAAGCAGAACAATTACCAAGGATAGTTCCATATCCTAAAAGACTTAATGTAATACCAGAAATTTTTGAGTCAGAATTGGACAAAGAACTCAAAAATTTGACTATCTCATTGCCCTTATTGCAATCCATTAAGGAAATACCAAAAATCAACAGTACTGTCTGAAATTTGTGCATTAAAAGAGCAGGAAGAAAGAAGAAAGCATTCCCCAAGACTGTGCAGGTTGAAGGGAAGATAGCTGATCTCTTATCCGGAAAATTACTACCTCCAAAGTATAGTGATCTAGGAAGCCCGAGTTATCACAGTCACCATAGTTTCAGTACCAATATCAAATGTTTTAGTGGATCTAGGAGCTGCAATAAATGTCATGACTAAAGATACAATGGAACAATTACAGCTCAAACATCTCAGCCCCACATTTATAGTTTTAGAAATGGCTGATAGGTCAGTTGCAAAACCTGAAGGAATCATTGAAGATGTCCCTATAGAAGTTTCTTCTTGGGAATTCCCTGCAGATTTTCTGGTTTTACTGACCAAGAAATTCAGCACATGGATATCCCATTATTTTGGGAAGACCTTGGCTTGCAACTGTAGCAGCCTTTATAGACTGCAGATTTGGAAATATGACTATTTCAAATGGTATTGAGCTAAAACAAATTTCTTTATATCCTCCTGCAAAACCATCTAGAAAATTTTCAGGCCAGTTATGGTTTTCTGACTCAGATGAAGAACCAGAAGAGGTCATTTCTACACTAGCTACCTTAGTAGTAAGAGAACACACAGAAGTCCTCAGTGACACAGAAAACTTAGAAAATGAAACAATCCTGATGAATGTTCTGCATGAACAAGGTCTAGAAGGGGAAGCAACAAATATCCAACAGTTGATAAGTAATGAGGAGAATCAAAAATCTGAAGATGAATCATCTGTGCTATCACAAGGAAACTCTGTTTCACTATCACATGGATGGCACCATCATCTGATTTTTCCTTCTCACTGTTCCATACAAGAAATGCTTCCCTCAAGCAGCAATGAAACAAAAACTGCTTCGTTTCTCCAATCACAGCAATGTCCTCTTAATCCCTTAATCACCAAGTATGAAGGAGTGAATTCAGTCCTTCTAAATACAAAACAAATAGAAGTCCAGCCAGGCAAATTTTTGAATATCTACAACCAGCTTACTAGGGAAGAGGAAGAAAAATTGATAGTTGTTTTGCAGAAGCATGTTCATGTTTTTGCTTGGAACTACAAAGATATGTCAGGAGTTCATCCTGATATATGTACCCATAAGATCTATACCGAAGAAGTCAAGCCAGTCAGACAATTTCAAAGAAGATTGAATCCTGCCTTAAGAGATATTGTGAAGGAAGAAATTGAAAAACTCCTGGAAGTAGGATTCATTTACCCAATTTTTGATAGTCAATGGGTTTCTCCATTGGTAATAGTTCCTAAGAAAAATGGAAAAATGAGAGTATGTGTAGATTACAGAGAATTGAATAAGGTGACATACAAAGACCATTTTCCATTACCTTTCATAGATCAAGTGTTAGATACTCTTGCTAGAAAAAGATACTTTTGTTTTCTTGATGGATTCAGTGGATATAATCAAATTCAGATTGCACCTGAAGATCAAGAAAAGACAAATTTTACATGTCCATGGGGAACATTTGCCTATAGGGTTTTACCTTTTGGTTTGTGTAATGCCCCGATAACTTTTCAGTGAGCAGTCCTAGCAATTTTTGCTGATCTGACCACAAAAAGTGTTGAAATTTACATGGATGATTTCACGAGTATGTGGACAAACTTTTGATTTTACATTGAAAAATCTTGACAAAGTCTTAACTCGTTGTGAAACATACCACTTATCCTTAAATCCGAGATAAATGCTTCATGATGATGAAGGAAGGGATAGTTCTTGGTCATCACATCTCTCCTGAAGGGATCCAAGTTGATCCAAATAAAGTTGAAATTATCAAGAACCTCCTTCCTCCTAAAACACAGACTAATGTTAGAATTTTCCTAGGACACATTGGTTTTTACTGCAGGTTTATTCCCAACTTTAGTACAATAGCCAGTCCTATGTTTGTCTTATTGACTAAAGATTATGAATTCTCCTGGACTACAAAGTGTCAGGAAGCATTTGAAGCTCTGAAAGAGAAATTGATAAGTCCACCTGTGCTTAGAGGACCTAATTGGACATTACCATTTCACATTCAAACTGATGCCTCCAATACAGCAATTGGAGCAGCATTAGGACAAATTGATAATGGTGAACATTATACCATCTACAACATTAGCAAAAACTTGACAGGAGCAGAGAAAAATTATACAACTGAGAAAGAATTCTTAGCGGTGATTTATGCCATCAACAAATTCGGGCATTATATCACGAGGTTATCAAATATTTATTCACACAGATCATACAACCATTAAGTAGTTTATGAATAAACCTATGGTAAGTGCAAGAATTATTCGTTGGTTGCTGTTGCTGTAAGAATTTGATATTACCATAATCAACAAACCAGGAAAAGCTAATGTTGTAGCAAATTTTTTGTCCAGGTTGCAGAACACAGATGAAGGGGAATTAGTTGATGACAATTTTCCTGATGAAAAACTATTTGCTATATCAGTTCAATCACCTTGGTTTGCAGATATAGCCAATTATTTTGCCACAGGGAAAGTTCCTCCACATTTCACCTCAAAACAGAAAAAACAATTGATCAAACAAAGTTCTTCTTTTGAGTGGATTAAGGGTATGCTTTTTAAGTGCAGTCCTGACCATGTGTTACGTAGGTGCATCCGAAAGGATGAAGTGTATGATATCCTTAGAGCTTGTCATGATGAACCCTGATGTGGACACTATTATATAAAAAGCACAGTTAGAAAAATCTTAGGGATAGGATATTATTGGCCATCTCTTCACAAGGATGTGAAAAAGTACATCAGGCATTGTGATGCATGCCAAAGAATGGGGAAACCCACTCATACAAATGAGATGCCACTGCAGCCTCAAATGGTTTTAGAACCATTTGAGAGGTGGGGGCTTGATTTTGTAGGACCTATTGATCCACCTTCTCAAGGAAAGGTGCATATTCTAGTATGCACTGATTACTTGACAAAGTGGGTAGAGGTGCATGCTTTCAAACATGCTCGTGAAGAGAAGGTCGCTGATTTCTTGTATACTCAAATTTTTCAGAGATTTGGAGCTCCACGGTCTATCACCACAGACCAAGGACCCCAATTTGCATCCAAAGTCATAAAAGTATTTACAGAATTGTATGAAATCAAACATAGGAAATCATCACCTTACCACCCACAAGCAAATGACTAGGTTGAAGTAACAAACAGAGAACTAGAATGCATCTTGACAAAAATAGTAGCTTTTCATAGGAAAAATTGGCTAGACAAACTACCTGAAGCAGTTTGGGCCTACAATACTACTTGGAAGTCCACTACTGGATTCACACCTTATGAACTAGTCTTTGGTAAAAAGCCTCTCTTACCTATTGAATTTGAGCTACTAACATTGCACACAACACTGGAAATTGGAATTGACTTATCGCAGGCATAGATAGACAAGATTTTGCAGTTGAATGCATTGGATGAACTTAGATTGGATGCTCTGCACCAAACTGAGGTAATTTAGGAGCAAAAGAAGCTGTGGCATGACAGTCACATTCAGCGGAGGAAACTCCAACAAGGATATTGGGCTTTACTGTATGATTCTCAATATGAGGACTTCCCTGGAAAATTGAGAACTAGATGATTGGGACCTTACTGGATTGAAGAGGTATTCAACAATGGAGCAGCTCATTTATCCCCCATTGATGGGTCACAAAGAAAGTTGGTAGTGAATGGACATCGCCTCAGGGTATACCATACACCTCTGACTAAAGAAGAATTCTTGCAGCAACTTGATATTTTAGATACATAGCAGGTGGAAGAGAATCCTTCTTCCACTTCAAAAAAATCAACATGATCAGTGGATTTCAAGAAAATAGAAAATAGAAAAAAATCAGAAAAATAGAAAACAAAAAGATGAATAAATTCTGAGTGTGAATTCCTTCATGGGCATAGTCAGGATCAAAAAAAAAAAAAGAGAAAAGGAGAGGTAAAAATAAAAAAATTAGGGGAAAATAAAAAAAAAAAAAAAGAGAAAAATGAATAACTCGGCAATGAAAACCTTTTTAAGGCACTACTGGGTTGGTATGCATGAAAACCAATTTTCTGGCATGCATAACCTTGAGAAATTTTTGAATCATCATTGTACAAATTCACCTAGTGCACTTGTTTTGAAATGTTGCAGAAAATCTCAGCAGAATATCAACAAAAGTAGTCATTCTTCAAAACTGGCATTAACTGTTTTTATCAGGTATATATTTCTTACATTTCTTCATTGTAAAATGATTGGTATATTGTATGTGACAATTAACCATTAGCATAAAAGATATTCATAAGAGTTGGCATACTTAAAAACATGTTTTAAGAATGATAATATTGATTTCTGCCTAATCTTCGGAACAAGAATGCCAAAAACAATACTTGCTGTATTATCTTCGGAATGAAATTGTCTTCAGAATGATAGCAAAATGAATGTTGCACTTTATCTTCAGAAAGAAACTTTGTCTTCGGAATGACAATTTGTCTTCAGAATGAAACTTGGTCTTCAGAATGACGATTTGCTGCATCATCTTCGGAATGAAGATTTGTCTTCGAAATGAAGATCTATCTTCGGAATGAAGGTCTGTCTTCGGAATGACGATTTACTTTCACAATACAGCTTGATCTTCGGAATGAAGATCTATCTTCAGAATGAGGATTAATCTTTGGAATGAGGATTGATCTTCGAAATGAATATCTATCTTCGGAATGAAAATTCTACAAAGAGGATTTGTCTTCGGAATGAAGACCTGTCTTCGGAATGAGGTCATAATCTTCGAAATGAGGATTTGTCTTCGGAATGAAGACTTGTCTTCGGAATGAGGTCATAATCTTCGAAATGAAATTTCGTTTGCATTTTTGGAAAGAGCATTTCCACGTGGCATCCAAGAAAATAAGATACGACAAAATTAAGATTTTTTCTTAGTTGCATGCGAAGAAGGGACACGTGTCAATCAGCACATGGTTTGTTTTTGCACTCATTGGAAATACAAAGAATATGCAACCATATGCCACTAGTTTTTAATGTCAATTAACATGCACGTGAGAATCTGCAAAACTAATGACGTGGATCTGACGGTAAGGACATCCATGCAATTATCAATGAATAGGTGTACAGTGCAGAAGTAGATATGTGTGCCATCCTTCTTTTCGAAGACGTGTTACGAGGTACAGTGCACAGAATATGGCTCATTTCGAAGAAGACAAAGAAGAAGGAGAAACAGGGCAGCGAAGGTTCTAAACTCTACAAATTAGCAATAGGAAACAGCCAGAAAATCCTGCAGTAGGACAGCAGCCGTAGTGTCCAAGTTTTAAACAGAGAAAAATTGGGCGAAAAATCAGAACAGAGCCTGTAGATACCAATTTCCTCTAAGAAAATCTGGTAGTTGTGCAGATTTTTGAAGACGAAGGGTTTATGACATTTTTGGACAAATTCAATGGGTCTTCTGAAGATTTAGCTGGCATGTTTGCCCATACATTCAGAAACAACAGAGCACATGTCAATGGCATGTCTATTGAGGTAAGCCCTAAAATTTTAAGTTAGATTACAGAGCTGCCATTAGAGGGAATTTCAATTACTAGATCTGGCAAGAACACATTGGCAAATGTAGTTAATCAGTTTGTAGAAGAGAATGATAGAGAACCTGAATATTTAACCCATAACAACACATGCAAGGGGTTAAAAAGGGCTAGCCTGCAAGAACCCTGGGATGAAGTAGCCACCTAGGTGATTAAGTTTTTGACCTGTGAAGGGCAGTATGTGCTATTGTCAGGGCATCATCTATGAATTTTAAACCATCTCAGACATGGTAGACAACAACCAAAAGTTAGGGTTAATCTTCCCCTGTATTTGTACCAAGAGTTAAAGAACATGGCAAAAAGATATCAGGAGGGTAAAGGAAGCCTTCGCCATCATGGCCTTATCAAATTAATTTGCCAACATCATTTCAGAGGAAACCCTAGGAATTTTGATAGGTTTTACTCTAATTTAAATGATGTCATTTTTGGGGATGAAAGTGAAGAAGAAGATGAGTCAAATACTACTGATGTTGCTGCAGAAGAGGAAACAGTTGCTATAGAAAATATTGCAGAAGTTGCTGCAAAAAATGTTGCAGAGGTTGCTGCAGAAGAAGCTATAGAAGATGCCCCTAAAGCTGTTACAGAACTTGCTCTTGAGCCTTCAACTTCACAGGCTAAGAGATAAAAGAAAAGAGTATCTGGAACTAGCAGCAGAGCAAAAAAACAAAATAGAGTTCGGTTTGCTGAAGCTGCAACTGACTTGCTAGAACAGAGAAGTGAAACAAGGGAAACAGAGGCATCAAAAACTGACCCCATGACCCCTGCTGTCACCATAAAATAGAGCAAAAAGAAGAAGTTTGCATCTGGAACTAGGAGGTCTACAAGAATCCATTTGAAAGAGACTGCAGAACAGGTCATGGAGGAAGAATATAGACTAGGTAGCCCAGATGTCACAGAGATACAACCAGCATCTGACAATTTTCCAGAATTCCCTAAACAGATAGCTGAAGCAGAAACTGAGCAAGTTGGTTTGGAAGAGGCTACAATTCAATAGGCTATAGATATGGTGGATGTCCTTGTAGATAGTCTCACAGAGCCTCCTGAACAAGAACAGAATGTTGCAGCAGAAGAGGAAAATTTGGTTGAATAGCCAACTACAACTGATTTGTCTGCATCAGCTTCTGAAGTAGAAATAGAAGTGGAAGACATCACTAAGCAGCTGAGGGTAGCAAGGAGTGTTGTCAAGACATAGACCAGATGGATCACAGAGAAATAAAGCATCATTGAGATGCAAGAAAGAAAAATTACAGAACTCTAGCAAGAAGTAGCAGAACTAAAAAAGTTGTTGGCACAATCTGAAAAGCAGCCAGCTGTGTTCCATGATGAAGATAATTTGGCTCAATTGCTTCTGGGTTTATCAAGAGTAGATGATTCTGTTGAGGCAGACATAGAAGTTCATCCTGAAATAGCACTCCTTCATTCTAAAGAAGTGCTTATTCATTCTGAAGCAGTGCCTTCTTGTTCTAAAGATGCTTCAGAAATGGTGAGGAATATTGTAGAGGATGCTGAAAATGAGCCACCAGCACAAGAACAGTCCCAACAGGAAGAAAAATTTCAAGTAAGTACTCCTACTGAGGTCCCTGCATTTCAACTTGTTACACTTCCAATAGAAACAACAGATAAGGGGGTACAAGTAGAAATACTATCTGATGACAACCCCATAGAAATAGCAAATAAGGGGGTGCAAGTAGAGATATTGACAGATGAACAGCCAATGGAAGTGGTAGAAAAAAGAGTTCAGACAAATCTGGTGCCTAGGATTCCCCCTGTAGTAAGACCACCTAATACTGTGTCCTTAGAGCAGTACAATGCAGACATAGCTAGCTGGATGATTAGATATGAACAGCTTGCCAATAAAACTAAAAAATTCAAACTAGAAGCAAAACAGCTAGAAGCCAAGGACACAGAAATTCAGGCATTGAAAGAAAAAGTATCGACTTGTGCCAAATTGCTGAGTTTTTAGTCCAATTTAGACGGCCGACCAGATTTTACTGACCTTATTTTGAAGAAAAAATACCTTAGATGGCAGGTCATGAGGATTACTTCAAACCTTCCATACAAATTGGACACTATTGAAGATTTTCTGGAGGCATATTTTGACAGTCTCTTTGAATAGAAAAATCTCCTATGTGAACTGTTTTTACATAGTTTCTTCATTCTAGAGGAAGTTGACTCTCATCCTCAAATCTACGTTGGAGATGTTCAGTTGAGAGCATTTATGTCTACCTTGCAAAATCAGCTTTATTGGGATCATGAGAAAAGGCAAAATAAAGTGATTAAAACAAGGGCTGAGTTGTTAGTCAGAGCAATCCAGCCAAATCACCTAAATATCACTCAGCAACACTTTTCAATGATGAACAGGGATGATATTAAGAGAATGTACTTGAACAATTTGAGGGACTGTGTGACCAGATTTAACAATTTTTGTGATCACAATTTCTTTCCAGCATTGTCAGTATGCAGAGACAGATGGAATGAACTTTCCATGTCTTTAAGAAAAAGAGAACCTATCTCCCCCATCAATCTAGAGTGGTCCAGAAGAAGAGCAGAAGGTGTAGTCCAACTGATCCATATCATGCAGCATAACTAGATAGGTCTCAGGTTCAGGCCTCCAACCATCATTACTCCAGTTCCATTTTACTTTGAAGAAGATGAACAGCCTGATGAACAATTTGAAGATTGGCTTAGAAACATTCAGGAAAACAGAGGATATTACATAGGCAAGAAGTTATTCTACAGGTCATGGAATCTGAACATGGACATCTGTGATTCCATAGCCCAACAGAATGCATGAGGGCATGCATCAATATAAGTTGGGGGGAAAATGATTGAGGCCTGGAAATGCCTCAATAATAACATGTTTTGTACACTAAAAAAGCCTATAAACTCTTATGTTTTATCTGATATGTTAGTTAAGTTGATTTAATATGTTGTATATTAACCATTTTGCATGATCAATGTATTTGAGATATTATATGCTGATTTTATAACTTTTTGCATAGTTTTGTGTTCTTTTTGTTATGATTTGCTATAATGAGATATGCTTAGAATAATAGCAGCATTTCACTAATCATATTTTGATTTGTTTCAAGCATTTACTTCACCTAAATTTGGCAACAGTGCAAGCAAACTGTTGTTGTGCAGCAAAAACTGGTCTTTCCCATGTAAATTCTAGCCAGCTATCCATAAATAGCAAGGCATGGAATTCACATGAGAAAAGGAATGGAGACCATTAGAATTTGATCTTAAGAGATAACCCACCTGAGAGATGTAGAATAAATCAAAGGAAAAGCACACATTTGTTCATTCCAAAGCATCTTCGAAATGAACAGATATCTTCGAAATGAAGAAACACAGCATCTTCGAAATGAGCGGATCTTCGAAATGAAGAATGCAGCATCTTCGGAATGAGTGGATCTTTGGAATGAAGCATGCAGTATCTTCAGAATGAGCGATCTTCGGAATGAGTGATCTTCAGAATGAAAACTGCACTGTCTTTAAAATGAAGCCACTTATCTTCGGAATGAAGAACAAAATGTGATTTTGACCTTTTTGACCGATTTATGAAGACGGAAAAATGGAAATAAAGGTTGGAAAAAGTAAAGAGAAATATCTGCCATCTATTTTTTCCGTCATTGCCGACCAAAGCCATCATTAAGGGAAAGATCAGGTTTTAGTCCTCTTCTAGGATAAAACCAGAATTTGTTGCAGCATTTTAGGATTAGATCTTTTGAGATATACTTTGTTTGTAATCAGATCATAGGATAGCTATAAATATTGATCCCATTTAGGTTGAGTTATAGAGTAAGGGGGTAGAGAAGTAGCAGAAGATAGAATATAGAGAAAGCTAGCAGAAAATACAGAGTATAACTAGAAATTGACTGTTACAGTCCTGTAACAGTTTTTTAGCAGAATTCTTGTAATCATGTCTTTTGATCAATAAAGTGCACCAGTTCTATTTCAATTTACTTGTAAATGAGTGTGATTAAGATTTAGAAAGATAGAGAGAATTACACCTTCTTCTGGACAAAGAGGCTGCCCACTTCCAGACCTAGGAGGAGGACTAACAGAACAGGTTTTTATTCTGATTTTGCTGCAGCAGAATGAGTTACAGAACTTGTTATGTAAATTGCTTGTGAATAAGTTGACAATATTTGCAGTATTAGTTCATTCATGTTAAAATAAATCTTGTGCTTAATGTTTTAGTTGCAATCTTACTTTCAGCCAAGCTTTCACTTTATTTTTAGAACTGTTATTTCCAGAATTTACTATTTTTTAGCAATTTCTTGCATTTTTGTGTTTTGCTGTCAAAATTTGAACAGAGGATTGACAACCTTCTGTTACAGAATTTTGATAGTTTTATTTTCACATTAGATCTAGACTTTCTTTACTGCAAAAGTAATTAGATTTCCTTTCTACAATTAGGATCAGACTTTCAATTCTGCAACTGTTAATTCTACAGTATAATTAGGTCTCATTCTGCAATTGTAATTAGGACTTCATTTCTATAGTTAATGATTATTTTCCAATTCTACAACTTATATTAAGATTTAATTCATGCAATTTAGAGATAGGAATGCTCCAAAACCCCCCACAAAATTGGTTCCACCAATAAAGACTTGTTGCCCTAGATTGACCTAAGTTATAGTTGTTTCACTTCTTCTTCCGAGATAGCCTTGTACACTGCCCTGGATTTATAGACTCTTTGAGAATTAATGATGGTATAACGACTACGCATCACTTAGCTCACAAGTCCTCTGCTAGGACCTATCCAAATCTGCTCACAAGTCCCCACCGGAACCTATCCAAAACTGCTCACAAGTCCCCATTGAAACCTGTCCAAAACTACTCACAAGTCCCCACTAGAACCTGTCCAAAAACTACTCACAAGTCCCCACTGGAACCTGTCCAAGAACTGCTCACAAGTCCCCACTGGAACCTGTCCAAAAACTCAACAAGCTCATCAAGAAAAACTTTCTTAGTAGGAAATCACAGTGAATTGTTAGAGACCCAATGTGATTTGTCAAACTCATAGAAGCATAAAGAGAATTGTTAGAGACTCAATATGTTCTATACACAAATCCTAATCTCAAAACTCAACTCAAATCAACTCAGCTCAATATCAATATCAAATCCGAAAACTCAACTCAATATCTAAAATGGATAGGATAGAATGTTTTCTTTCAAGAACATGAAACCCCAACAATTGCCAACTATGCAAAGAATCACATAACAATGATACTCATGTTCTTTTCACCATCAATTAGGGTTTCAACAACAATGCTCATCAAACAAGGTTTAGTCAACCAACACCATTCAACTCAACATCAACCTTGAAGCATTCAACCAATCATCACAAGAAAAGGAAAAAAGTAGAAATCCTTTTCCCTCCAAAGATATTTGAACAAAATAGCCACCAACACAATATCACCAAATGCAAAGAATAACTTGCTCAAATCAACTCAATGGAGTAAGCCCAATATCATGAATCAATTAAAGTAATAACTTGATAAAACAACCTCTATGGAAGCAACTCAACCATCAAACTCAAAACAACCAACCAAGGGTTCCACCAACTCAATGCAAGTAGCTAGACTCACAAATATAAACCCTAGTGCACAAAGCTTCTAGTATCTCAAACCAAAAATTATGCATTCACCAAAAACTCTCCTTAAGGATAACAATGCATAAGTAGTCTTCAACAAACCATAAAATAGGATTTACACCTAGCCAAAGGATACCTAGTAGAATACCTTTTCACTCCAACCTTATTTCATAAAACATACACCAATCATACTCATAAGAAGAATGTGACCATACCTTATTGGAGTAGAAGATAATTGAACCTTCAAGTTGTCACCACACACAACTCTCAAACTTATAAATCATTGTCCAAGAAACTTCAAATTTTGTGGCATAAAGACGTTTTAATAAAAATGTGTGTTACTCTAGCAAAGCACCCCCGTGAGACTCAAAACGGCAACCACCGCCAATGCAGTGCCCAACAACAGCATTCGCTACCACTAGCCCACACGGGCTACAAATTTCACAAGTTAACTTCCCTCCACTTCACCCTCAAAAAAACTCTCGAAGACTTTTCAACCGCACGTGCTTCTAAGTCTTCCTTTGATCGCAGTGAATACAGAGCACAAACACCGCAAATTGCATTCGAGGAATTTCGAATTAATTAGCCTTCCAACCTTAGGAGTTGGAGAATAAATAGTCTCTTCGAAGACACCTTGACATCAGCTGAAATAAATACCATTTCAAAATTAATCAAAATTCTTTTCAAAAAGGGTTTAAAAACCCTTAAATAATTTTAATAAATTAAGAATAAAAAAGGTTTAAAAACCTTTAAGTATTTTTAATAAATTAAAAATAATTTCTCCCTTAATTAATTAAATAATTAATTAATTAAAACCTTGAAGGGTTTTAAATAATAATTAAATAAATAATAAAGAGAACCCCCATTGGTTTTAATAAAAATCATTTAACTTAGTTTTAATAAAAATCCTATCCAACTTGGTTTTAATAAAAACGGGTTTGGTTTTAATGAAAAACCCTTGCCAATGGAATCTCTCCGGATTCTCTTAAAAATATTCTCTTGTAATATTCCACCTTTGAAGCCAACACATCCTCTTAACATTAATTCCATTTCCTTTTGACATCAATGACAACTCATAGACAAGAAGCTAGGATCTCAAATCCAAAATTGCCAAAAATCTCCCCCTTTGTCATTGATGGCAAACCATGCTTCTCAACAACACAAAAACTCAACATAAAAAACTCCCCCTATCTTGAGGCTTTCCTCTTCACTTTGAATCTCTCCCCCTTATTCATATCTCTCCCCCTTTGTCATCAATGGCAAAGGGTCACCTTTGGGGCTCGGGACTAAGAATGAGCCTCTTAGCTTAGTCCCTCCCCCACCTCCTGATGAAGTGATTAATTCTTGGGTGGGAGTAAAACTCCCATTAGGTATTGATAATCATTAGCATCTATAACTTCCTTTTCGGGCCTTCTCTTGAACTCTTTGTCCATATTTTTGTTCCTTTCACTATTCTTTTTCTTGTTCTCATCCCTGTTCTTGTCCATGTCTTGATTCTTGGACCTGATCATGCCACTGTTCCTGTTCCTGTATTTTGGAATTTCAGCTCTACACTGTTTGATTATGTGACCTTCATTTTTGCACTTGAAACACTTGATGATGTTGTTTCTTTGAGGTAAAACTGATATTTGAATCCACCGATTCTGACCAAACCTGTTCTGGCCAAACCTATTCTGACAAATCCTATTCTGGCCAAACCTGTTCCTATTATTTGCCTTGCAATAAACTGCCTTGTGCCCAAACTATTGACAAGAGTAGCAATACCCTTGAAAGTAACTAGCACTTCTGAAAGTGTCATTTACCTCCTTCACTTGAGCCATGCAATGTGAAGCCATGTGACCAAACTCGTGACAAGCAAAACATCTCGCCTTGAAACTTTCCTTTAATTGACCTCTTAGGTTCGAAAACTTCTTCTTCTCATTCGAATTCTATTTTCTATTTCTGTGCATCTATCATTCAAGGACTCAAGATCTGAAATACTTTTCTGATCAGAACTCTCTTTCTTTTGGAGTCTCTTACTAGACTCTCCAACTTGTTCCTTGTGTGGCTTAACAAAACCAAGGCCTGTTTTATCTATTGTCCTTTTTTGACCTTTGATGAGTGACTTGACCTTTTTGGAGCTATCTTGAAACCTGTAAAGCTTATCCTTGTACTCTTTAGTTTCCTCTTTCAAAGAAGCCATTTTCTGTTCTAACTCACTATACTCAAGAACCTTAGACTCTAACTCATCCTTGAGTTCTTGTGTCTTAGCTATAGAGAAGTCAAGACTTTCTATAAGATCATCTCTCTCCATACAACATTCATCTAACTTATCCTTGAGTCTAGCATTCTTCTTTCTTTCCTTTTCCAAAACACTAAGAGCACTAATAAGTTCACTTTCAAGATCCTTTATTTGTTTGCTTTTTGAATCATCAAAGCCTTTTCTAGATTTCTTATCGCTAGAGGTGCTACCCTTTTCAAATACCATACATGCATCTTCCTTATATTTTTTTTAAGCATGCTCATACATACTAGAAACCAAATCATCATTTGTGTAATCATCCTCAAGGTGACCAAAATTTCCACATCTAATACATTTCATGATAATGAATCTATGTTTCGGTTCTTCCTCTTTTTTTGATATGAACATCTCATTTTCATTATCACTTGAAGAACTTTCACTATCACTACTAGAACACTTACTTGCTTTGTCTAGGTAAAAACTC
Source organism: Wollemia nobilis (assembly GCA_028583015.1). NCBI lineage: Eukaryota > Viridiplantae > Streptophyta > Pinopsida > Araucariales > Araucariaceae > Wollemia > Wollemia nobilis. Next base: position 61,671 of record JAQPPZ010010915.1, read on the forward strand.
TTCTTGTGCTTGTGAGAATACCTCTTTCCTTGATTGTTGTGCTCATATTTGTTTTTTTTGTGATGCTTGTGCTTTTAGAATCCTTGCTCTTAGAATCATGTTTATCTTCATCACTTTCATTCTTGGGAATAGTACAATTAGTAGCATAATGACCAAACTTTTCACAATTGAAACATCTTATATTTTTCATACTTTTGTGCTTTCTAGAGAACTTGCCTTTCTTGCTGTAATATGCCTCTTCATCACTAAAAGACTCATCACTCTCTTGAAGCTGTTTACCCTTGGATTTCTTGGTAGCCTTGAAAGCTGCCTCTTTCTTGACATCAACCTTCACTTGAGTTCTCAACTAAAATGTTGCAAGTATACTATGGAGCTCATCCTTTTTCAACTTATCCAAATCTTTAGCTTTCTCAATAGCATAAATATTTTCACTAAATCTATTAGGAAGAGATCTTAAAATCTTATCATAAACATCATTTTCAGCAAGCTCAACACCTAAGTCTTTCATGGAGTTAACAACCTCATCCATACGAAGCATGTAGTCACTAATATTTTCATCATCATTCATCTAGAGTTGTTCAAACATACCTTTGAAGTGTCTCAACTTGGCCTTTCTAAAATTTGTATCACCTGTATGAACCACCTTCAACTGTTTCTACATTTCACTAGCTGTCTTGCAGTGAATCACTTTGGTGAGATCTGCTTTACGTAAGCCTTTTAGGATTGCATTCATTGTTTTTGAATTGCTATGATGTAGGAGCCTTTCTTCTTTAGTATTAGGACCATGTTCAGGAATAGTGTACTCATCTTCAATCACTTCCCAAACCTCATTCCCAAGTGCCATTAGATGAACCTTCATCCTTGCACTCCAAAGACCAAAATCCGACCCATCAAGAATAGGTGCTTGCATTGCCACTTGAATAATCCATTGTGTTCTTTACTAGATTTTCCTTCAAGTCGTTAAACTTTTCGAAGGCACCCGCTTTGATACCAATTGAAGAACACAAGCTTATACTTAGAGGGGGAGGTGAACAGTATAAGACCTCTTTTTACTTTTTCCTTTATACTTCAAAATAGTAAAGCAATATACCCAAAGAAATATCAAAGCAATGCACAATATCATCCACAAAGTGACACCAATTTTAACGTGGTTCACCAGAATGGTCAGGCTACGTCCACAAAAAATTTCTCTCAAAGTTATCTCAAATTTCTTTTGGAATCCTTCCCAATTACAATTTTTATGAGCCTCGGCCCAAAGGAGATACCTTCCCCTCTGCTTTGGAAATGATCCCTCAGAAGATCAACAACCTCTACCTCTTGCTAGCACATGGAACTCCTTTCCACCGAAGACATCCTGTCCTCAATGTTTAGCCTAAGAGACCTCTGCCTTCTATGATCACGTCCACAATAGCTCAGCAACCTGTACCAAACACAGTCAGTCGGTCTAGTACAAGTCTTCCTCTATCTGTCGGATCTGTCCAACTCTTGAACAAATCAATCCTTTGCATACAAGCCTTCTCAAAGACTTGCCAACTGTCCTCAGGTTCTTCTCATAGAACCAATGCACCTCTATCCTCAAGTTCTCTGATAGAACTATCAAACTTAGTGATGAGGCCTAGAAATGCCTCAATCATAACATGTTTTGTACACTAAAAATGTCTATAAACTCTTATGTTTTATCTGATATGTTAGTTAAGTTGATTTAATATGCTGTATATTAACCATTTTGCATGATCAATGTATTTGAGATATTATATGCTGATTTTACAGCTTTTTGCATAGTTTTGTGTTCTTTTTGTTATGATTTGCTACAATGAGATATGCTTAGAATAATAGCAGACATTTCACTAATCATATTTTTATTTGTTTCAAGCATTTACTTCACCTAAATCTGGCAACAGTGCAAGCAAACTATTCTTTGTGCAGCAAAAACTGGTCTTTCCCATGTAAATTCTAGCCAGCTATTCATAAATAGCAAGGCATGGAATTCACATGAGGAAAGGAATGGAGACCATTAGAATTTGATCTTAAGAGATAACCCACCTGAGATATGTAGAAGAAATCAAAGGAAAAACACACATTTGTTCATTTCGAAGCATCTTCGGAATGAACAGATATCTTCGGAATGAAGAAACATAGCATCTTCGAAATGAGCGGATCTTCGAAATGAAGAATGCAGCGTCTTCAAAATGAGCGAATCTTTGGAATGAAGCATGCAGTATATTTGGAATGAGTGATCTTCAGAATGAAAACTGCACTGTCTTTAAAATGAAGCCACTTATCTTCGGAATGAAGAACAAAATGTGATTTTGACCTTTTTGACCGATTTATGAAGACGGAAAAATGGAAATAAAGGTTGGAAAAAGTAAAGAGAAATATCTGCCATCTATTTTTTCTGTCATTGCCAACCAAAGCCATCATTAAGGGAAAGATCAGGTTTTAGTCCTCTTCTAGGATAAAACCAGAATTTGTTGCAGCATTTTAGGATTAGATCTTTTGAGATATTCTTTGTTTGTAATCAGATCATAGGATAGCTATAAATATTGCTCCCATTTAGGTTGAGCTATAGAGTAAGGGGGTAGAGAAGTAGCAGAAGATAGAATATAGAGAAAGCTAGCAGAAAATACAGAGTATAACTAGAAATTGACTGTTACAGTCCTGTAACAGTTTTTCGATAGAATTCTTGTAATCATGTCTTTTGATCAATAAAGTGCACCAGTTCTATTTCAATTTACTTGTAAATGAGTGTGATTAAGATTTAGAAAGATAGAGAGAATTACACCTTCTTCTGGACAAAGAGGCTGCCCACTTCCAGACCTAGGAGGAGGACTAACAGAACAGGTTTTTATTCGATTTTGTTAGCAGTGAGAATGAGTTACAGAACTTGTTATGTAAATTGCTTGTGAATAAGTTGACAATATTTGCAGTATTAGTTAATTCATGTTAAAATAAATCTTGTGCTTAATGTTTTAATTGCAATCTTACTTTTAGCCAAGCTTTCACTTTTTTTTCAGAACTGTTATTTCCAGAATTTACTATTTTTCAGCAATTTCCTGCATTTTTGTGTTTTGCTGTCAAAATCTGAATAGAGGATTGACAACCTTCTGTTATAGAATTTTGATAGTTTTATTTCCACATTATATCTAGACTTTCTTTACTGCAAAAGTAATTAGATTTCCTTTCTGCAATTAGGATCAGACTTTCAATTCTGCAACTGTTAATTCTACAGTATAATTAGGTCTCATTCTGCAATTGTAATTAGGACTTCATTTTTGTAGTTAATGATTAGTTTCCAATTCCGCAACTTAGATTAAGATTTAATTCATGCAATTTAGAGATAGGAATGCTCCAAAACCCCCACAAAACCGGTTCCACCAATAAATACTTGTTGCCCTAGATTGACCTAAGTTATAGCTGTTTCACTTCTTTCGCAGATAGCCTTGTACACTGCCCTGGATTGATAGATTCTTTGAGAATTAATGATGGTATAATGACTACGCATCACTTAGATCACAAGTCCTCTGCTAGGACCTATCTAAATCTGCTCACAAGTCCCCACCGGAACCTATCCAAAACTACTCACAAGTCCCCATCAAAACCTGTCCAAAACTACTCACAATTCCCCACTAGAACTTGTCCAAGAACTGCTCACAAGTCCCCACTGGAACCTGTCCAAGAACTGCTTACAAGTCCCCACTGGAACCTGTCCAAAAACTCAGCAAGCTCACCAAGAAAAACTTTCTTAGTAGGAAATCACAAAGTGAATTTTTAGATACCCAATGTGATTTGTCAAACTCATAGAAGCATAAAGAGAATTGTTAGAGACTCAATATGTTCTATACTCAAATCCTAATCTCAAAACTCAACTCAAATCAACTCAGCTCAATATCAATCTCAAATCTGAAAACTCAACTCAATATCTAAAATGGATAGGATAGAATGTTTTCTTTCAAGAACATGAAACCCCAACAATTGCCAACTATGCAAAGAATCACATAACAATGATACTCATGTTCTTTTCACCATCAATTAGGGTTTCAACAACAATGCTCATTAAACAAGGTTTAGTCAACCAACACCATTCAACTCGACATCAACCTTGAAGCATTCAACCAATCATCACAAGAAAAGGAAACAAGTAGAAATCCTTTTCCCTCCAAATATATTTGAACAAAACAGCCACCAACACAATATCACCAAATGCAAAGAATAACTTGCTTAAATCAACTCAATGGAGTAAGCCCAATATCATGAATGAAGTAAAGCAATAACTTGATCAAATAACCTCTATGGAAGCAACTCAACCATCAAACTCAAAACAACCAACCAAGGGTTCCACCAACTCAATGCAAGTAGCTAGACTCACAAATATAAACCCTAGTGCACAAAGCTTCCAGATATCTCAAACCAGAAATTATGCATTCACCAAAAACTCTCCTTAAGGATAACAATGCATAAGTAGTCTTCAACAAACCAAAAAATAGGATTTACACCTAGCCAAAGGATACCTAGTAGAATACCTTTTCACTCCAACCTTATTTCATAAAACATACACCAATCATACTCATACGAAGAATGTGACCATACCTTATTGGAGTAGAAGATAATTGAACCTTCAAGTTGTCACCACACACAACTCTCAAACTTATAAATCATTGTCCAAGAAACTTCGAATTTTACAACATAAAGACGTTTTAATAAAAATGTGTGTTACTCTAGCAAAGCACCCCCGCGAGACTCAAAATGGCAACCACCGCCAATGCAGTGCCCAACAACAGCCTTCACTGCCACTAGCCCACACGGGCTACGAAGTTCACAAGTGAACTTCACTCCACTTCACCCTCGAAAAAATTCTCAAAGACTTTTCAACTGCACGTGCTTCTAAGTCTTCCTTCGATCACAGTGAATACAGAGCACGAACACCGCAAATTGCATTCGAGGAATTTTGAATTAATTAGCCTTCCAACCTTAGGAGTTGGAGAATAAATAGTCTCTTCGAAGACACATTGACGTCGGCGAAAATAAAGACCATTTCGAAATTAATCAAAAGTCTTTTCAAAAAGGGTTTAAAAACCCTTAAATAATTTTAATAAATTAAGAATAATAAAGGTTTAAAAACCTTTAAGTATTTTTAATAAATTAAAAATAATTTCTCCCTTAATTAATTAAATAATTAATTAATTAAAACCTTGAAGGGTTTTAAATAATAATTAAAATAAATAATAATGAGAACCTCCATTGGTTTTAATAAAAACCATTTAACTTGGTTTTAATAAAAACCCTATCCAACTTGGTTTTAATAAAAACCGGTTTGGTTTTAATGAAAAACCCTTGCCAATGGAATCTCTCCGGATTCTCTTAAAAATATTCTCTTGGAATCTTCCACATTTGAAGCCAACACATCCTTTTAACATTAATGCCATTTCCTTTTGACATCAATGACAACTCATAGACAAGAAGCTAGGATCTCAAACCCAAAATTGCCAAAAAGAAGCACTATTTGAAGGCATACCACAACAAAGTTTGGAATTTTTTTGAAGCTTACACAATGTTAAACATCCAAGAGATCTTGCAGGTACATAATAAGTACATAGATATTTTTGCATCCCTTGGCACTAAATTTTCTCTAGTTGAGTAAGTGGTTAAGAAACCAAAGATTGTGAGACTGGTTTAAAAGCCTTCATTTCCTGATAAGAATATCTACTAGCAAGTGTTTGAAAGTGATGAGAAGATAGTAAATTTTCTTATAAAAGAGGCTAGTAATGTGGAAGAGAGAACACTTGATGAAAAAGAAGCTAAGGGACTGATCTAGTTAAAAAATAATCATATCCTAAAAGGATTGTTTATGATTTAAAGTCTCTTTGATTAGAATTACAGAGTTGAAAAACATAAGATCAAAGTAGACGAGAAGGAGTACACCGAGCTATAGTTGGAACCCGAAAATTCAATCAAAGTTGGTAATGATTGTTGGAAATATGATCAAGTTTTGTTGTCATTGATGTCAAGAAGATGATGACCAATTTTATTTTCATCCAGGTATTCATGTCTGAGTTTTGTTGGCAAGGTTGATGTTCAATTTTCATTAATATTCTCCGGATGTTTTTCTAAAAAGGAAAAGAAGCAGGTTTAATATTATAATAATTAATATTATAATATTTAAGTATATAGGTTGGGTTTATGAAAAATAAATGCCAATGAGTTGTCACATTTTAAATCCCCTAAAAAAACCATATGACAGATTTGTGGATTAAGGGTTTAATTATTTAATTTTAAATATTTTAATCCTAAGGTTAAAATTTAAAATTAAATAATAATATTTTAAGGGCTAAAGTTAAAAAAATATAATTCGAATTTAAAAATTCAAATAACCCAACGATGTTGTTGAAGTGCATCCAAATATTATAAATATGCCAAATTTCTTTGGCTTAAATTTATCCATGCAAAATTTGATTAAGTGACAATATTTTCTAGCACCAAAGTGAGAGCAGTTTGTATGTGTTTAAAAGCTATTGGGCAAAAGAGAAAGGTTAAGGCAAGGAAGAGCATAGATCATATTACAGAGTGACCGGTAGTGTAGGTTGCATCTAGGGGCTACGATAAGGAATTTTTGGAATGCGAGGTCAGGGGTTCGACTCTTGCAAATGCCTTTTTGCTGAAGGAAAGTGAGCTATGTTTGTTTTAAAAGCAAGAAGGTAGAGTTTTAAAGGCGATAGGGCACACATTTGGTTCACATGATGGCTTGTAGACCAAGCGGTGGACGTCTAGGTGCTATGGCACTTGAAGAGGATAGGTGAGGTGTTTGAATCTCACCATGAGCATTTTTCTAATGAGGAAAGAGAATAAGGTATGCACACCAAAAATTAATTTTTAAATTATGTTTTTGTTGAGCGAAAATTGCACGAAGTCATTGTATTAATATTGTAAAGGTGGTTTGCAAGGTAGCTAAGAGGGAGATATAAGGTTTATCAAATTAAATATTATATTGTGATTTTAGAAGGAGTAATAAGGTTTTAAAGGGAATTATATTTGATTTTAAATAAAGGTTTATTATGTTAAATTTTTGAAAGGAGAAATAAGGAATAGTTGAGATTTAATACTTTGGCATGGTGAAATATTTTGAAGGTAAAATATTGAGGATAGATTTTTATACCTAACCATTGATATTTTCAAAGAGGGTGATTGTGATTAAGACAAGTTTCGAGGTCAAAACTTCTTCAAACAAAAGTTATGGGCACATCTTCCTTGTGAGTAAAATATTATTGGATTGGATGTTATGAATGCTAAGTTTGAGTGAAAAGGTTTTTTTGATAAGCATTGTTGAGTAAGATTTTATGTAAATGATTGGTGAATGTTTGTGAGAACATTTGAGTGAGAAACTAAGTACTATCTTGAACTAGGGTTTGAGAAAGACCATGAGTATCATTGTTATGTGAGATTTTTTGATAAACTTTGCTAGAAATATTTGAGTAAAACTTTCATGTGGATGATTAAGGTTTGTGAAAAGACCATTAGTATCATTGTTATGTGAATTTGGAATTATCTTGAGTCAATATTGAGTTCTATAGTGTGATTTGTTGAAAGCTTTGTGAAACACATGTTTAGGTTTTATAAGCAAGTTGTGTTTCATTGAGTGATTTGTTGAGTGGAGTTGTTTGAGCATAGTTGATTGAGAGTGTTGGAGTGATAGTTCAAGTTATGTGAAACAAATTGGTCTTTATTTTTAAGATATTTTGGAGGTTATTGAGTTTTTTGTGAGAGTGAAACATATTGAGTCCCTAACCATTCTCTATATATTTCTATGGTAAAACAATAGAGACTAAAAGTGATTGAGCTTTTTTGAGAGTGTGAAGCATATTGAATCTCTAACCATTCTATATATGTTTCTATAAGATAAACAAGATTTTGAGTGAAACTTGTTTGTGTAATTGAAGAGGATTTTTGTTATAGATTGAGTTGATTTGAACAAGCTTTTGTGAAAGCTAGTGAGCATATTTAAGCAAGTCCTATGATGCAGGAGCATCCAATGAAATTGTCGGGGCCATAACTTCTCAACCATAGCTCCAATTGATGTGAAATTTGATAGGGAGCTAGTTGGGAGAGTTCTAAACAAATATGACTCCCTAGAGTCCTATTTGTCCAAAAAATCCAGTTTTTGGGGCCAAATTCCATCATCTAGTGCCCCAAAATTAGGTTTTAAAATTACTTACCTAGTTTTTTATGCTTTTTGAGTTGTTCGGAGGTTAATATCTCCTAATGTATTTAGATTTAGGATTGGAAACTTTATTTTTGGCTTGTCTATTGTAAGAGGGATGTGCACCCCAATTTTGGGCCCCATCCGAATCATTTTAGTTTTTAGGGTTTTTTGGCTATATAGCCACAAAATGAGGGTTTGTGAGAAAAGCTTTCCAAGTTTTTGAATAAGAATTGGTTTGAGCAAGTTTGGATCTCCATCAAGTGGTATTGAGCAATTTTGGCTCCCCATCATCCTAGAGTGGATATAAGGACAGATTTGTGTGGGCTTTTGTGGAAGATTACAACCAGATTTGAGGTAAGTCTTAGTGAAGACTTATTGAGCAGATTGGACAAGTTCTAGTGAGAGCTTATTTATCATATTTGAGGTAATTCTTGGTGAAGACTTGTGGACAGATTAGTGTAAGCTTTTATGGAATATTAAATTTTAGAATTGAGGTAAGTATTTGAGAAGACTTGAGAGCAGAGTTGATTGATTGATTTGTTCAAACCTTGAGTTAAGGTTTGGGGAAGATCTAGTAGAGTTGATTTGTGATTGGATAAATCTTTGTGTTAAGGCTTGAGGATAGTTTTGAGGATAGGTTTTGGTGTAGATTTGAGGATAGGTTTGTGCCATACCAGAGATAGATATTGAGTAAATTTGTGCTAGACCGAAGGACAATGTTTAGTGAAAATTTGAGATAAAGATTGAGCATATTTGTGCTAGACAAAATGACTATGTTTAGTACAAATTATATATAGATATTGAAAAAAATTGTGCTATACCGAAGAACTGTGTTTAGTATAGATCAGAGATAAATATTGAGAATATTTGTGCTAGACCGAATGACTAGATAGATATTGAGTAGATTTGTGTTATACCGAATGACTATGTTTTGTACAGATCAAGATAGATATTGAGTAGATTTGTGCTAGACCAAAGGACTATGTTTAGTGCAAGATTTGACATAGGGCTAAGAGAAATATTTGGAGGTGATAGAGTAGAGGATAGTAGCCTCCCATGGATAAAGATACGTTAGCTAGGGCAATGAGGACATAGATATTCTAAGTCAAGATAGAGTCTTTAGTGGATAGATATCCATAAGCCAGTGTAGTAGAGGTAGTAGTCTTCTAGAGGATCACTAGCCATAGAAGAGGAGAATGAGTTCTCCTATGGATAGAGTTCCACAAATTATCTTAGGGGATTGGTGTCTCCTATGGATAGAGATCCATGAAATTTATTAGGGGATTGGTGTCTCCTTTGGACAGAGGTCCATAAACATTGTAATAGGGAAGGATTCCTAAGAGATTTTTTGAGAAAATATTAGTGAAATATTTTCTCCGTGGAGTAGCCCATATTGGGTGAACCACATTAAATTGAAGTCTCTATCGTATGTGGTGATTTGTGCATTACTTTGATTACTACTATTGATATTGACATTGATATATTGGATATTATTGTTTGGGAAAGAAAAGTAAAAAATGATCTTATATTGTTCACCCCCCTCTTAGTATAAGCTTGTGTTATTCAATTAGTATCAGAGTGGGTTCCTTTAGAAGAGTTTAATAGCTTGAAGGAAAAGCTCTCAAGAACACATATGGGTTCTCAGAATGGATCTTTAGGGAATTCAACACCATTGTTCAATGGGAATAATTATGTACTTTATATTATGAGAATGAATATTCACCTAATGGCACTTGGGAATGAAATATGGGAAGTAGTTGAGAATGGCTACATACCACTAGCTACTCCACATACAATAAAGATGTTAAGCTCCTACATATGAATAATTCAAAGGCAATGAATAGAGTTTTAATGGGTTTACCTAGAATAGAGTTTATAAAGGTTATGCATTGCACATTAGAAAAGGAAACTTGGGATAATTTGAAAGGTATATATGAGGGAGACAAAAATGTCAAAAGGAAAAAATTGTAAAATTTCAAGAGAAAATTTGAAGACCTAAAGTTGAACGAAGAGGAAAAAATTGCTGCATTTCTACTTCGTGTGGATGAGGTTGTTAACTCCATACAAGGACTTCAAATTAAGGTTGAAGAATTATATGTTTGTGATAATATTTTTAGGTCACTCCCAAAAAGGTATAGTAAAAATATTTCAGCTATAAAAGAGTCAAAAGATATTGAAATTTTGACAAGGGATGAATTACATGGAATTCTCATAGCTTTTGAGATGAGAATAAAAGAGGAACCTATTCCCAAAAAATAAGTAGCCTTCAAATTTACTAAGAAGACAAAGGGTAAGAAGTCAAATTCAAGCAATGAGTCATCTAGTGATGAAGAAGTAAATTACTACCAAAGGAACAAGGACTTGAGAAAGTATAAAAGTATAAATCAGTTAGATGTTTCAATTGTGGAAAATATGGTCAGTATGCATCTGATTGTCTAGAGGTTAGAAATAGCAATGATGAAGAAAAATGGGCTCATAAGAACAAGGAAACAAGAAAACACAAGTACTAAAAGAAAAATAGGGATGAATAAGGCAAGCAAGGAAAGAAGTTTTTCCAAATGCATAAGAAGAGTTTTTATGCAAACAAGGCATGTAAGATTTCAAGTGATAGTGATGATAGGTCCTCAAATAATGATGAATATTAAATTCTATTTCTGGCAGAATAAAAATAAGTGGTTAGAAACATGTCACCAATCATTCTTAAGTATTTTAGATGTGGTAACTTTAGCCATATTGAAGATAGTTATACAAGGAATGGATTCAATTTTAGTTATGATGAATATGAGGATGCTAGTGAAGGTCTAGAAGAAGAAAGCCTTCTAATGGCAATAGAAGAAGAATGAGTGCTTCTAGTGGAAATAAATTAGAAAATAATGGAGATGATTTTAAAGGCAAACAAATAGAGGAAGAATCAAAGAAAGGATAAGTTGATCTTGAGGGTGAGCTTATTTTTGCCCTTGATGCATTAAGAAAGGTAATAAAGTAGAACTCAAAACTCAAGCTTCAATTTCAAGAATGTGATGAAGAGAAAGGAAATATTATAAAGGATCTAACTAACTCAATAGCTAAGACAAGGAAATTTAAATAGAAGTTAGAAGCTAAGGTTTTGGAATGTGAAAAATTAGAGCATGAGGTAGCTTCATTAAGAAAGGAATTAAAAAAGTCTAAAGACAAGCTATATAGTTTTTGGAGAAGCTCAAATAAATTGGATAAGATTATAAAAACACAAAAATCTACATAAAACAAGACAGGTCTTGGTTTTGAATAGGAACAAAGAAAACAAGGAGAGGAGTCAATTTCAATCTTCTAATAAGAATAAACTTTAGAAGAAGAGAGTGTAAGAGAAAGTGAGACTTTTGAGGATGAGTTGGATAATAGAAATTTCAACAAGGGAAGGAACAATGCACAAATGAAAAAAATATGGAACAAGAAACAACATAGGATAAAAGAGACTAAGAGACCAATGGGGTCAAGACAAGATAGTTTCAATGGACGATGCTTCTCATATCATAGGTTTGGAAAAAATGCTACACAGTGCAAGATACATGAAATAAAAGAATATGGGAACTTCAAAAATATGTATCTCTTTCAAGGTTATTGCTAATATTGTAATCAGTTTGGTCACAAGGCAATTAATTATAGGGTTCATGATAGGAATGGATATGGCTTCACTAGGAGAAACACCAAGATATTTGTACCTTTAAGGGATAACAATATTAAGTGTTATAAGTACAATAATTATGGGCATACATCAAAGTGGTGCAAACTAAAAATTCCAAAGACAAGCTAGAACAAGAACAGTCAGAGGAATCAAAAGGATCAGTTGAGGAAGAAGGTGGATAAAGGTAAATATCAGTGCATGATAGGAGTAGAGATATTCCCACCTTAGAATTAACCACCTCAAGAGGATATGGAGGAGGGGCTAAGATAAGAGTCTCATTATTAGCCCCAAGCCCCAAAGGTGACTCTTTGCCATTGATGAAAAAGGGGGAGATATTTGAATTATGGGCAGAGCATTCAATCGGGGGAAGCAAATTCTCAGGGGGAGTAGAACAGAAAGAGGTAAAGGAAATGGTAAAAGTAAAATGGGTTTCCATAAATGAAAAAGGGGGATATTTTTGGAAATATGAGCAAGTTTTCTTGTCATTGATGTCAAGAATATGATGACCAAGTTTATTTTCATCCAGGCACTCATTTTTGAGTTTTGTTGGCAAGGTTGATGTTCAAGTTTCATTAATATTCTTTGGTGGTTTTTCCAAAAAGGAAAAGAAGCAGGCTTAATATTATAATATTTAAGGATATAGTTAGGGTTTATGAAAAATAAATGACAAGGATTTATCGTATTTTTAATATCCTAAAAAAAATCATATAACAGATTTGTGGATTAAGGGTTTAATTATTTAAGTTTAAATATTTAACCCTAAGGTTAAAATTTAAAATTAAATAATAATATTTTAAGGGCCTAAGTTAAAAAATATAATTCAAATAACCCACCGATGTTGAAGTGCATCCAAATATTATAAATATGCCAAAGTTATTTGGCTTAAATTTATCCATGCAAAAATTGATTAAGTGACAAAGGTTTTCGAGCACCAAAGTGAGAGCAGTTCGCATGTGTTTAAAAGCTATTGGGTGGAAGAGAAAGGTTAAGGCAAGGAAGAGCATAGATCATATTACTAAGTGACCGGTAGTGTAGGTGGTAGCCAGGGACTATGGTAAGGAATTCATGGAACATGAGGTCAGTGATTCAACTCTTGCAGATGCCTTCTTTCTAAAGGAAAGAGAGTTGTGTTTGTTTTAAAAGTAGGAATGTAGAGTTTAAAGGTGATAGGGTACACCTTTGATTCATGTGAGGGCTTGTAGACCAAGTGGTGTATGTCTAGGTTCTAAGGTACTTGGAGATAATAGGTGAGGCATTCAAATATTTTCATGATCATTTTTATAAGGAGGAAAGAGAATAAGGTATGTGCACCAAAATTTAATTTTTAATTAAGGTTTTGTTGAGCGGAAATTGCATGAAGTCATTGTATTAATATTGTAAAGGTGGTTTACAAGGTAGTTAAGAGTGAGATATAAGTTTGATCAAATTAAATATTATATTGTGATTTTAGGAGTAATAAGGTTTTAAAGGGAATTATATTTGATTTTAAATAAAGGTTTACTATGTTAAATTTTTGAAAGGAGAAATAAGGAATAGTTGAGATTTAATTGAAACGATCAGAAAATGACATTTGATAATTCAACACAAGACAAAACATGCATTAAATGGAGAGACTGTGTTCCATTGATATTAATAAAAATACAAGAGGGACATTTTGCCCTTTATCCATATCTATTTCCAACATGGTTACAATCAATCTAATGCCTTCTTTAGTCATCCCTCAATGAAGGTGGGATTCTTTGTATGTGGGCCATTGCATGGTTTGCTTGTTTGTTGTTGTTCTTCCTCTCCATATCTACTGAATAACCTGCAAAAGAGAGTTAGTGTGATGGGGGGATTGCCTTAGTCAAGCCCCATGTTTAAGAAGACAAAATGACTATAAAAACATGATAAAAACTAAAATAAATGATACAAAAGGATATAAAACACCAAAATGGAGCTTACCTACCAGATCTAGGTTGATATGGAAACTGTAGACCCACTTTGCCACTCGGGGGGTGAATTAGGGCCGGATTCATAGGGCAAGGGGTGATCTAAGCTATGAGGTTCCTTTTGCAAATCTGCTTTGGTGGGTCGATCCCTATGCAGCTATTGTGTCTCTGTTTGGTGTCATAATTAGACTTTGTACATCGAGAAATTATTGTTCAATGTTTGCTTTCCATTTTAGTAGAGTAACTGTACTTTGTTAACTTTGTGTGATATCTCTAATTAGGGTTTTGGGACCCACTATTTATAGGAAAATGCAAGGTGCAATGGGGGAGTTAGATAGACTAAATCTAGGTTTTATTTTGACTAGGATTAGGTTAGGAAATACAATGTGGCAACATCACATTCCTTGTGGGAAATATTCCATCCTCACACATGTGTGAGGATGGATTAAGGCTAATCCTTATTAGGAGATCTTAAGTCAATTTAGGACATTATTAGGTTTTCCTAGGAAAATATGTCAAAAAACCCTAATTTCACACACGTGGGAGGATGTAAATAGTGTTAATCAAGATTAAGGGTTCTTTTAATTAAATTTGCCCTAAAAAGATGAATTAAGTAAAGTCAACATTAAATTAGAAATTGGTAATTGACTTGTTAATTGTTTTGGTCAACTAATACCCCATGGGGCCTCAATTGTGTGTGAATAGACCATCAAATGGTATCCCAATGCACCGGATGTGATTTGGAAGGCTTATGAGGGTTTACGACCTAAAATTCAATGGAGTGATACATGGAAGTCTACATATTACTATGGCTAACTATGGCAATCTACGCATGACTACGCATGATTATGCCTGACTACGCATGACTACACATGACTATGCATGACTACACATTACTACAAATACTATGATAGCCTAAAATATCCTAGGGATGTATGGAATCACCTATGGATACATAGAAGTAGCAATGTGTGACTTTTGGGTGTCTACATTTACCCCTTTTTGTACTATACTGTGTAGAACATAGTTTAATACAAAATATGAAATGTTTGTGCAGAAGGAAAAGGAATAGAAGGGGAATGGAATCCAATCAAATAGTATGTATCCACTCAAAGCGTGACCATACAAATCAATGAGATGTCCAAGGGAAATAAGAGAAGAAGAAAATAAGGAGAAGAGGAAAGAAATAAAAACAATGCTAAAAATGGAAATGGATGAATGTGGATGTAATGATGTAATTTTGTTGTCTGTATGACATTTATGATGCCATACTAGTTGCTTGAGAATGGCAACTTTTGACTACTTTGATTTTACGACCAGATCAGCATGGTCCAAAAGTATGATTAGGACAAAATACTAAATAAATATTTGTTGTTGATTGATTGATGAGAACAAGGTGACAAGTGTCAAACCATTTGAACTAAGTTGAAATTTAGCTTATTCAAACATGTCATTCATGATGTTCCATGAATGCCAAATATAAATACTCTAAATGTTGCACCAGGATCATGCCAAATGTATCATCCGTTATGTACTTGACATACAAGAATGCTAGATTGACTTCTCCATTGTCACGCATAGCTCTCTTGATGTAACCCATGTCTGATTGTGATTGATATTATTTTGTATGATAATCTTCAGCAAAAAATTCATAGACAAATGTGCTAACCATGCTTTTTGATTTTTGATGTTGTGGTTGCATGCAAAGCTGAATTTGGATATGAATACCCCCTCAAATGAGGAATCAACAATGATGCAAATGAAGTGTGGTGAATTGATTATGAAATGATTGCTAAAATACCAGTGCATGATGAATATGAATGCAAATGAAGTTAAAAGACAAGTTTGGAAGTTTCCTAAGGTTTTTTGGGACAAATGACTGCTTTCTGAGGGTTTTGGGTGCATTTTGGGGTTTTTTGGTTGAGTTCACCACCTTGGGGGTGATTTTGACCTAAATAGCCACCCAAGGGATGAATTGGGTTTTAGTTTAACCCTCAAGTGGCTAATCGATGGATAAGGTATATTTAAGCCCTAGTTTGCATTGGAGGGGTTCATTTTGATGGTGCACAATGATGGAAAGTAATTTGTGGAGACGTTCGATGGCACGAGAGAAGCATGAGGGATGATTTTAAGAGTGATGATGACAAGAGGGCATAGAGCGGCTAATAGCAGGCGTGGGGACCCATCGATAAGTGATATTTTGCTTTGTTTTACTTTTGTTTTATTTTTTGAGGAAATATGAATGAGGAGGGGGATGTTTTCATCCCGATTTAAATTTTTTGGTAATTTTTAATTGAAATTTGAATACGAAGTGATAAAAAATCCAAATGGGTATCCAAAACTATGATAAGTTTTTGAATTAGACTTGTTTTGATGTTGATTTGACCGGGTGAAGGGTAGAGTAGGTGTGATGTTTGACCGTTATTTTTTTGATGTAACGGTGTATGGATATTGATATGTTTTTGTATTTTATCTACTACAGTGGGAAATGGGTATCCCATTTTATGACTGTTATATTTTTTGACATCATTTGATGTGATTTTAGAATTTATCGCTTTTAGGTGTAATTTATGAAACCTAGACTATTAGGATTTACATTAAATTTTTTGGAAACCGATGAAACTTTCACTGTAGAAGGGCAAAATGGGTGTCCAAAAATTTTGTTTGTTTTGGTGAATGATTTCATTTGGCCTACCTTTGATTTGTATGCTAAAGTGTAGATGATTTTAAACTAAAAATGAGCTATAGGGAGCCTTATTTAGACTATATTCAATGTCAGTTTGAACTTTCACTGCTAAGTAGGCAAATGGGTATCCAAAAATATGACTGTTATTTTTTAATTATGTCTTTTGATGTGTGTTCAATTTTGGTGTATGTATGATAAATTTGATTGCAAATTTGGTGTTGATTTGTGTGTTGTTTTTGAATTTTGTCAAAAATTTTACCACTAAATTGGCAAATGGGTATTCAAAAAAGTGTTTTTTTTTGTATGTTGAATGAATTGATCATGTTTTGAATTTCGTGCCACATGGGTGACTCTATGTTTGGCTGTTGGAAGTAAAATATGTATTTTTTATGACATTTGTTTGAAATTTTGCCATAAAATGACAAAATGGGTATCCGAATGTGTGATTGTTATGTCGATGTGTTTTGTCATTTAATTTGTGTACTATTTTGTTTCGAAGTACGTGTCAAATTAATAGGTTTTAATTTGTAAAGTTTGGTTTATGAAATTTTATTTTATTGTATCACTTATATGGATGTCTAACGTGTGTTTTGTTGTGTATGAACAGGTGAAGATGCTCGAGCCCCATCATCGGGTGCAAAAAATTAAGGTTGTTTTTGACAAGATGATGAATCAAGAGGACAAGTTGAAGTGGTTGGATAATATATGGTTCTAAGGTGTGTGGGAGTGTACCATCATACACACCAACAGGGAATATATATCTGCACTATGTGAGCGATGGGATGCTAACAGGAACACATTTCATTTTCCTACTAGGGAGATGACTGTCATGTTAGAGGATGTGTATCATATTTATAGGTTACCTATTGGCGGTGTTCTTATTAGAGCGATAGCTGATGATAGTAAGAACGTAGTGCTAGAGCAGTTATTTGGGGTAGAGTGGAGGTCCATTGAAATCTCTAATATGGATTATGAGTAGTTGTGGTTGTAGAAGTTATCCGATCGACAATGTGTAGCCATGATGATGATCTCCACACATACGATGCCTGATAGTTCTGGGGTTCTATTTACCTATAATATGCTAGACTTGGTGAATGATATGGTTGAGCGGAGGGTTGTGTTTTCTTGGGCAACTGCTCTATTGGCCCAATATTATTGAGAGTTGTATAAGATTTTTCGTGGTAGGAGGATAGAATTGAGTGTGATTCCCTTGCTGTAGGTATGGGCATGGGAACACATAGCTATTGAGAGGCCATCTCTATTGTCTCCCAATGTGCATGTTGAGGGTAAGGAGTATTTACCCTATGCTTTGAGATGGAGCATGGTGGCTGAGTAGGGTATCAAGAGGTCGCATGAGGGTGACCCGCTATTTTGGAGGGGTAATTTTATAGATGCAACTCCTGATGATATTAATTGGAGGCCTTGGTTGGGTGGTGGGAGGTGGGATAAGGATGAGGAGTAGCTACGAGCCATTAGATAGGGTCGATGAATCATAGGTAGATATACTTGGCAGACTAAAGTATTTTCAATTTGATAGAGTAAGGTGGCAGTTTGGCTTGTGATAGGATGTCCTTGGGGCTCCTGTAATTTACTTCAGGTGCCAAGGCAACAGAGGAGAGTGACTTGTAATGTTACCATGGGTTGGGGAGAGGGATCCTCTTATGGATATTATGGATGTGGTGGATTCTAGGACTATGCCCAAGTTTTAGGCCTGGTGGGCATGTCAGAGTTGGGAGCTTGGAAGAGGCATGATTGATCAATGGGTGGCACCTAATATTAGGGTACCTCCACTAGATGGGAGGACCAGTAGGAGAGCTGGGCCCGAGGATGTGGCTGGTGATGAGGAGGTTCCTCTAAAATTCTCATGATGCCTCTTGGGTGGTGGAGCGAGCACCCAAGACATGCGGATGGAGTAGGTTCATATGGATGTTGATGTGGATATAGGGCAGGCTACTGGGGGAGAGGAGAAGAAAGGTAGAGTTACTATTATGGGTGACCTGGATGACACCATTGATATTGGTATATTTGTATATGTAGCACAATAGATTCCTATCGATATCCTAGTGAGGCAAGATGTAGAGGAGGAGGCATGGGGGCTATGGGATAGAGTTCAAAAATTTGAGGCTGAGGTGGAGCAGCTAAGGGCTATGATGGGTAGGTAGGCTCAAACAATTATGAGCCTGACTAGTCAGTTGGCTATGGAGACTACTAAGAAGTTATTGTGTGAGACTTCTTTATTTATGCATGGGATTCCTCTTCCTGATTATGCGTAGGTGGTATTGTATTCTAGGAAATAGTCACAAGTGTGAGCATACTCATATCAGAGTCATCGTAGTGTTTCTATGATAGTAAAGGTTGGTTATAGGGTTGAGGTGCAGGAGTAGCCTATTATAGATCTAGTTCCAGAGTTCCTTGCAGAGTCAAGCCAGGTTGTGGAGAGGTGGGTGAGCTGAGATGGACATGGGGAGACTCATGGTGATAGTTAGGAGTTGTATATTTGATTGTAGCCTACAAGAATTTTGGATGCTATATGATGGGCATGGTCCTAGTTGTAGCCTTCGGGCGTTTTTAGATGATGATATATATATACATTGATTTTGGTTGTTATATATACATGTGTGATTTTGATGGTTTGGAATGTATTGTGTTTATGTTTGCATAGGTTGCACAACATAATCCATAGGTATGTATGATAATTATATGCATATATGTGAATGGTTTAGATCTATTATCATTATTTCATATGAATGAATTATAGAGTAGTATGCATGATTATGTTTTGAATGCAGTGTGATGTGATATCAAATGTGATGTTGTTGTATATGTATTTAGGGTGAATGCAATGATGTAATTTGATGTTGGGATTCATGTGAAATGAATGCAAGAATATGATTTGCTATTTTAAATGCATATAGGATGAATGCATGGTCGTAATGTATACTAGGTGTGTATGACATAGATGCATGAATGCATGTATGGAATTACTAAAATGCGCCAAGGAAGCACTTGTATCATGGAATTTACTTGTATGGATGCAATCCATTCCATGATTTCAAGGATGATGGATAATGTAAGGCATGTGTAATGGTTTTGACTAACATAATTATGATAATCAAATCTCAAACCCTTAGCTATACATGTTTTGTGGCAACTTATAACATAATCGGGTTGGTTCAAAGTCTATCTTGGACCTATGTGTGTGAATGTGTAAGGTTCATTTATCCATTTTTAGGGAGGTAGGATTAACCTATTGTAGATGCTACCGGACTAGCTAGCTCATTCATACACAATAATGATCTATACAAAAGCGAGACTACCTGTAAGACTATTCCACTGGTAGGCAGGCTCTTGGAGCCTATTGCTAGCGATGGGAATCATCCCATGGTGTTATGTTGAACCTAAGGACCAAAGGAGATAAGCATAAAATGAGTGGTATCAAGAGGTGTTTCATTTTATTTTCTACCCCTGTTCTAGTGTTAACCTATCTAATTGTGGTAGTGCTCTTTTTTTTTCTTTTTATATTTTTTTGTTCTTGTGGTGCTCTTTTTGTATGGGTGATGAAGTTTGTTTTCTACCCAATCATTTATTTTTTCTTATGCTTTGTCCCTTTGTTTATACCCAGGTCGTATTTTGACCATGCAGGTGATAGGATGAGCAGGGGGTATCGTTCGCTAGATGGCAATATCTACTCTAGATGTCCTCTTTCCTAGGCTCAAAATTGTTAATGTGTAACCTGTTGTGAGTGATCCATGAGATAAGTTGAAACAGCCTAAAGGACCATAAGAAAAAAGTACAAGACTCAGTAGCCATGGGTGACACTTGATTGCATGAACTACAAAGTAGTCAAAATTAAACACAACACCAATGTATACCCTGATCCTTAAAATGGGGAATGGACATCTAGGTGGTGATGCTAACAAGTGCATGTATTACTCTTGCTGAGGCGTATTTTGGGGGAGAATGTACAAACATGAATTAATATTCTAACTATAAAGCATGTGAGTATGTGCAATGGATGCAAATGTAAAAAATGCAAGTGGGGGAATGCAATATCTACAAGAGGAAAGTTACACTATGCAGAAGAAGAATTTTAGAAGAACATATTTACAGATGAGTAAAGTGTGTAATGATGAAAAAATGTGCGATGCTATGATCATGGTTGCCCTAGTGTGTGGGGTGTGTGTGTGTAGGAGGTGTATAAGCTATGAGCTAGACATATGCATGTAATACTTGTCTAGAGATGACAGATGTAAGGGTGGAATATATAGATGGAAGAAGTGAGAAGAAATAGGCTTTGGTAACCAATAAAGACAAGGGGATTACCAAAATCCAATGAATATAGGAGATAGGAAATGAGTCAATGTAGGAATAAAATAGAAGAAATAAGATAGAAGAAGGAAAGTAATTTGAACTACTGTAGGGTGAAGTGGCATAGATCCGGGTAGGAGTGGGATGGTGAAGTGATGAAATTACTAGGATTGTGACTAGATCCATAGTTAGAAAAGTTATGAATGTAGCGGGTGGAAACTATTAGGGTGTTGCGAGGAGGTAAAGTCCTGGGAGTGGTTGGATGCAGAGGACTGACAAGTTAGCTAAATGTGAGGGAACTCTCTGGTGATGGGGTAAACTCATTGTTTAGTATGTTGTGAACTAGGGTTTTGAATGATCTACACTCTTCAATATCATGAGTTTATTGGTAATGGTAAATGCAAAATTGATTCTCCTTGTAGTTGTGTGGTTTGGGGTGTGAGGGATCAATGGGTTGAATTTCAGGTAAGTCGATAAGGCCCTGATGCATGAGATGGTAAAACATTTTGGATAGCAGTATCTATGGAATAGGCATAGGATAAATATATGGTTATGCTAGAGGTGAGTGGGTCCTAGGTGAAGAGTGATCCAGTAATGGAGGCATGGGTCTAGGATCCAGCATGGGTCAAGTTTGAGATTGGAGGAGGCCTCTATGTGACGGTGAGTATGAATTGGTCATGGGAGACTATTTTTGGTGAACATGGTAATGGAAGTGGCTCATCTACAACTCTAGGACCTCTACGCGGGAGAAGATATGTTGTATCTCATGATGCTATGGTGATAGTGTTTGTGACAGTGGTGATCGAGACCTTTATGTGAGTGGTGTGACCTAATAGGCACAAGACAGTGGATGAGATCTTGATGATGATGGGGAAGAATGAAAAGGTATCAAGGATTAGAAATCTTGTTGAAAAGACAAGCCTCGTAGAGGGAAATGTGGCATCTTAAATACCGATGGCATAGGTGATGGCTGTAAGCGGTGATGTAAGTGGGAAATGGGTATGTTTGTGTGACCAACTTGGGCAACTTGGGTCGTGCAGGCTTGCAAATCCTAGGATTAGGTGGACTCACCATTGGGAAGTAGAGTAGGTAGAAATGCAGGGTGAGGTGGATGAGTTGTATACTCCCTATTAGGTAGGTGGTAGGATCCTATGGGATGATGGGGGTGATTTTTGGTGAATAGCGATGTTTGAGATCATCATATGGGTGAGATGGGGACCCCCATTCTTGGAGTTGGGTTGATTTCTCCTTTTCATCAAAAGAGGACATGGTGACTTGGCTATCGCCATAGTGTGGGGAATAGGATAAACCTCACTGGCGATGGGAATGGTGTCGAGGTGAGGTATGATGACCTAAACTGGATGAATGCAAGGAGCACCTGGTGCGAAGGGCAACTGGTGGTCGGGCGATATTGATCGTTGTAATGGGTTTTTTGTGGCTTCGGATGGTCCTACATGGTGGTAGGTGAGGTTGTTTTAGAGCTCTCCTACTGATGATGTGAGTCCTACAAAAGGAAAAAAAATACCCCGAGTATAAAAATGGTAGAAAGGTGAAACGTTCATGTATAGAGGAAATATAAAGTAGAAATAATAGATTCACATAGTGATGTGATTAGTGATTTACTTATAATACTATGTGACACTCATGATGGTGAATGTGTTTGTTCATCATGCATTGAATGCACGAAGGTGCAAGATGTTGATGGGTTCAGGATCGTTAAGGCCTTCAAGATTGGTTAGACGATACACTCCTAAACTGTATTTGTGTGTGATAATAAATGGGCCCAACCAGTTTGGGGTAAATTTATCACATTGTTGGTGAGATTGACTTGTGATTTGCTGGTTCTCTTTGAGAACCAAGTTGCCAATATTAAACTTGCATTGATATACCTTGTTTTTGTAGGAATGGTGAAGGTGATCTCGATAGACTCGTGTTTACTCGATGGCATGGATGCAACGTTCATCTAGGAGCATTAGTTGATCTAGATGAGCTTTGCGAGTGGTGTCATTGTTAATGAAATCCTTCATAGATATCCGTAAGGAGGGTATCTCAAGCTCAAGAGGCATGATAGCTTCTGCCCCATATACAAGTGAAAAATGTGTTGCCCCAGTAGGGGTACGAATGCTAGTATGATATGCCCACAAGGCTAGGGGAATTTTATTATGCCATTTTTGGTGAGACTCTACTATAGTTTTATGTAGAATGGAGCAGATGGTTTTGTTCATGGCTTCTACCTAGCCATTTCCTTGATGGTAATATGGGGTCGAAAAACTATGGTGTATGTGAAATCTATCACACAAGGCTCAAACTGTCTTTTTTTTAAAGGATTTCCTATTATCCAAAATGATTTGGGAGGGAATTCCAAAGCTACATATGATATGCTCCATGATGAATGCTATAATTTTGGCTCCTATGGTTTGGACCAGTGGGATGGATTTGGCCCACTTGGTAAAATATTATGTTATTGTGATGATAAATTTATGATTACTAGAGGAGGTAGGTGTAATTTGTCCAATTAGATCTAGGCCCCATTGGAAAAATGGCCACATGGACTGGATTGGTTGAAGTGCTTGGGATGGTAAATGTGTTAGGTTGGCATGTTGTTGGCATTTGATGCAATGTTTGACATACTCGTAGTAATATTGATCCATTTTATGCCAGTAGTAGCCCATATAGAGGATGCATTTGGTAATTTCCATGCCACTAAAATGGCCACCACAAGTACCATCATGGATTTCTTGTAGAAACCATTGTGATTCTTGTGGTTCTAGGCAACACAGGAGTATGTCGTTATAGCTACGATGGTAAAGGATGTACCCTATTAAGGTGTAGTTAATCACTTTTTTTCTAAAGGTTTGATGTTGGGCATGGGGAAAATCACATGGTAGGAAACCTAATTTGATGTACTCTTTGATTTGTGAGAACCATGGGTCATGAGGTTCGGTGTTTACCACATACACACCACCATAATACATGGGAGGTGTATGTGATATAGCATATTGCATAAGTGTATGAATGGATACAGATGTTGTGTTGGATGTTGGGTTTTGCAGGATGAGGGACCCTAAGGAGACCATAGTGTCTGCAAAATATTTTTATGATTGCAGAGCGGCTTTGAGGTAATACCATTCAAATTTTGATAGGAGTTCTTGGGGAATTTTCTTGTATTTTTGGAGAATTAGGAAATTGCATAGCCAAAGTTCCTACACTTGATTGACTATCAAAAGTGAATCACCTATGATGTGGAGGCGTTTGATGTGCATAGAGTGTGTTTGTTTCAGTCCTAAGATTAGGGATTTGTATTCTACATTGTTATTGGTACAAGGGAAATCAAGTTTGAATGAAAGGCTAGTGGTTCTCCTTCTGGTATAAAAAAAAAATGCCTACACCCCAGTGTGGAGAAACCTAGAACCGTCAAAGAACATGGTGAGATCATCCATGAATTCAGGTTTGACATATTATTCCTCTTCGGTTATGTGGAATATGGAATCATCAAGGAGTTGAATGAGTAGGGGTTTATTGTCAGTTATAGGGGCTTCAACCAGTTGGTCGATGATGACTTACCCTTTGATGTATTTTTGAGATATGAATTCTAGTTCAAATTCAGTTAGGAGCATGATCTATTTGGTTGTGCAGGAATTGTGATAACTTTTGTTCATCATATATTGAAGGGGATTATCTCGGGTGATGACAAAAGTTGTGTGGTTTAAACTATAGTGTCTTAACTTTTGCATAGTGAATACTACTGCTATACATAGCTTCACCATGTATCCGTATCTCATTTCATAACTAACTAGTGTGCAACTGATGTAGTAGATAGCCTGCTCTTTGTCGAGAGCATTAGTTTGAGCTAGGAGTGTACATAGCACAAGTTCTATGGCTGATATGTATAGAGTTAGTGGTAATTGTGGGTACTATGGTGACATGACTGACGGTGATGTAAAGTAAGTTTTGATAGCATCAAATGCATCTTGACAGTTATCATCCCATTTGAATTGAACTCCTTTTTGGAGGAGATGGTTGAATGGTTGACATTTGTCTAATAATTGTGCTATAAATCTGTGGATAGAGGTAAGCTTGCCATGGAGGCTGCGTAATTGCTTTATTATGGTAGAAGGGGGCATTTCAATGATGGATTTCACCTTACTAGGATCTACCTCAATGTATCATTGGGATACAATGAACCCCAGTATCTTTCCTAATGTAACATCAAACATGCACTTCTTAGGATTGAGCCGCACGTTGTGTTCTAGTAGTTGATCTAAAATCTAATGGAGATCTTCGAGATGATCAACACGTTTCTTGGACTTAGCGATAAAATCTTCCACATAATCCTCAATTTTCTTGTGCATTAAATAATGAAATATGTATATCATGGCTTGTTGATAGGTTGCCCTAGCATTTTTAAGGCCAAAGGGCATGACCTTGTAGCAAAATGTCCCCTAAGGTGTTGTGAAGGAAGTTTTGTTTTGATCGGCTGGGTTGATTCTGATTTGATTGTACCCTGAAAATCCATCCATGAGGGAAATCATTTCATGACCCACGATAGAGTCAATGAGGGAATCAATTTTGGGTAGAGGGAAGTTGTCTTTGGGATAATATTTTTTTAGGTCACAAAAATCTGTGCAAATAAAAACATCACCGGATGGATTGGGTATAGGGACCATGCTGGATACCCACTTGGGATAGTCGATGGGTAATATGAAATCAACGTCTAAGAGATTTTGGAGCTCAAATTTCACTATCAATGCGACCGTTGGATGCATGCATTGTAGCTTTTTCCTTACAAATTTGGCATTGGGA
Source organism: Wollemia nobilis (assembly GCA_028583015.1). NCBI lineage: Eukaryota > Viridiplantae > Streptophyta > Pinopsida > Araucariales > Araucariaceae > Wollemia > Wollemia nobilis. The sequence goes on from JAQPPZ010010915.1 coordinate 87,254, forward strand.
TCTAGTATAAGATTATGAACTACTACAACAGGGTCAAGTCCTGGCATATCGTCGTAATACCATGCGAACACTTGTATATACTTGCGTAGGAAGTTCATGAATGTGATGCGCTCCTCGAGTGAGAGGCTAGCAACTAATTTGAATATGTGTGGATTTTCTATATCATCACCTATGTCAATGTTGATCATGTCCTCGATGATCATGTAATATCTGTCATGCAATTTTTTAGGGACAAAAATGAGGTTGAAGTCATCAACAGCCTCACTAAACTTATACTCAATATCTATGTAATTTTCTCTGTGATGGACCTGAGGGGTTTGGGCTTATATGGATGAGGATGAGATATTTGCTACTCGTAAGATATGAGGAGAGAGAAGAAAGTCTCTTGGTACTATTATGTGCGATATATGTGCTAGATCGATAAAGTTTGGGTTTGGGGTATCGTCTCGAATTAGCTGGTGACTATAGTGGATGGGAGAGTGTAAATCTACTTCAACCATGTTGATTGATGTTGTAGGTGAAGTAGGTGGTAAAGAGTTTTATGAGGGATGTTGGATAGTTTGTGCACATCCTAAGAGAATCAAAGGAGGTAGCAGGACAACTAGTGGTGAACAAGGATGAGAGGCTTCTCTCTATAGCTATCTATGTATAGGTAGGAATACAGGAAAGTGTATCAGTAAAAGGTTAGGTGCGACTAGGATCAGCTCTATAAGTGGTGGATCAGGTGGGACTGGGTTTTAATCTATCAGTGGTGTAGCTAGAGATAAGGCAGTAAAATTTTCTACCAATATCTGAACATCACATAATAAAGAGGTATTAGTTGTAGGAGATTCTTGGAAGAAGTCGTAGGGGACTATGACAGTGGAAGTGGACGAAGGCATATCTTCTAATATATCCATATAGATATATTATTCTAAGGTGTGCATTGGATATGGAGGAGGATGTAGAGATAAATATTGGATCTCATATTCTAATGTATAGATGGCAGTTGGATGATAACCTAGGCCAATTTTGTCAATAGGTGATCGAACACATGGATTTATGGGTGTGCATAGCCCTTGCTCATAATGACCTAGCCTAAACCCATGCCAATTAAAACATTATAAGTAGTGCAAGGTAAATTTAGGGTTGGCTAGATGTGTAATTACATCACTAGAGCTAGATTATTGTGTTGGGGCAGTTGGTGGAGGGATCGAAGAGTCGAATCCTGCATACACAAAGTTGGTGTGGTTTTTAGGACTTCCTAACTATATGAAAATACCAATGGTAAGGACCAAAACTGAAGGGCAACCAAAATCATGGGTGGATTGGATCAGAGGGTCACATACATGAGCATCATGTACATTATAGTCACCTGAGCCCAAATTTTTTATGAAGATGGATATACATGGTGTGGTACGCTCTGGTGATTGAGGTGGGGTATCAAAATCAGTTGAGGAAGGAGAAAGTTGAGATTCCCTGATGATCATGGCTAAAGGGTGTGGGAGTTGTTCCTATGAATTTGATGTTGATTATTTTGGTTCATGATGTTTGGTTGTGTTGAGTGAATATTTTGCCCTATAACAAAATGATCACGCAACTAGAGTCTCAGACAGGAAACTCTTTCTTGCAAAGAAATTTGTTATTTTTTATTTCTCCAAGGTTCTTGTGAACAAACATTCATATGCATATAACCAATTAAGACTTAAAGCAAATAAATGAATGTATACTAGAATAACTTAAACCCTGCAAGTAACTGTTAACAAGGGGCCTTTAATGATTCAAAGAAAACTTTGCAACCGTAATCTATTAAATTAACCAACTGTGTAAATATCTTTTCTTAATGCTCTTGAGAATAATGAAGTCTACCCTAAAATAAGCTAGTGACCTCTTTTATCTTTCGGCTTAAAAGGATTTCAAATGAGAAAATGCGTGGTATACACCACTTCATTTTAAGCTCCGTGCCTTTAACATGAGGTTCATTTTATAGTTAACGGGTTCGTTTTATCTTTTTATTTAACACTGTTTTGCTACTTCTATGTTAGCTTTTGGTGTTAGTAAAATTAGCAAAGTATTCTGGAATGTACCAGAATCCGAAACGCAGATTTTCAAGTAAGATTAAAAATATAACATCAGAAACTAAAACAGAAACATTCTTTATGAGAATCAGCTGGAAAAACTGAAACAAGACATTAATTTGGTTAGCAATCTCCTCCCTGCAAAACCCCAAGTTATGAGATGAAACTCTAAAACAACCTGACCTAACAGACCTGTAATAAAACACAGTCGAATCAGATCAGATGCAAGACTCTAAGGAAATAAATAATTGCATCATTCTATCATTCACCTATCGTAACCCACATTATGGTGTAAACGAATAGATACAAGAAAAAATAATGCAAAGGAAAGATCTACAGAGATAACAGTAGTCTTAGCTTTCAATCTCCTTTTGATTTCACACACAAAAGTTACTCTTGCCAAATAAACTCCTTTTATTCCAAAAAGATAATGCTTTTCTTGTTACAATTTCCAACCCTTGTATCTATCTTCACTTCTGCTTTTAAACTTTCTGTTGCGGTTCTCTATTTTGCTTTGTGATCGCTTCATTTCATTTTCCCGCTTCTTTGGTGTTTTGGCCTTTTGCTCGAGCCTGAAACGTTTGGTCTTCTCTGCTAACTATAACTGTCGATCTGAAGCGTTATCATAACCCTTATGCCTTTGTGCCATGTGCTTAGCGCTTCCCTGCATGTTTAGTAATGGTCCACCATGAATCGCGACCAAAAATAGCATGTCGCGATATCGCGACATTTTCTATCATGTAGCTTTGCTCTTCCACCTACGCCACAAAAACAAGATGTGTCGCGATATCACGACATTTTTGCCAACTTAACTTTCCTCATGCGAAAATGATACATGTCGATGATATCCTGACATTTTTCTCTTGCATAATGCATACATGTCACGAAATCATGACATTTTCTCTTTCGGCTATGCAACCTGTCGCGAAATCGTGACTTTTTTTTTTTCGCTTGATCATGTCGCAAATCGTGACACCTTTTTCATTCCATACTTTGCTACTCTATCATGAAATCATGACACTTTTTCTTTCGTTCTCATCAAATCGACACTTTTTCTTTCTTCTCTTTATGTCATGAAATCGCGACACTTTTTTATTCCATACAACTATGGCTGCTTTCTGTCATGAAATTGCGACATCTTTTCATTTCTTCTTGTCCTTTCACAAAACATGACATGTCACGATATCATGACAACTTTATCTCCTTTTTTTTGACCTGATTTTGTGACATGTCGCGATATCATGACACCTTTTCCATTTCTTTCATTGAGGCAAACATGTCACGATATCGTGACAACTTTTCATTTTTGGCGCGACGAGCAACATGTCGCGATATCACGACAACTTTTCATTTTTGCCGCGACGGAGCAACATGTCGCGATATCATGACAACTTTTCATTTTTCGCGACGGAGCAACATGTCGCGATATCGCGACAACTTTTCATTTTCGGTCGTGACGGAGCAACATGTCGCGATATCGTGACAACTTTTCTCTTTTGTGAAATTTTGCTTTTTCTTTGATTTTTTAGCATCTGGGTCACTGTTTTCTTCTTTGAAAGCATGCAAAAAAGGTGGGTCCCCAATTTTGGGGTGTGTTGTGGATCAGCCACAACAAATGGCGACTCTGCTGTCAAATGCTCCAGAGCATTTTGGTGAGAACCCAACTTGAAATATACAAGCTTAGATACAGGCGTCAACACATAAAAGATAAACAAATACCGATAGATCAGAAATACATGAAACATTAGAATCATTAAGTATCAGCTCGGTGTGTGCAATGTGTTTTCATTCCATATCGCTTGAACTTGATCAACATTCCATTGTCAGTTTCACATGAATGCATATGTGAGATTGTGAATGATTTGCATGGCCTGATAAATGGTCTAGAGATATAACTACCTGCTTTATAAAAGCTTTAAGCCTTCTAATATCATATACAAATATTTAAGATTATCAAACCCTCTTAGGATCAACTATATGTATAATGAATTGCTTTATTAGATCCCAAAGTTGGTTATGAGTCACTACTATCTTGAACCCATGTGCAAGTGAAAGTGAAATCAGAGCTTTGGGAAATCAGACTCCCAACCTAATCGAGATGGGAGTTTAACCCTATCCTTACTACTCTGATTTGGAATTCATTACCTCACTTTGAGAAAAATAATTTAACCAGTTATGAATGAAATGGTCATGCTAGTCTATCCGTTTGAATGGTCAGTGGTCTTGTTTTTAGACAAGACATGCTGCCACGCATGGGCATACTTAACCCCATAATCCATGATTTAGTTTCATTTTTTTATTTCTTGGACCTTGGGGATGACTACCCATCCTTTGCAGAGGACATGTAGTACGATCCTTCCAATCCAATATTAAGATGAAATGGGAAATATTTATTTTTTATCTCTTGGACCTTGGGGATGACTACCCATCCTTTGTAGAGGACATGTAGTACGATCCTTCCAATCCAATATTTAGATGAAATGAGACATAGGAGCTTTGGGGAATCAGATTCTCAACCTAGGCGAGATGAGAATTATGCCCTATCCTTACTACTCCATGTAGGTCAAATCAGAGCTTTGGGGAGTTGGATCCTCAACCTAAGTTTGATGAGGATTTAACCCTATCCTTACTACTCTGATTTTAGGCTTTAAGCTTTATGGAAGTGGTAAAAACCACTGTTTTAAGGATCATGTTGCATAATAGGATAGACATGAAATACTTCTTTCACCTGACCTTTTCTTCCAAGCAAGGTTTTGATCATTTTGCTCAAGATCCTTTTTAATGTGTATAAAATGTGCTTGGTTCTAGATATCTCGAGGCTCAGTTCCCAACCTTAGGATTTTTTCTTATTTATGTTATAGCATAACCCTAAGAGGATTTGACACACTTTAATGATTTGTATCTGAAATGCATATGCAACTAAGATGGCATGTATATGCAAAGTGAGATGTAATATGAATGCATTGCCCTTTGAATTGCAGATAAAGTATTGTCATAATTTGTAAAACTGACTACTTCATGCATCACAAGTTTCAAACGATATTATTTAACTGTTTGTGTTACCTGCGGAGCTTTTACAACACAATTCCAATGTTTCATATTTTCCTGATCTTAGGCATGAGTTAACATCTCAAATTTTTATTCATTTTTTTTTTTTTTTGAGAAACCAAACATGTCAAATAAACACACCACTTAAACATCAAATCTGCACACACAAAAGAAACAAAGCATGACATAATTACATATAATACAAAACCCAGCCGCTTCAGGCCTGGAAATAGTGTTTCAAGTGCAACCCATTGACAGGTAATGCCAAATCCTTTCCATCCAAGGTTTTTAGTCTAAAACTATTTTCCCCTAGGACTTCTAAAATCTGGTAAGGACCCAACCATAAGTAGTCGAACTTATCATGATCTCCTTTCTTCTCATGTCTTTTATCCCATAACAACACTAGATCTGATATTTTAAAAGCCTTGGCTCTAGACTTTTTGTCGAACCATATTTTTACTACATCTTGGTGTTTACTGAAATGAAGCATAGCCTCATCCCTTTTTTCATCCAGATGCATTAATTGTGTTAGTCTAGACTCAAGTTTATCATCAGTTCCAAAGTAATCTTTCATGAAATGCAGTGTTTGTAACTTGAGATTTGTAGGAAAAATGGGATCTTGTCCATAAACCAGATGGTAAGGAGATGTTCCTATTGATTCTTTGACTTTGATTCTGTCAGCCCAAAGAGCCAACTTAAGTTTGTTATGCCAATCTCTAGGATTTCTTTCCAACAATTTTTTTATGACGCATAACAAATTCTTGTTAGAAGATTCAGCCAATCCATTACCTTGCGGATAATAATTGGAAGAGAATTTTAAACTCACCCTGTTGTCAAATGCCCAATTAGCAAATTCCAGAGAGGAGAAAGCTGAACCATTGTCACTTACAATGGAGTTAGGCATTCCAAATCGAGTGACAATATTATCCTCTAAGAATTTAATAACAACCTCCGAAGTGGCATTCTTTGTGGGGATAGCTTCCATCCACCTTGTGCAATAATCTGTAGCTGTTAGAATGTATTTGTGGGAATCGGATGAATTGGGACTGATAATCCCAACAAAATCCAGGCCCCATTGCGCAAAAGGTCTAGACTCAATTACAGATTGTAATGGCATGGAAGCACCCCTTTCTCTATTGGCTGCAGTTTGACATGTATGACATGACCTCACATGAGTATGGGCATCTTTGAACAATCGAGGCCAATAATAACCGGCTCTAAGGATTTGATGGGCTGTGGCATTAGCGGACCCATGTCCTATCCCATATTTACCATGAAATTCCTTGAGTATTTGCGCTGCCTCTCTTCGATCAACGCAACGAAGGTAAATTCCTTCATGGTTTTTCTTGTATAACGTGTCGGATCTAATTAGAAAATTAGCAGATTTCAAGCGCAAGGCTCTTCGTTGAGTAGAATTCAAATGTGGTGGACATTTACCATTTAGTAAAAAATACACAACATCTGCGTACCACTCATCTTTGGTTATATCTACGATTTCATAATGTTGACATGAAATTAAGGGATCCTTTTCTGCTATAGCCTTAACCAACCCTTGTCCCCGCACTATCTTCATGGATTGAATCTCAAGATCAAATTCTTGCAGAGTTGAAATCCACTTACCTCGTCTTTCACCTAATTCATTCTGTATAAACATGGCTTTGACTGCAGGATCCGGGACTATAGCAAACACCCTACTATGGACTATATAATGCCTGAATTTTTTAACTGTCTTAAATAGAGCATACATTTGCTTGTCCAATATGGAATATCTCAATTTTGCATCTTTGAGAGGACTACTCAGGAAGGCAATAGGATTTTCAATGTTGCCTTCACTCTTCTGAGTTAAAACACTCGCAAAGGAATGGTCTGAAGCAAATGTGTAAATATAGAAAGGCTTCGTATAATCAGGACTCACTAAAACTGGGGCTTTAGAAATCGCATCCTTGATATTTTTGAAAGCATCTCTATTTTCATTTGTCCATTTGATTTGGACCTCTTTCTTTAACATGTCGTTCAAAGGTTTTGCTATTTCTGCAAAATCTGCAATAAATTTTCTAACAAAATTAATCTTCCCAAAGAATGATCTCAACTCTTTTTTGTTGTTGGGACAAGGAATCTATTGTATGGCCTCTATTCTTTCAGGATCAATGGAAATTCCATCTTTGGATATTACATGTCCCAATAATTTTCCTTTCGTTACCCCGAAAATGCACTTCCTTGGGTTGAGTGAAATGCCATGTTCCCTACATCTTTGAAGGACTTTCTTTAGATCCTTGACGTGGTTTTCCCTGCTCTTAGAAAAGACAGGAATATCATCTACATAGACAATAATGCACTTACCTATGAGCCCCTTAAAAGCAAAGTCCATAGCTCGTTGGAATGTGGCACCTGCGTTCAATAGTCCGAAAGGCATTCTCCTGTATGCAAAGGTGCCCCATTTTGTGGTGAAGGCGGTTTTCATCCTATCATTAGGATGGATAAGGACCTGATTATATCCCGAATAACCATCCAGGAATGACATCATTTTTGACCCATTTACCTTTTGAAGTATTTCATCAATGGTGGGTAAAGGGTAATTGTCCTTTTGTGAGGCTTTATTAAGATTTCTAAAATCAATACATAACCTTATTTCTCCACTCTTTTTCCTCACGGGGACCAAGTTAGCAACCCATGTGGAATGCCTAACAGGAAAGATGATTTTAGCTTCTAACAGTCGCTTTACCTCTTTCTCTATCAAGGGTTCTAATAATGGATTGACTGGCCTCTGTCTTTGCCTGAAGGGTTTGGAGTCTGGCTTCAAAGGAATCGTATGCGTTATAACATTCTGATCATAAGTTTTTAGTTCCTTATAACTCCAAGCTATGCAATCTATGTATTCCTTTAATGCATTGGCAATGGAATCCTTCTCATGTTTGGTACATGCTTTCGCTATGAATACTTCTCGAGGGTTTTCTGCACTTCCAATATTAACTAAGTCACAGGCTTCTTTGGGAGGTGGAACCTTTCTACCTCCTTTTGGTTGGTATCCGATATCGAACATTTTTTCTAATGAAGCCATCTCATTTGGCATCTTATTACATTTTCCAATAACCTTTTCTTCCAAATCTGCCTCTTCTAGGTCCCTCTCGTCTTCATCTATAACCTGCTTTTCAAAGATACCAGAATTAGTGACAAAATGGAATATGTGTCTGTCACTATCAAACACTTGGAAATTCGTGACATTATCCGGTATCGAGGGGCAAGGGACCAATTCTATGGAAAATTTCTTGCATTTCTTGTGATCCACTGGTTTCAACATACTTGCAGCTACGGCTAAAGAGTCTGCCAGATGATTGCCCTTTCTAGAGATCAGAGATATGTTAAAAGCATCAAACTCATCTATTAAATCTCTAACCCTGGTTCGGTAAAGGCTGAGCCGCTTGTTCTTACATACGTATTGTCCCTTCACTTGTTTTACCACTAATTCTGAATCACCTAAGACCTTGATACATTTAACTTTCTTTCGAAGGGCCAATTGAAGTCCGAGAATCAAGGCCTCATATTCTGCCACATTGTTGGTGGCATGGAACTGTAGTCTATATGCAGCGAACATAGGCTCTCTGTCTGAACATGACAGTTCAATACCGGCTCCTGCCCCTTGTCTGGACTTGGATCCATCAAATCTTAAAGTCCAAATGTCCTGGTGTCCTTCAGAAACATTGCATCCAATCCTTTCATTTTGGGAATTTTCAGGTGTTTCTACGTCCAAACAATATGCTCCTAATTCAGCTTCAATGTATTGGATCTCATTAGGTTTGTTGTATTCTGTGATCATTTCCTTGAGCCTAGGTTCACTATCAATCCGAATTTGGTTGGCCACTCCCCTCCAAGGCAACCACATATGTGAAGAGTCTGTCACAATGTAACCGTTTAAGTTTTTACTCCAATCTCTTCCCAACACCATGCCATATTTGATAGGAATGTCGAGCACCAATATATCTATGTGATGTTGAACCCTAGGTTCTGAGTTGACTTGAATAAGAACATCACTCAATTCTCCCACTGCTTCCATGGTCGATCTATCCAGCTGCACCACCCTGCTTCTAGAAGGTTTTGGTGTAAGTCCCAATTTTTGACAGATTTCTAGGGGCATAATGGTAGCCGAGGCCCCTGAATCTATTAGGCAATTGTGCAGATTCTTACCCGCAATTCTAATGGTTATCAGAAAATGGGGTATATCTCGCTTTTCCCTTTTCAAAACCAATCGGGACTCAACACTTTTAGCTTCATGAACTTGGGCAGATGGATCCAAACTTTTTGGTGGACTTACTTCTTGGCCTAATAGTCGGGACATATCATACATTGAGACATTGGCCTTAGTTTTCTTCATGTCTTCTACCAAGTCATAAGTGGGTTTTTCTGAATTTGACATGTTTTGCACCATCTTAGACTTTTCCACCATGGATGGAGGAGAGGGATTGACATCTCCTTTGAAATCAGGAGGGAGTAATTGGTTGTTTGGAGGAGTAGAAGAAGTTTTGGGCTCCTTAGAACTCCTAGTGTAATATTTGTGATTTCCTTTCCCAAAACGTTTGTTGGCATGAACTTTCGACGTTTCTTCGTCTTCGTTTCCAAAAAGTTCCACATCCTCCTCTTCTTCACTTTCTTGGGAATGTATAACCTCAGTCAGTATAGACTCCTGCTTCCCGTGGCCACAGTGTAGGCAATCGTTATCACAAGGTCCTAATTCTCCAAAATCTTCCGAGACATCCGCCTGATTGGCTACAGGATTGGGTACTCGCCCATTATTAGGCTGCGTGTTGTATGTTCCTTTTCCTCTATGGTTGTGAAGTCGGTTATGACCCATGGCTTGGTCAACCTTTTTATTGACATTTCCCATGGTAACCAAAACTTTGGCCAAAGTCTCCTTCATGTTTTCTATCATGGATTCGGGCCCTTGTGGTTGGGGCACGGTAATCCTGGGTCCAGTTGTGTTTGCTGCATTAGCCACCTCTGGAATAGGTACAATGGCTTGGGTCTAGGCAGTTGGATTCCATCCTAGATTCACACTTTGAATCGGAGTGATTGTTGGATAAGTCGTTGGGCTTGGCGTGCTAATCGGAGCAAACCCCGGTATGGTCAACAAATTATTGCCCATGCCGAACCCAGGCAAACCCATCGGGCTATTTTGAATTAATCCCTGTGTTTGAACGGAGGCATTAGGATAAGTTGGAAATGACGCCACTTGAGCGGGTGGTTGGAAATTGTTCATCGTAGGAACTTGTGGTGCCATTAACTGGTTCATCATGGCGAATTGACTGTATGGACCGTATTGTCCCATCCCAGTCAATTGAGACAATCCTGCTCCTGGTAAGTTCATTTGTTGTTCGAGAGTCATTGTCTCTGCATAGGCTAAAGGAAGCATCGTAACCTGAGGATTCCTTCTAGTCAATAAAGATGTTAAAGGATCTAAAGCTCCGAAATATAATTGCAGGGCGACCACAGGATCCACCGCAAAGTGACGAGTCAAATTCGTGTATAGTTTTTGGAACCTCTGATTGAATGTTCGTATGGGCTCATTGGGTAATATTTTGCATGATACGAACAAATTATAAATTATGGAGGGATCCAATAACATTCTAAATTGGCTAATGAAGGCGGTTTCTAATTGGGCCCATGAAGTGATGGACCCTGTCGGAAGATTCCTGTACCACTCATTGGCCGTGTTGTCTAAACTAGCAGGGAAAACTCGGCAAGCAATATCTTCGTGAATAACCCCTTGTCTAAACATGTAATCCTTGTAAATTTGGACATGTTCTTCGGCTGTTGTGGGACCATCGTGCATGAATTTGGGCAATCCCCTTTCAATGTTTCTAGGCAAGTCATGGACTGCCCCAGGAATATCCAAGGGGGAACTTTGCGCACCATACCAGAGGGCAGGTGGCTGTTGTTGTTGTTGTTGTTGTTGGGCCATGTTATTCAAAGGTGTTAATCCTGTGGGAACAATGGAAATGCTTGGAACGATGGGGACAGATACACCTGGTGTTGTTGTCGCACTTGAAACTGAGGGCTCAGGCCCGCTAGACGTACTTGAGTCTAAAGAAATCCCTAACTCAAGTATACTGGGTGGTATTTCGATCTCTAATGTTTTGTTTTTCGGCTTCCTAGCAGTGGGAGAAAGGCTTTGGAAAATAGTTTCCCCTGTGGTCTTGGACCTAGTAGCTATGTACTCAGGTTGGGCCAGCTTGAAAACTCTAGAACTCTAAAAGACTTCTCTCAACTTACTTGCAAAATAAAATATCTAAATGTTATACCCGCAAGCACAATAGGTGGAAACAAAACTACCCACGTTAATCGTTAGAACAGATCATAATCACAAAGCAATAAAGAAGGCCCTCCTTCTAGCGCCAAAATGTTGAGTGAATATTTTGCCCTATAACAAAATGATCACGCAACTAGAGTCTCAGACAGGAAACTCTTTCTTGCAAAGAAATTTGTTATTTTTTTATTTCTCCAAGGTTCTTGTGAACAAACATTCATATGCATATAACCAATTAAGACTTAAAGCAAATAAATGAATGTATACTAGAATAACTTAAACCCTGCAAGTAACTGTTAACAAGGGGCCTTTAATGATTCAAAGAAAACTTTGCAACCGTAATCTATTAAATTAACCAACTGTGTAAATATCTTTTCTTAATGCTCTTGAGAATAATGAAGTCTACCCGAAAATAAGCTAGTGACCTCTTTTATCTTTCGGCTTAAAAGGATTTCAAATGAGAAAATGCGTGGTATACGCCACTTCATTTTAAGCTCCGTGCCTTTAACATGAGGTTCATTTTATAGTTAACGGGTTCGTTTTATCTTTTTATTTAACACTGTTCTGCTACTTCTATGTTAGCTTTTGGTGTTAGTAAAATTAGCAAAGTATTCTGGAATGTACCAGAATCCGAAACGCAGATTTTCAAGTAAGATTAAAAATATAACATCAAAAACTAAAACAGAAACATTCTTTATGAGAATCAGCTAGAAAAACTGAAATAGGACGTTAATTTGGTTAGCAATCTCCTCCCTGCAAAACCCCAAGTTATGAGATGAAACTCTAAAACAACCTGACCTAACAGACCTGTAATAAAACACAGTCGAATCAGATCAGATGCAAGACTCTAAGGAAATAAATAATTGCATCATTCTATCATTCACCTATCGTAACCCACATTATGGTGTAAACGAATAGATACAAGAAAAAATAATGCAAAGGAAAGATCTACAGAGATAACAGTAGTCTTAGCTTTCAATCTCCTTTTGATTTCACACACAAAAGTTACTCTTGCCAAATAAACTCCTTTTATTCCAAAAAGATAATGCTTTTCTTGTTACAATTTCTAGCCCTTGTATCTATCTTCACTTCTGCTTTTAAACTTTCTGTTGCGGTTCTCTCATTTCACTTTGTGATCGCTTCGTTTCATTTTCCCGCTTCTTTGGTGTTTTGGCCTTTTGCTCGAGCCTGAAACGTTTGGTCTTCTCTGCTAACTGTAACTGTCGATCTGAAGCGTTATCATGACCCTTATGCCTTTGTGCCACGTGCTCAGCGCTTCCCTGCATGTTTGGTAATGGTCCGCTGTGAATCGCGACCAAAAATAGCATGTCGCGATATCACGACATTTTTTTGTCATGTAGCTTTGCTCTTCCACTTGCATCGTGAAAATGAGACATGTCGCGATATCGCGACATTTTTTGATCAACAACCTTTTCCTCCACCATGCATCACGAAAATGATACATGTCGTGATATCGTGACATTTTCTTGTATGCAGCCTTGTCAGCCTTCATGCACAATGAAAATTATACATGTCGCAAAATCGTGATGCTTTTCTATTTTTGGCTATGCAGATGTAACCTGTCATGAAATTACGACATTTTTCTTTTTTAGGCCTCGAGGATGCAACCTGTCGTGAAATCATGATGCCTTTTCATTTCGTATAGCTTTGCTACTTTCTATCATGAAATCATGACACTTTTTCATTTTCGGGCTATCTAGCTGCTTTCTGTCACGAAATCGTGATACTTTTTCATTTCAGGCTGTCTAGCTGCTTTATGTCATGAAATCGTGACACTTTTTCATTTTGTACAACTGTGGCTGCTTTCTATTACAAAATCGGGACATCTTTTCATTTGGCATGTCTTGTTGCTTCAGGTCATGAAAACGTGACATGTCGCGATATCGCGACAACTTTAGTGGCTTGCCCTGTTTGATCGGTTTGACCATGATTTTGTGACATGTCGTGATATCGTGACAATTTTCCATTCTATATTTTGTCTCCTCTAAGCCGCGAATCCGACATGTCGCGATATCGTGACACTTTTTCATCCCTTTTATTTTTCTTTTTGAGCCGCGACAAAGCAACATGTCGCGATATCGCGACAACTTTTCATTTTCGGTCGTGACGGAGCAACATGTCGCGATATCGTGACAACTTTTCATTTTTGGCCGCGACGGAGCAACATGTCGCGATATCGCGACAACTTTTCATTTTTTGGCCGCGACGGAGCAACATGTCGCGATATCGCGACAACTTTTCTCTTTTGTGAAATTTTGCTTTTTCCTTGATTTTTTTAGCATCTGGGTCACTGTTTTCTTCTTTGAAAGCATGCAAAAAAGGTGGGTCCCCAATTTTGGGGTGTGTTGTGGATCAGCCACAATAGGTTGTTGTGTCTAGAACAAATTGTTTATTATGCATAGGGGATGACATTGGTATAGGTTCTAGGATACATGAAGACGTGAATGTCTTAGGCTTCAGTTAGAAGGGAAGAGGAAGTTTTTGTGGTGTAGGAAGGATAAGGGCTTCTGTATGCAAGGGTGGAGGAGGTAATGTAGTCGGTTGTGTGGTGAGTGGCAATGGTGGTTGTGACACCGTGGGTGGAAATTGAAATGGTAGAGGTTGGGAGGATTATGGAGGCCATAAGGATGGTAGTGAAAAAGACATGGTAGAGGTTTTGTGTCCCCTGAAAGATGGTGTTAATGGTGCAGACATCAAGGTTTGTTCTCTTTATGAACACTAGGATATTGAGGTGGAGGTTGAAGAGGATATCGATTCTCCTAATGACTGGTGAGAATATACAGGAAATAGTTGGTATGATGAGAATGATGGTGTAGGTGTAAGATATACCACATTGCAAAATGGATATCCATCGGTTGGGACACAATGAACTAGTCCATTGTGGATGTACGGGATACACTATATATCTCTAATACAAGGGTGATCGAGGAGAATTTTGTATTACATTTATCCTTGAATAATGAGAAAGAGGATGGGAATGGTATGGATACCTACACAGATTGTAAAGACTATGAATCCTATAGTAGGTCTCATCGAGCCATCGAAAGCATGCAAGTCAAGGGAAGGCATGGCAAAATGGGCTTACAGGATGTGCAGGCAATGTAGAGCTCTTGTGGATATGATACTAAAGGATGAGCATGTATCAATGAGTACCCGCTTGTAGGTGATATCATTGATATTGGCTTGTATGTGGAGAGGGAGATCTGCTCCTTCTCCTATGAGTTTCATTATCTCATGGTCATGGAAACTTATCGATGGCTATAGGCAGTGTGGGATATTTCCAATAAAATTGACAAAGGCATTGGCATCATGTGTCTCTAAGTCAATGGAATACAGGATGTCATTCAATGCCTCATGATGGGGTTAATATTATTGTATGAGATCGAATATAGATAGCCACGCAGTAGAATTGCGTAATTGATGGGTTAGGCTACCACGAATGGTAATCACATTTTGAGGTGGCAGTGGTACGGTATTAGGTATTTGTGGTACTTGTGGTGATGTGAACTGAGTTGGCAGGGAAATGATAGGTTTGGTCTAGTGATATGGGTATTGTTGGTTCCTCATAGTAAGGTTGATCATGCCTACTACACCACATGAAGGAGGATCACACTGTACATTGTTTACTTGATGAGGTGGAGTCAGGGATTTTTTAGAGGTATAGGAGAATTGGGTCCTCTATGATCTGATAGGGAGTTTTGGAAAATACCTAGGTTTTGATTTTGTGGGGCTAAATGGTTTGCTACCTGAATAGTACCCCTATCGATTAGGTCTTGAACTTGCCCTTAGAATGAGTGACACAAATTGATATTATGGCCATGTTACCTATGGAAAGGATAGAAGATCTGCTCATTATAGTCACAAGGCTTAGGTGAATTTGGATCCATCGGGTGGATCTCAGGTAGAACGATATGGTTGCCCTCATATAATCTATGGAATAGGGCTGGTAATGGTTCGGATAAGGGTGTGAAGTTGCACAGTGTAACTTGTGGGTGCATGCCTTGGTATTGTTGTGATTGAAGTAGATCGAGAGCATTGGATTAGAATTCTTGAGACTACGGTGTATAGGGTGGAGGATTCGATGCTAGTGCTAGGGTAGCGACTGTGACTTGGTTGGCTTGTGATGGTCGCAGGTAAGGTTGATTTGGTGTGGGTCTATTGAAGTAGAAATTTGAATTATAGTTGTATTTGGCTCTCAACTTAATATTCCTAGATTGAACCTTAATGTCTTCGATCACTTTTTCTTGTGAGATGGTGTCTTCAAAAGTATGACTTTGGTGAATTTGGAGGGATGTGGAAATGTGTTTGTGGTAACTCTTGGAAAAGAGTATTACAAGCTCCGAAGTAGGGAGGCTATGGGCAATATCATAGATAATTTCTCTCCATATGGCAACAAAATCAGTGATGGGTTTAGCATCCGCCTATCATAAGGCGTAGACATCATAAAATATGGTCTTTTTCTTGATTTTTATGGAAAAGTGCTCTAGGAAGGAGTTGGTCAACTACTCAAAGGTATACAAGCTATGGCGTGGGAGCATGTTGTACCAATCTAGTTTTAGCCTAGTGAGGGACAGGGAGAAGGTATGCAACATAAGAGGGTTACTAATATGAAGCTGGTAGCAATATGAGCGATAGTTGCTCACATGTTCTCTAGGGTCCTTCTTACCTCTATACTTGTTGAATTTTGGTATTTCAAAGTGATAAGGATAGGTAGGAACGCAAACTGATGGGTGAAGTGGCTCATTGCATAGTTTATCATAAAAAGGATTTTGTGGCCCATAGCTAGAGGTGCTTAGGTTCAACATTTTGACTTCATCTCATAAGATTTGAAGTTCAAGTGTCATAGGATTCAAGTGTTGGGCTATGGTAGGCTGACCCTATGGATGTGATGGATATTGGTATTGTTGTTCTTCACAATATTATGGGGAATATTATTGTTCCTAATCATGATAAGATAGGTACTAGATGACATGTACTATCATGTCTATGGGCACACTAGGTTGTGGGGTAGGTGTCTATTCAGGATAATAGTACTATGACTAGGCAACATGTGGTTGTGGCACGGGTACTTTTTGGTTTGGAGCCTATTGTACTGGTTGGACTATGGGTGGCAATGACCAAATTGGAGGAGGTGTAAAGAATCTAGGTGTAGTTGGTGTTGGTGTAGGTTTTAGAACTACTAGCGCTAGGGGATGTCAATATGAAGTATCAAATTATGGAATCTATATCTACCCTAGGGGTTAAGAAGCAGGGAGGCTACACTGCATAGAATATCCTGGCTGAGTGGTTGGGCATATTACTGATATCGGTCCATATGTAGGATGGAGATTGGTAGTGGTATCATGAAATGGAGGAGGTGGCGATATCCTAATGGTTGTAGCAGGCAAATGTGGATCCAAAGGTTGGGTATCATACAGTCCAGATACCTGAGATATTGGTAGGAAAGCTACCCAAAAGGTGGGATAAGTTTTTGAGGTAGGAGCTTGGGTCAAGGGGAAAGTGTATGTGTACACCCTCTCTTGGATTTGTGCATCTTGTGTCTGAATAGGCTACTGAGATGTACCTTCAGATATGGTGAAAAATGGTTCTTGGGAAGATGAGGGTTGGTACTCTTGTGAAGAGTATGGGTGTGAGGTTTGAGGAAATACTTACGGTTCCTACTAGGAAGGGATCTATTGTGTAATTTTAAAGGATGTCTTCTGGCTTCCTACAACAGAGGAGGATGGGTCAGATACCATTCCTACGATAGGGGTGAATGATGTGACCTCAGGATGGGTACTATTTAGGAGGGAGGAATCATTCTCAAAAAGGGATTGAGATAGATTTTGGAAGAAAGGATGTATGAATGTGGGTGAAGTGGGCATGACCTCTGCATCTACGGTAAATAATGGATAATATTTCCCTAGTGTTGTGTATATTACATAGTCACAGAATGTGGTCAGTGGATTAGGTGAGGATGGGGCTAAAAGGAGTTGGTAATCCTCTATGAGTGAAGTAGCAAGGGCTTCACTCAGGGTTGATGCCTCACCACGAGGCATCATGTGTGTGAGTTGTACATCATATTCTATGCATGAATCAGATGTATTTATGATCTTCCCCTTCAATATTGAAGTAGCAAGAGTGGACTGACTAGAGGAAGGGGGAGGCCATTCCTCCATAGAGCATGATTTCTCATGCACTCTACAACGGGTTACCACCAACATAGTAGCATGTGTAAGAGGGGTTTTTTAGGAATAAACCCTGCATGATATATACTCAACTTTGTCTAATGTGGGTGTGAATTAAGTGATATGTTGTGTGTAGAGAGACAATATATGGTGTAATGTGTTGAGATCAGTTCGTGATCATGCAAACAATAGTAGACCGAAATCATTCTAACTGCTAAACAAGTAAAAGTATTTTGTTCGTTTTGTGTGTTGTAATGTTGATACTACCTAGGTGGAATCAAGGGTAATGGAGTGGATACTCTAGCAAATCAGGAATGTCGTCAATATCAAACCTCTTGCAACACCCAAATATGCACAAAATAGAATGGTATCGCAACGTGCAAACAGTGACCTATATGGAAGGTACGGTAAAATGATATCCTAAAGGGAGAGAACCCACTATGCTAAAGCAAGTTCATAAATTCCTCTCATGAAGAGAGGTGGCACTATCTAAGACCTGCTACCAACATACCCATGCTTTTGCTTCACCCTCGGGCAGGCTTAGTCAAGAATGAAAATTACCAATTCCACAAATTATACTAGCCTTGTGGATGAAGGCACTAATCCTATCCCACTCCATAGGTAACCATTGGTGATGAAATACAAGGCCCAGTCACAAAAGTGAGGGATTTTATGATGATGAAATCCAAAAAACTGCTCCTATGGGGCTGCTATATGTCTAGGGGGGTGAGTTTATGGAGAGTGAAACTCGATCCACACCAATCTCGAGTGATGGATTGGGGATGAAGTCCAATATAACCACTTATTTAAATACCATCTGAGTGTGTGTGGGTTTGTGTTTTTCTAATGGTGTTTGCAAGGTAAGAAACTAACTAATTGCCTTTTCAAAAGAAAACTAATCCTAATGCCTTTTCAAAAATAAATGATTAGATAACTTGTATTCTTTGTAAAGAAATGGTCTAGAATAAATGCCTTTGTGAAGCAATTAATCTACTTTGCAAAACATGGAAACACGCAATCCAAATATTTTTGGAATAGAGGGGATTATGAAACCCTAACTTGAAATTTTAGAATGTAAAATTCTTTCAAAGAATGTAAGATGGGATTAGAAACCCTAATTTTACTTTAGAATGTAAAGTTGCTTTTAGCAATGGAAACTTATCAACAAAGGAAAATCAACTTAGGTTTATGCTCCATGCAAAGTACAAAGAGAAAAGTAAATTTATTTGAGAAATAAATTTATGCAAGTCACTAGAAAGTTATAGGTCCTAAAAATTTTAGAAACCCTAAGGATTCAACAACTTTGCAATGAAAGCAAAACTATATCTAACAATGATTATTTAACTAGTTAGTGAAGTTTTTATTTCCAAAACTTGCAACAGAGGTAGAAAAGTGAAAATACCTGAATTTTGATACTAAGGGGGGTTTTCTTGGCCCCTAAAGAGATCACCCCAGTTTATTTGGGGGTTTTTGAGGCTTCTGTACTCAAATCACCACTCGAGAGGTGAATTTAGTTTTGAAGGCTCAAATCTGATATTTGATAGTCTAGAGGGTCTTTTTGGTTTGTAGGGAGTTCTGAGACAGTAAGATCTTCAGATTTTGGGGATCTAGAATGCACTTCACCACCCGTTGGGTGAATTGATAGCCAATTCATGGGGTAGTGGGCAAATCAGCTGTAGAGGCTTAAAATAAGGGATCTGATGACCTAAGATGGTGCCTAGGGTTTTGGAGGTTTATGTGGTAGACAAAATGTTACTTACAAGACACAAAAATAGAGGACAATGTTAGATTTATAAAACAACTAATCTAGCACTATCCTTTGTGGGAGGTCCCATCAGGTGTTCCTGAATGAAATGGTAAGAAACTAGTATTTGATAATTCAACATAAGATAAAACATGCATTAAATGGAGAGACCATGTTCCATTAATATTAATAAAAATGTGTTACAAGAGGAACATGTTGTCCTTTATCCATATCTATTTCCAACATGGTTACAATAAATTTGATGCCTTCTTCATTTGTCCCTTAATGAATATGGGCTTCTTTGTATGTGGGCCACCACATGGTTTGCTTGTTTTCTATTTTTCTTCCTCTCCAGATCTACTGAATAACCTAAAAAAGAGAGTTACAATCAATCTGATGCCTTCTTCGGTCATCCCTCAATGAAGGTGGGCTCTTTGTATGGGGGCCACCGTATGGTTTTCTTGTTTTTTGTTGTTCTTCCTCTCTAGATCTACTAAATAACCTACAAAAGAGAGTTATGGAGGGCTTGCCTTAGTCAGTACCCATGTTTAAGAAAATGAAATGACTATAAAAATATGATAGAAACTAAAATAAATGATACAAAAGAACATAAAACACCAAAATGGAGCTTACCTACCAGATCTGGGTCGATCTGGACACTGTAGACCCACTTCACCACCCTAGGGGTGAATTAGAGCCAGATTCGTGGGGTAAGGGGTGATATAAGCTATGAGGTCTCTTATACAAATATGATTTAGTGGGTCAATCCCTAGGAAGTTTGTGTGCCTCTGTATGGTGTCAGAATCAGACTGTGTATGCTGATAAATTATTGTTCAATGTTTGATTTCCATTTTAGTAGAGTAACTATACTTTGTTAACTTTGTGTGAGATCTCTAATTAGGGTTTTAGGACCCACTATTTATAGGTAAAGGCAAGGTGCAGGGGGGTAGTTAGATAGAGTAAACCTAGGTTCGATTTTGACTAGGGTTAGGTTAGGAAATGCAATGTGGCAACATAGCATTCCTTGTGGGAAATATTCCATCCTCAAACATCTGTGAGGATGGATTAAGGCTAATCCTTATTAGGAGGTCTTAAGTCAATTTAGGACATGATTAGGGTTTCTTAGGAAAATATCTCAACAAACCCTAATTTCACACATGTGGGAGGATGTAATTAGTGTTAATCAATATTAAGGGTTCTTTTAATCAAATTTGCCCTAAAAAGGTGACTTAAGTGAAGTCAACATTAAATTAGAATTTGGTAATTGACTTGTTAATTGTTTTGGTCAAATAATACCCTGTGGGGTCTCAATTCCATGCAAATAGACTATTGAATGGTATCCCAATGCACTGGATGTGATTTGGAAGGCTTATGAGGGTCTAGGACATGAAAGTCGATGGAGTGATACATGGAATTCTACATATTACTATGGAAAACTATGGCAATCTACGCATAACTACACCTAACTACACATGCCTATGCATGACTATGATAGCCTACAATAGCCTAGGGATGTCTAGAATCACCTATGGATACGTAGAAGTAGCAATGTATGAATTTTGGGTGTCTACATTAATACTTTGGTATGGTAAAATATTTTATATGTAAAATATTGAGGATAGATTTTTATATCTAACCATTGATATTGTCAAAAAGGGTGATTGTGATTAAGATAGGATTTGAGGTCAAAACTTCTTCAAACAAAATATATAAGCACATCTCCCTTGTGAGTGAAATATTGTTGGATTGGATGTTATGAATCCTAAGTTGGAGTGAAAAGGTTTGTTTGATAAGCATTGTTGAGTAAGCTTTCATGTACATGATTGGTGAATGTTTGTGAGAACATTTGAGTGAGAAATTGAAAACTATCTTGAACTAAGGTTTGAGAAATACCATGAGTATCATTTTTATGTGAGATTGTTTGATAAGCATTTTTGGAAATATTTGAGTAAGACTTTCATGTGAATGATTAGGGTTTGTGAAAAGACCATGAGTATCATTGTTATGTGAATTTGAAATCATATTGATTCAAGGTTGAGTTCCATAGTGTGAGTTGTTGAAAGATTTGTGAAACACTTGTTTAGGGTTTATAAGCAAGTTGTGTTTCATTGAGTGATTTGTTGAGTGGAGTTTTTTGAGCATAGTTTATTGAGTGTTGGAGTGATAGTTCAATTTTTGTAAAATAAATTGTTCTTTATTCTTAATTGATTTGAAGAGAGTTTGGAAGTGATTGAGTGTTGTGTGAGAGTGAAACATATTGAGTCTCTAACCATTCTCTATATGTTTCTATGGTAAAATAAGATATATTGAAAGTGATTGAGCATTGTTGAGAGTGTGAAGCATATTGAGTCTCTAACCATTCTCTATATGTTTTTGTAAGTTAAACAAGATTTTGAGTGAAACTTGTTTGTGTGATTGAAGAGGTTTTCTATGATAGATTGAGTTGATTTGAATAATATTTTGTGAAAGCTAGTGAGCATATTTGAGCAAGTCCTAGAGTGGACTTAAGGATAAATTTGTGTGAGCTTTTGTGGAAGCTTACAACCAAATTTAAGGCAAGTATTACTGAAGACTTATTGAGCAGATTGGACAATTTCTAGTGAGAACTTATTGAGTAGATTTTAGGAAAGTCTTAGTGAAGACTTGTGGATATATTAGTGTAAGCTTTTGTGGAAGATTACAATGCAAAATTGAGGCAAGTCTTAAGAAGACATGAGAGCAGAGTTGATTGATTTATTTGTTCAAACCTTGAGTTAAGGTTTGGGGCAGATCTAGCAAAGTTGATTTGTGATTAGATAAAGCTTTGTGTTAAGGCTTGAGGATAGTTTTGAGGATAAATTTTGATGTAGATTTGTGGATAAGTTTGTGCCAGACTAGAGATAGATAATGAGCAGGTTTGTGCCAGATCGAATGACTATGTTTAGTGTAGATTTGAGATAGATATTGAGCATATTTGTACTATATTGAAGGACTATGTTTAGTACATATCATATACATAGATTGAGCAAATTTGTACTAGATCGAAGGATTGTGGTTAGTACAGATCAAAGATAGATATTGAACAAACTTGTGCTAGATCGAAGGATTGTGTTTGGTGCATATTTGAGATAGAGATTGAGCATATTTTTTCTATTCTGAAGGATTGTGTTTAGTACAGATCAAGATAGATATTGAGCATATTTGTGCTAGACCAAAAGACTATGTTTAGTGCAAGATTTTAGATAGAGATGAGATCAAGCTTTGGAGGTGACAGAGCAGAGAAAAATAGTCTCCAATGGATAGAGATCCATTAGCTACGGTAGTGATAGTAGAGATATTTTGAGTGAAGATAGAGCCTTTAGTGGATGTAGATTCACAAGCCAGTGCAATGGAGGTAGTAGTCTTTTAGAGGATCACCAGCCATAGCAAAGGAGAAGGAGTTCTCCAATGAATATATTTCCACAAATCAGCTTAGGGGATTGGTGTCTCTAAAGGATAGATATCAATTAAATTTATTAGGGGATTGGTGTCTCCTTTGGACAAATGTCCATAACCATTGTAATAGGGAAGGATTCCCAAGATATTTGTTGAGAAAATATTAGTGCAATAATTTCTTCGTGGAGTAGCCCAAATTGGGTGAACCATGTTAAATTGGTGTCTCTATCATGTGTGGTGATTTTTGCATTGATTTGATTATTTTTGTTGATATTGCCATTTATATATTAGATATTATTGTTTAGGAAAGAAAAGTAAAAAGTGGTCTTCTACTGTTAACCCCCCTCTCAGTATAAGACTATGTTATTCAATTGGTATCAGAGTGGGTTCCTTTGGAAGAGTTTAACAACTTGAAGGAAAAACTCTCAAGAATACTAATGGATTCTTAGAATGGATCTTCAGGGAATTCAGCACCATTTTTCGATGGGAAAAATTATGTACTTTGGAGTATGATAATGAATATTCACCTAATGGCACTTGGGAATGAAATATGGGAAGTAGTTGAGAATGGATACATACCGCTAGCTATTCCACCTAAAGATAAATATGGTAAGCTCCTACATCTGAATAATTCAAAGGCAATGAATGGAATTTTAAAGGGTTTGCATGAAACAGAGTTTATAAAGTTTATGCATTGCACATCGGCAAAGGAAATTTGGTATAAGTTGAAAGGTATCTATGAGGGACACAAAAAGGTCAAAATTACAAAATTCCAAGAGAATATTTGAAGACCTAAAGACAAAGGAAGAGGAAAATAGTGTTGCATATCTACTTTGTGTGGATGATTTTGTTAACTCCATGTAAGGACTTGGTCTTAACTCCATGCAAGGACTTGGGATTAACTCCATGATTTTGTGGAAGATTACAACCAAATTTGAGGCAAGCCTTAGTGAAGACTTATTGAGCATATTGGACAAGTTGTAGTGAGAACTTTTTGAGAAGATTTGAGACAAGTATTGGTGAAGACTTGTGGATAGATTAGTGTAAGCTTTTGTGAAAGCTTACAATGAAAAATTGAGGCAAGTCTTTGAGAAGACTTGAGAGAAGAGTTGATTTATTGATTTGTTTAAACTTGGAGTTAAGGTTTGGGGTAGATATAGTAGAGTTGATTTGTGATTGGATCAAGAATTGTGTTAAGGCTTGAGGAAAATTTTGACGACAAAGTTTGGTGCAGATTTGAGGATAGGTTTGTGCCAGACCAGAGACAGATATTGATCAAATTTTTCTAGATAAAAGGATTGTGTTTAGTGCAAATTTGAGACAGATATTGAGCATATCTATGCTAGACTGAAGGATTGTGTTTAGTACATATTAAAGATAGTGATTGAATAGATTTGTGCTAGATTGAAGAACTATTTTTAGTATAGATCAGAGATAGATATTGAACATATTTGTGCTAGATTGAAAGACTATGTTTAGTGCATATTTGAGATAGATATTGAGAAAATTTGTGCTAGAACGAAGGATTATTTTTAGTATATATCAGGATAGAGATTGAGCATATTTATGCTAGACAAAAGGACTATGTTTAGTGCAAGATTTGAGATAGAGCTGAGAGTAAGCTTTGGAGGTGATAGAATAGAGGACAGTAGTATCTAGTGGATAAAGATCCATTAGCCAGGGCATTGAGGATAGAGGTATTCTGAGTGAGGATAGAGGTATTTTGTGGAGAGAGATCCACAAGACAGTGTAGTGGAGGTAATAATTTTCTAGAGGATCACCAACAAGAGCAGAGTAGAAGGAGTTCTCTTGTGGATAGAGTTCCACAAATTAGCTTAAGGGATTGGTGTCTCCTATGAATAGAGATACATGAAATTTATTAAGGGATTGATGTCTCCTTTGGATAGAGGTACATAAATATTTTAATAGGGAAGGATTTCCATGATATTTTTTGATAAAATATTAGTGAAACATTTTCTCTGTGGAGTAGCCCACATTGGGTGAACCACATTAAATTGGTGTCTCTATTATGTGTGGTGATTTATGAATTTATTTTATTACTGTTTTTGATATTGCCATTGATATATTAGATATTATTATTTGGGAAAGAAAAGTAAAAATTGGTCTTATACTATTCACCCCCTCTCGGTATAAGCTTGTGTTCTTCACTGATTGCACTCCATAAGAGCTTGAGAAAATTAAGGAGCTATACCATGAATTTCTAGAAATCATTACCTAGAGTTATCAGGACCTTAAAGGCTACAATAAATATGTGATCCAACATACTATCAAATTTTAGGAAGGAGTGAAACCCTTCATGCAAAAACAAAATCTAGTCAATCCTAAAATCAAAGTTCTGATGAAAGCTGAATTTTTAAAAATACTAAAAGATAAAATTATTTACCCAATAAAGAATTCTACCTAGGTAGAAAATTTGGTTCCCATGAGGAAAAATAATGGAGATATTTTCTTGTGTGTTAATTTCCAAAATCTAAATTAGGAATCTATGAAGGATCATTATCCCTTGCTGTAGATTGATTAGATCCTCCATATAGTTGTAGGAGTTAGAGATTTTCTGTATTAGATGGATTCTCTAGCTATAATTAGATTTGGGTTAAGGATGAATACTAGTACAAAATGACATTCACTACAAAATGGGGTATATTCTCTTATTAGTGGATTCCTTTTGGCCTCTCAAACAATGGAGAAACATTTGAGAGAGCGATGGATATAGCTTTTGATGACCTATTAAATAGAGTTATTGTTATTTATTTAGATTATATGACTATATTCTCTTATAACCAGGATGAGCACAACTCGTATTTAAGATAAGTGCTTGAAAAATATCGAGAGTTTGGGATATCCATCAATACATAGAATTCTATGTTCATGGTAAAAGAGGGAAAATTCTTGGGCCTTGTAATCTTAGAAAGGGTTTAGTTGTTGATCCTGCTAGAGTTGAGGCTATTTTAAAGCTTTCACTACCAACCAACAAGAAAGGGTTGCAATCATTTATTAGGTAGATGAATTTCATTCAAAATTTCATTATATATTTTTCCTAGGTTGTGAAACCAATGACTGAACTCCTGAATAAATATGTTGAGTTCAAATGGACTGAGCATAGAACGCAAGAATTCTAGGAAATTAATAAAAGGATCACTCAAGCTCCTATTTTTGTAAACCTTGACTATTCAAAGGATTTTATCCTTTATGTTGTTAATGAACAAGAGAGTTACGCAAATATGCTCACACGTATGGGATAATATGGAAATGAGTTGCCCATTTAATTCTTGATCCAAGTTATCCAACCACATGAATAAAAGTATAATTTCATAGAGAAGCAAGTGTATGTAGTGATGAAGTCCTTGAAGAAGTTTCGACATTTTATTTCCTAGAGAAAAATAATTGTGTATGTTGTTCATCTAGATGTTCAAAATTTCATTATCTAATGTGATATTGGAGACAAAAGAGTTGTTTGGGTTTCTAATATACAAGAATACGATATCAAAATCCAACAAACCAAGTTGGTCCATGGTTTAGCACTATTTCAGGAGCTTACAAGGAGTGCTACTTCCAAATTAATGGTTTGTCGGTATGAAGATTCAATAAGCAAGAGTAATCTGGCCAATCATTCCTCAATTGATCATGATTGGATAGAGGACCTTGTTGAATATTTCAATTTAGGAAGGTATCATTCACATCTCAATCCCTCACAAATAAGAAGATTCATACTACAGCATCAGGTATGTTATGTTACCAAATGAATTGTTTTAGAAGAATATTGATGGCGTGCTTCTCAAATGTGTTAGAGAATCAAAAAATTAGAAAATCTTAAAATATTTTCATTCTAGATTGTTAGGAGGCTACTATGCAAGGAGATCCATGTTGTTAAAAATTATCAAAGAAGGTTATTTTTGGCCCACTTTCTTTCCAGATGCATTCAAAGTTAGTCAAATTTGTGATAAATTCTAGAGGTATGTCTGTAGGAGAATAAATGTATCTTTACCTCTTCATTTGATCCAAGTAAATGCACCATTTGAACAATGTAATTTAGATTTTATTGGGGTCATTGATCCTAATAATAAGGACATAAATACATTCTGATTGTGACTGATTATTTCACTCGATGGGTTGAAGCGATCCCAACCAAGAAGGCAGATGAGTAAGTAGTCATCACTTTCCTTGAAGGATTTATCACTCACTTTGGCATACCAGATGTGATTGTAACAGATAATGGAACTCTATTCATTAGCACCAAAATTAGTGAGCTTGCAAGTAAGTATGAAAATTGTTTAATCGAATCCATGAATAAGAATCTACTTATGATTTTGAAGAGGACTCTTGGTAACAACAAGAAAAGTTGGAACTTGCTCTTAAACCAAGACTTATGGTCTGATTGCATATCAGTAAAAATTCTATCAAGATGTCCCCCTATTCTTTGATATTCGATAAGGAAGTGATCTTGCTTATCCACATTGAGTTGCTAGCTTTTAAATCCCTATAATTATTTGATGATGGAGATGAGGAATTTTATCCCATGAGCGTAATGTTGGCTCAGCTATTACAGTTGGAATAAGAAATCAAAAATTGTATAATGTGTTCATGGAGAATGCTTAGATAAAAAATAATTGGTTTAAAAAGACTTCAAAGAAAGCATTTAAGGTTGGTGATATGGAGTTGAAATGGAATGATAACAAGGCAAATCCTAGAAACCATCACATGTTTGAGGTAATTTGGGAGGGCCCATTCTAGATTTTTAGTGTCAATAAATTTAATTCATATTTTTTGCAAGATATGAATGGTCATGTGTTGTCAATTCTGGTGAATGGTCTTCATTTGAAGGCCTATTACCAGTAAAAAATGTGGAATAACAAATGTAAATATGTACATAGTTTTTTAATGTTGTTTTTGTTTAAAAATAACTAAGGATGGGAAGTGAAAATTATTTTTGTTGGGTGAAGTGTTTTTCATTGGTGAAAATCATTTTTGCTAGAAAAAACCTTATTCGCCTCTCCTTAAAAAAAAATGAAATTTCTTTTCACTGAGAAAAAGGTATTTTCATTGGTGAAATTCATTTTCACCAGCAAAAGTCCCTTTCCTTTCTTTTTTGGGAGTGCTTTTTTAGCACAAAAGGCATAAAAAAGCATGCATGCTTTAAAATTTTTTTGCAAATGGAGGAAAAATCATGCTGATTTTTAAAACTGGCTACTCAAATTGGCAAAAGCACTTAATGAAAAGATAAAAATGAAAGAAAAAAAGTGATTTTTGCCCAAGAAAATAATTTTGCCCATGCATATTTGCTTTTCGGAGCAAAATTTATTTTTCCCCCTTTCGCTCATTCATATCCTGATTTTTGGTGCGAAACTCAAGTTGGCAGCAATAAACCTCCAATTGCATGCTTTTTCGGGTGAACAAAGTGGTGAAAGATATTTTCAAAGTGAAAGGGATAGAAAAGCTTTTTTGCCTTGTTGTTTTGGAAAACTCTCAGAATGCATGATGTTTTTATAGATAAATCAGTGAAGTACCTTTTCATCCTACATTTTTAGTGAAATAGGCACCCATCACGTAGTTCAAGGTAAAAAAGTGGTGAGTCACATTTTCAAAATTAACCATTAACAACAAGTTGTGCCTCCCAAGAAGGAAAAAAAGAATTAAAAAATCATAACAACCAATCAGAGCGTTAGGAAAAGAGGTGGTCAAAATCGTCATATCATTATAAAGCATGAAACACCTCAAATTTAGCTGGTGTGCCACATGCATTAAATTCAACAAGTGTGATTGGAAAACTATAAGAAGGTGAAAATTTTAGTTTAAAAAATCAAAATAATTACAAAGCACCTATTTGTAGAATTGCTATAAATCATAGGTTTCTCCAAGGTTTGAAGTTATTCACTATTTATGTGAAGAAATCCATAGATGGGGAAGAGAACCTTAGAAGCTAAGAAGGAGAAATTTTAGAAGAAGGCTAACCCAAAAATTATACGATGAAAATCCAAAGAGGAGGAGGAAGTAGAATTAATGCATTATTATGACCGCCTAGCACAAATCAATGACTACACGATTACAAACAAGGGCATGGATAAATTGTGTTAGCATGTCGATTTCACTCTATAGAAGGTATTCGTCGAGATATTGCATACCATTGTATTCTATTCTAATATTTTCTAGTACCTGTGTATTCCCATGCACTCATATCCTGAGCTACTATGGGCGATTGCACAATGTTATAATCCTGCTATGAGAGCTACTCAAAATTCCCAAGGAGATAAGTTGTTCATCATTTTAGCTAGCTCGATCAGGGACACCTTCGCTTGTGGTGCAAGACCTCTACCCAATGTCATGTTTAAACAATTCAATATTTTGAAGTACAAGGAAAGTTACCAGTCTATAGTTCATATGCAATAATTTATGGAGAACCAATTGTTGAAGATGCCACATTTTAGGGAATTTCTAGAATTTTCAGTATTTCTAAGGAATTTTAAGAGCCTAGATTTATATCCAATGCTAGCATGGATGGTAGGATTGTATTTAGATTCCACAGTGCATAAATGGCAAGCATCATTGGTGCAATGTATTTCACAAGTGGATTTTTACACCTCGACTACCATGATAATGACCACAAATCCTATTTTATTTAATTGGGTGGATTTCGTAGCCTGAAGAATGCACATGCAATTGTAGAAGGTGTAGAGTGGAGAGGATGTTACCTTTAGGCACTATTCTTTCTTGGTGTTGTTTTTTTATTGCATGCATTCTTAGTTTACCTTTGTAGAAGTAAAAAAGATAAATGAGGCAAGAAAAAAAATTCCAGTTTATTTATGGACTCAGTTTATCGAAGAAGTCTTATTATAATTTTAACCCAATATTCTTGGGATTTGCCCTTGAGCTCATTTACAAGGTATGCGATAGAGTGTAAAGAGCAATGAAATAAGATGTCATTAAAAAGGAAAAAGGTGATGTATTTTTTTTAATGCAAGGAGTGGTCCTTAGTATATTTGGATTTACTAGCAAACCTTTTCTCTTTGCTGTAATTTACCATCGAATATCATTTTACTTAGAGGTCTCCCAATAGAATGATTTCGTAAATGACACATATGTGATAGAAAGAGGAAAGACAACTACGTGCACTATGCCTTTCTAGTTTGGAAATATTAAAGTAACTCAATGTGGGTAAAATGAATTAATAACCAAAATATTGTAAGACCATGGGTTTTTTGAGCTTCCCTAATTATGGTGGTACAATCCTTTGGGTGTTTTCGAGAGATTTATCAAGGCCAAGAATTTTTATTACTGTCGCAAAGAAGACATATTGTAGTAGAGGAACAATCCCAAGGGGCACAACCTTGAATGGCATGTTAAAAATATGATGTCACTTTCTTATTGGCATGATTTTTATGAAATGGAGGTCGAGTATGATCCTGTGAATCATCCAGAGTAGGTTCCTCCTCATTATTTTTTCAATAAAATAAAATCTAAATTTCTCAGATGGTTTAAGGAGAAGATCATCAACTAGTGGGTCATGAGGGTCCATCAAGGAAATTCGATTTCAAGTCATCCATTTGTTATGGATGAGGTATTTTTGCTTATTTATGATGATAATTATGAAAATTTCTAGCCCCTCTCTTTCATTGACTTGGTGCCTCAAAGTATCTAAAGTCCTGAAAAGGAAGGAGATGTGGTAAGAGAGTAGGTGGTGTTCGTTGAAGAGAGGGTAGTTATTGAAGAAGAAGAAGAGGACCAACCACCGCCCAAGGAGAAAATTTCACTCAAAAATAGGATGAAGGGTATAAGAGTGCCTTTCTCCAATATGGTAAAAAATCCCAAGAGTGGTGTGGTTTTTCTCTTAGCACAAAGTAACCTCCTTCGCTTACGGTTGAGCAGACTGGTTTTAATGAGATATCCTCTTCAACTTAGCAACAACAATCAAGATTGATGGTGATAATAGTAGATCTAAAAGTAGAGGAAGAGTAAGTAGATAAATATAAAGAGCTAGTAGTGCAGAAACCTTCATCATCGACTTAGATGGTGTCAAATCCCACAAGTATGCATTTTCTTTCTTCTTATCTCACTGATAAGCACTTGGTGACCACTACCTCTCCATCTAAAATCCCCACATCCACTTCACCTCCATTCACTATACCCATATCTTTAGTCCCCCTTTCCACTTCATAGTCACAAGTCACTAGCTCTCCCCTAGTTTTCTCCATTCCCTCCATTTTTCTTTATTTTAGTTCATTTGCATCCATCTCAAATCTATTTTTTCTTCCATTGTCCTTAGTTCCATATTCTATCCATGCTAATACTATTACCACTATAATTACACAAGATCATCTTAGTATAATTATAAATGTAGCATCTTCCACCTTCGCTCCTTCTATTGAGCCAAACCCTCAATAGGCCCTTTTCCCATTTTCCCTAGTTTTTGTAGTATAGGAGCCACTGGATTCTGATATGGAGCTACTATCGAAGCACCCCATGGTAAATAAAATTAGCAGAGTGTAGAAAATTTTCTCATGTTGGTTGATGAATTATAAGTAGAAGGATGCACAGGTCCCAACTAAGGTGATGAAGAAGGTGAATTTCGATCCAGAGGCTATGGAGGTGCACACTATAAATATGGTCCCTCAAGTCTAGAAACCCTAAGGAGATATGGTACCCAGTGATTATTCATATCAAGTCACCACCGAGGACCTCATAAATATTGATTTAGCTAAAAAATGAATAATATATAGGTGTACACGATTTTAATATATTTGCATGATGAGCATTACAAAGATCATTTGTTCTAGGCCAAAGCAAATATAGCAGAGTTAGAACATGCTTTGACTACACAAAAGGCCCATCTGGATGCTACATGATTAGAATATCAATTATGGTAGCAAAAAATTATGAGCTTGGAGGGTGATATTGAGGGATATAAGCAGGTAGCCAAGCAGCATCAGGTGGTATAGCATGAAGCACAAAAATAGATCCAAGTCTTGAAGGACTAACTCTAGAATCTACAGAATCAGTTGGTAGAAAGGCTGATGATGTCGGTAACCTTCATGAAGGAGAAATTCAAGGAGGCTCATATTCAACTATTGATTAATTGTTCTACAATGACAATGAAGGTGATGTTAGTTCTCATGTTTCTTTAGGAAGTGCAGACAATCATTTCATATAGTTAACATGTGATGTTGTATTAAAAAGAAACCTAGAGATAAAATTGGAAATGGCGATGAATATCGATGTGATGGCTAAAATGGATCTCTAATTATAACCAATGAGCACCATGGCCTAAGTTTGGGCAAACGCTAAAATCATACTACACTCTTATTTTTCTAGGTTGGATCTGGTTAAAGAAGCCCATAAAATCCTAGAGATATTTGAGCATGAGAGGTGCATTTTGTTGGTCTATTTTGATGCAGAAGTAGCTAATGGTTTCCCCAATTATGTTGATGATCAAGGGAATATTCTAGAAAATAAGTGCCTAGATGTAGTATGGGCTATTTTCATAAATGATGCTTCAAAGTTTGATGAATGGGAAGAGCTTATCATCAAAGATCACATGTTTCCTTTGATGAGGAAGCTCACTCACATTGTGTCTAGATTGTTAGAATTTAGCTAGAGGGCCAACTATATTGACATGGAGTAGGTTGAGACTTTTTGATACATTGTGGGTATGATTAATACTTGTGAGGTGATTAGTATGGATGCTTGGACCAAAGTAGTTACGATGAATGAAGTTATAGCTTTGCATCTCAAACAGTAGGAAGAGACTAATGCAAGCAACAAGTAATCCAACGTATCTGGTAGCGGTAACTTTTTATGTAATAAATAAAAGGTCTGGGTATCAATTGCATTAAGGCAATATGAAAACCCCATGAGTCGCAAGAAATGTTGGCATTTTTACCACATTAAAAATTTTGTGGAATTTTTTTCTAAATGATTAGTGGGTTTCCTTTCGAGAGAGGTGAAGTGACAAAAAAAATCATTTTTATCTCCAGGTGCATCAAAATACCTTTTCATTCCCGAGAACAGTAAAAGTCTCTTTTGGGAAGGTTCATCATGAAATCAATTTCCAAGTATTTTCGCTAGCAAATTCATTTGCTAGTAGTTTCACGCAGTTACTGGAAAAACTCCCTTTCACCCAGTTTCTACAGAAATGCCCTTTTCACCTAGTTTCTAGGGAAACTCTCTTTCACCTATTTTTTTAGCAAAATTCCCTTTTTGCTCCAATTTTTAGCGAAACGCCTATTTTGACAGTGAAATTTTTTCTGCCCCTGAAGCAAAATCACATTTGAATGCAACTTTCAGGTGAAATTCCTTTTCACACCTCATACTAGAGAAACTCCCATTTGAGCTAAGATCTTGTGAAATTCCTTTTTGCATGTTGGTGATATTAGCAACAAATTTTTTTAATAAAGGTGCTTTTTAATTCTTAATCCTGGAAAATAAATTTATTCGCATGCTACATCTTGGTGAAAGTCCTTTTCGGGATTCACCTTGGCAAAATTGATTTACTCCATTTTCTCTAGGTGAAACTATGGTCAAAAGTGCTCCGAGTGAAGATCAGTGTGGAGGGAGTTTTGAAGCCAGTGAATTTAATTTTTGGGGTGAAAATAGTTAAAGTTCTTGGAATTATTTTTGATTAAAATCAAGTTGGTAGATAACCAGAAGATTTCCCAAATTGAATTCTATCCACTTTTGACTCTGGTGTGATTCTATGGTTTTTGATGTGTCACTATGAAGATGAATTTTACTAATGATTTAGGTTAGGTTCTAATATGCCATATCTCAAAATTACTCTTTGCTTCCCATGGAGCCACCAGATTGGTTCGTTGCTGCTACCGAGGAGAGATTTATGATTGGCCACTTTGTCATTTCCCATAGTTTTTGTTTTATGAGCATTTAATTCTAGAGGCAAAATCCTCTATAAAAACTAAGAGACTTGATGTAAAAGATGATGGACATTTTTCTAAATAAAATACTTTGTGTTTAGTATTCTACCTTAATAGAAATATTGTTGGACTTTGGTTCCTAGATCAACTATGTATGTGATTACTTTTTGCCTATCATTTATGTTATATTCATGTTTTTTTTAGATTAAATTCTATAGTTGAATTTAATTTTTGATGGAGAAATAACTATTGAAAAGCTAATTGGAAGTTAAACTTTTTTCATTTGTGATTGGTTCCTGTGTTATGCTTTCTGTTAAATGGTAATTATAACTTGATTTGGTTATTTAGCTACTAGTTCATCCTCACTCTATTTCTCCATATTACAACCAATATTTCCCATCTCTTTCTGTTAATTTATATCCCTAAGATTTCCATCAATTTTATATTAGTAAGTGAACCATCCCTCTCTAGATATTTTCCTGAAGGAGGTCTATTTCCTTCGGAATTTCAATGTTGTTTGGGTCTAGGGTGCCTATTTTTATGCTTAGGTAGATTCATGACCAACAAGACTACTTGAATAAGGATAAATACAAAGAATAAAAAATGATCAATACACAACATAATCATGAAAAAGGAAAAGAAGTTATTAAGAAGACCAAATCAAAGAAAGACTATGAACTCCTTACCAAATTAAGTAATATAGGGGGTGTTAGATATTATTACATTATTTAGTACCTTGTAATACTTTGTAAATATTTGAGCATTTAGGTGTTATGCAATTATGATGCATGGCAAGTATTTTGCATTTTGTAATCATTAGGTGTCTATGTGTTTGGAGTTATTAGAAATATATTAGTTTATAGAGAAATTTTAATATAAGAAATATAATTAGTCATATCTTCCATGAGATTGAAGGAAGGTACAAAGTTATTGGAAGTATAAAGGTCAAGAATCTTATGAATATAAAGAGTCTTTTGTTCTAAGTTGTATATATTGGAGAAAATACATTGTAATGGTGTTATGAAATAATATTTGCAATACATTGTGTTTGCATTGCTTAAGTAGATTTATGTTACAATATTTTTAGTGTATTGTTGTTGTTATTTTCCATGGATTGAATGTTGGTTATTGTGAGTGATAATTGTAGTTGTATTCATTGTGAATGGTTATTGATCATGCATCAAATATGGTGTTAAATATTTCTTATTTTCTAAGAACAATAATTTATTTTCCTTACTAGATTGAATTCCCATAGGGATTTCCTTAGCTTCATTAGCTTGTTGTTCTTTAGCACCTATATTTTTTTCCTCTAGTATAACTTGAGATTATATTTTAGAAGGAGAAGGATAAATATCATAATCCTTTTATTGAAAATTTGTCTTCCTCTTCTTTCATAGGATGTTTGGAGAATTACGTTCTTTTATTTTATTTCCATCATAATGTCATCTCCATTTCAATCTCCACCTAGATATGAACCTATTATAAAACTTTAACATACTATTTTTCTATGATTTTTTCTTCCTTTAAACAATGGTGGAAGATGTTTCCTTTTATGGAGTAGGAGTCCTTTTCCTTGTGGATCTTGCAATTCCATTTTTAGTCATATAAAATAGTTTGAAAGAAAAATAGAAGTACTTGGGGTTCCAAATCCTTTTCCATATTCAATGAGTAGTTTGGTATGATCCATAAAAATAGATGATACCATATCAATTGAATAATATATTACAATTTCCTATATGGATTGGTATTCATTTTATTGTATTCATTTATAACTTTAAGTTATAGCTTTATTCATAATAGTATCAACTATATTACAATGTTGAACCAACACTTATTGAAGCACCTATTGATACTATTGTGTCAAATGATATTTTATAATGGTTACTCAAAATGAATGATTTACTAGGTTGAAGGGTTAATCATATAGATTAAATCTAGTTGGGAAGGGAAGTCTTGGTTGTTTATCATGTTGATTGAATACCTTATCTTAGGAATACTACAATAGGAAAAATCATTAAATATCTATGGCTACAAACTTAGAATCTCAAATAAAATTTTGATCTTTGTTTAAAAGGTAGAAGACATAACTCACAAATATTTAATTAATAATCTAAACCTTTCACAAAATAATATTCGCCCATAATATACTCAAGTACAAACATTATTATCACTATGAAAAATTAATAAATACAATATATATATATATATATATATATATATATATATTTTAATTCACATGTACGATTTATTGAGATTTTAAATAGATTCAACTATAGGTATATTCATGTATAAAAAACCATAAATTTTAAAACAATAAATTTAAGTGATAAAAATAAAAATAGTATGGGTTAGGATGTTTGGGTTACCCATTGAATTTTGGGAAATAGATACCTTCAAGGCAATAGTTAATACTCTAGGATAAATCCTTGAGATTTCAAATATGATAAAAGATGATTTCTTGGCTATTTATGCTTGAATATTGGTCATGATTGATATAAGTAAAGCTTTACCAGAAGCAATCATTCTTAAGTATGGGGATAAGATGTGAAACAAAACTATATATTATGAAAACATATCTTTCAGATGTAGAAGATGTCATGAGGTGGGATATATTGAGATAGCATGCCCTAATAAGAGCCCAACATAATCATATATAGAAAATCACAAGAGGAACTTAAAAATGGTTATGTATGAAGATGGTTTTCAACTTCCAAAAAATAGATCTAGAAAAATAAAAGAAAATAAATAGTGGATATCAATAAGGAAGGATATTGGATGAAACACCAACTCTTTTAAGGATTTATCCTATAAATAAAAAGTAGATCAAAACCTAGAGGATACAATACAAAAATTACAACATATTAACAAGGAACCATCTATTCAGTATGATCCTTATTTAAGGAATGTGTCTCATTAGATTTTGAAGACTCTTGAAGTACCATGCACCATTCAAGAGGAAAAAATTGGTAAAGAAAATATAGTTTTAGAAGTTAATACCTTTGTCATTAATAAGGAAATACTAGAAAATAAGCAGGATAAGTCAAAATCTTCTATAACAGATCCAGGAGAGGATAAATATTATGAAAAACAAAATTGTGAAAGGATATTGAGGAATAGAACAATAAGACCTACTCCTGATATAGGCAAGGTAAAAAGAAGAAAAACCTTAATTTATCAATAAATATCAAAGAAATCAAGAGCAAACATAGATAAAGGAAAAAAAACTAAGTTGGTTGTGTAGAGAAGAAAAAATGGTGCACCTAGCAAAGAAAAATGAAATGCATCTATTGCCCTATTGATTTAAGCACTACAAAAACAACTTAAGTAAGCATAAGAGACAAATAAGTAAAATAAATGGGTGGTTCTCTTTATATTATTGCATTTTCTAAATATGCAGTTACAAAACATCCTATTGAGGGCTATCAATTGATACAACTTATTACAATGTCTGAAGGATCAAATCCTTTCAGAAATTTACGGCATGCTTTCAGTGTCTACCTTGCACTCACGATTGAAGAGTGGGTTTTCTCTACGACTACGATGATATATACATGTTATAATATTCAAATCCTTCCTTGTACATTGGAATACCTAGATCTACATGTGAGGAAATAAGATTTGTTAATAGCATGTACAGATTAAAATGCAATCATAGAGATGTATGCGATAATTGGCTTAAAAGAGGAAATGTATAATAGATGATGCAAAACTCTTCTAAATGCTACCATAAATTAGGATCATGAATATAATGCATTCTATAAATGTTCTAATCAAGAACAAAAATAAAATTACACACAGATTTATGGTTGTACCTAGGTGTGCCATTAAAGACTACAAAGCAATAAATACATAATAATAGATGCAAAATAACTCAAAATTGTACCAAAACTTGATATAAGGCATAGAATCTACTCTAGAGTATATCAATGCAAAATAGAAAGAAAATAGTTATTAGATTCATGGCCATACTTGGGTGTGCCATTTAGGACTATCACAATTTAGGGGTTGTCCTGGGGTGGGATGATCACCAAAGATGGTGGTTTTTGCCACTAATTCCTCTAGGAATTTGTCTAAGCTACTCCTAGGGGTATTGTCATAAAATATTGGGATATTATTCACCCAAATGGGTTGGTTTTAGAAATGCATTGCACTTTTTAGAATCAGTTGAAAACCTCATTTGCTCAATGGGAATCTCAAGGAAAAACACAGTTAATTGGGGATAAATATCAATAGCAATTCGTGGTGAAATATTGTAAAGACTCCTCTCTGAAATTGGGTGAAATGACTCCACTTTATAGCTCAAGTGAGCATATTCTCAACATGTTTGGCCATGCGAGGTAGGTTCCACCATTTATCCAAACCTTGCCATGCGTTGGAGGAGGAAGAATCTAAAATTTGGGCCTCCAATTTACAACTTGGCATGAGATTTATGCGCCTTTAGACTCACATGTTTCAATGGGTAGAATAAATGGTAGAATATGGGTGCCACTTGTCTTTCCTTTGACTTTTTAAGGGTCCAAGTCCATGGTCGTCCTACCTAGGGATGTGGTGAAGATCAAACAACACGAACAAATGATACACATGTGTTATTAATTTGTTCTTGTAAGACAACCAAACATTTTATTACTTTCATCCCAAAAATGAGGATACAAAAGAAAAATCCCTTTTTAAAATTTGAAAATTCCCTCAAATACCCTGTTTTCCCCTTTTCCTGCCTAAAACCATCTATTTCAAATTTGAATTTTGGGGGCAACTTGCCGAGGTCATAACTTCACACTCATTGACCCGATTGACTATTACAACATATTTTCGAAAAGGGCACAAAATGAAATAAGAGGGGCAGTCATTGGGTACCAAGGCTTGCATCTAGCTAAAAATCCTCAAATTCAACCTCTAAGACCTTCAAAAATATCCTACAAGTTAAACTAGTTTTACTAGTTTTACAAAATTAAACAATTACAATTTTTTTTGGGTGATGCAAGATCACTCTTACACCATTGGATGATCCTGCATCAGACACCCAAGGTAATTTTGAGAAGTTACTTTCACTTATCTATTGTTTTAAGAAAACCAAGGTGTTCAACCTCAGCCTTTGACAACCAAGATGAATCTTTAACAGGTCTACCCTTCCACTTAACCAGATATCTACATACTGTCTGTTTCTAGTAATTTTTCAGATGTACGTATCCAAGATCTCTTCTATCTCTTCCATCTCTGGAGTAGATGTTGGAATATTCCACAATTCTTCTTATTGGTCCCTCACCATTGTCTCCTTCATGGTATTCTACCAAATCTGAAATGTTAAAAATAGGTGATATGTTAAGCCCACTTGGCAATTCCACTTCATATGCATTGCCTGAATCCCATTTTTCTATGATTTTGCATGGTCCAACCTTCTTCATTTTCAGCTTGTTATAGGTTTTAGCAGGAAATATTTATTTTCTCATATGGACCATAAATTCATCTCCCACTTAAAATTCCTTAAACCGTCACTTTTGGTCTGCCCTTATATTTTACTGAGTATTCATCTTAGTAATATGCTTCTTTACTTCTTCATGCAAGCTCTTCAAATGCTCTAAAAATTCCTCAGCCTTAGCATTGCACTTTTCCCCTGCATCCATCTTCCTCAACTCAAAATTATTTCTTGGACCGCTCCCATATATTATCTGGAATGGAGATTTGTTAGTAAACCTATTGATAGAATTGTTGTATGCAAATTTTGCCTATGGCAAAACCAAATCCCATCCCTTGGGCTTATCTCCTATCAAGCATCTCAGTATATTACCCAAACTTCTATCCACCACCTTTGTTTGTCCATTAGTCTATGGGTGGTATGCATAACTAAATTTTAGGTCTGTCTTCAATTTCTTCCATAGGGTTCTCCAAAAATATCCAATAAACTTGGTATCCCAATTGGAAACAATAATCTTCGGTAGACCATGAAGTCATACCACCTATTTAAAAAAAAAACCTACAAAATGAACTACATCATTAGTTTTTTGGTAGGGAATAAAATGTGCCATATTTGAAAACCTGTCAACCACTACAAATATGGATTCATTCCCCCTTTGTTTCCTTGGTAGACCAAGAACAAAATCCATTTTGATGTCCTCCCATGGTCTCTCTAGTATAGGTAATGGTTGATATATTCTAGTGTTCTATCTTACACCCTTGGCCATCATGCATAATCTACAACTTTGTACAAATGTCTTCACATATTGCTGCAACTGTGGCCAATAGTAGTTTTCACTAACGAGGGTAATGGTCTTATCCCGACCAAAGTATCCAGCCAACCCTCCACTATGCTTCTCCTTGACTAGATTCTTCCTCATTGAATTCCTTGGAATGCATAATTGATTTTCTCTTAACAAAATTCCATCTTGGATCAGAAAATCCAACAACTTAGTCCTATCCAAGGTAACAGGTGCTAAGCAAGCCCTCCAAGCCTCTTTAAAATTGGTATTTTCAGGGTACAAACCCTTAAATTTGTCA
Organism: Wollemia nobilis; assembly: GCA_028583015.1. Classification (NCBI taxonomy): domain Eukaryota; kingdom Viridiplantae; phylum Streptophyta; class Pinopsida; order Araucariales; family Araucariaceae; genus Wollemia; species Wollemia nobilis. The sequence goes on from JAQPPZ010010915.1 coordinate 127,375, forward strand.
AATCCTACAACTTCCACCTTCATTTCTATCAATAAACACTACCTTCTACTTAAGGAATCTACAAATATGTTTGATTTTCCACTCATGTGCTTCAACACAAAGGTATAACTCTGTATAAAATCAACCCACTTCAAGTGCCTCTGATTTAGCTTACCTTGGCTATTAATATACTGTAATACTTGATGATCAATATATAGAACAAACTCCCCCCTCCCATGGCTCCTGGTTCCTGCCCAGTCCCTGGCTCAACCCAGGTCATCCCTCTAGGGGAGTGGTTGTTTGCAGATGATCTCCTGGGGGGAGATCCTTCTCCACTATCTACGCCCCTCCCGATCTGCTAGGGTTTCCTTGGTTGTTTTTTCAGACTGGTGCTTCCCAGGGATCCCTGTTTGGTTGGGGATCCCTTCCCTTTTTCCCTTAGGCTTCCCATTGGGGTTTTTTGCAGGTTATTCGTGTGGATCTGGTCCCCTGCGTTTCTCGATGCGGTGGAGGTGACGGTTTAGGGTTTGGATAGCTTCCCCCTTTTTCTTGTGAATCCTCGACGGGCTCTGTGCTTGGACGGGATTCTTGGTCTCTGTTGTTGGGATCCTCTTCTATTTTCTCGGGGTGGGTTCCTTGTGGTGCAACTCTCTAGTCACTTCCTGATGGGCTGGATCCTCTCTGTGCTGGCTGTCGGCTTCCTGCAGGATGGCTCTCACTGAACGGAATGTTTTCCTGGTGGGCGGGATGGTTTCTCCACAGGGCGGGATCCGCCAAATCCGTCGGTTTTCTCGCGAGGCGGGATCCTTCTTTTCTGCTGGTTTCCCGGATGGCGGGATTTCCCTGTTGCTTCCCGCTAGGCGGGACTGTTTGTGGTGGTTTTGACTGCTTCCCGCGAGGCGGGATTTTATTGTAACGGTTTTTCTTTGCTTCCTGCTGGGCAGGATCTTCTCGATGGTGGTTTTTGGCTACTCCCCGTTGGGCGGGATCTCCAAAACTACTTTCTTTCTTTTTTGTTTGTTTCTCGCTGAGAGGGATTGTTTCATGCTTACTGTTACCACTGGGCGGGATTTCTGTTTTGGTGTTTAGTTTCAAGGGATTGATGCCCTAGGCCCATTGCTTATGTAATCAGGTTTTGGGATCCTTGTTAAAAGCCCCTGTAAATACAAACACTACTTACCAAAAAATATATAGAACAAACTCTTTTGAAAACAAATAATGCCTCCACTTCTTCAGAACTTGAACTATAGCATAAAACTCTTGATCATAAACTGAATACTTCTTCCTAGCATCATTGAGTTTCTCACTAAAATAAGCAACAGGTTTACCTTCTTGACTCAATACAACTCCTATGACACTACCACTAGCAACAAAATCTACCTAAAATACCTTATAAAAATTTGGAAGTGTCAAAACAGGTTTCTCTATGACCTTATTCTTTAACATATCAAAGCTCTTATCTTCTTCTAAGGTCCACTTAAATTCTTTCTTATCTCCTCTCATTGTTTTTGTAAGAGGTGCACAAATACTACTGAAATTTCTAATGATTTTTTTGCAAAAACTTGCTAGACCATGAAATGATCTTACTTTAGTTATGATCCTTGGAGTAGGCCATTCAATGATAGACCTCACCTTTTTTGGGTCCAATTTTAGACCTTCAACTGAGATGACAAATCCTAGATACACTAAATCCTTCTTCACAAAACCGCACTTCTTCAAATTAATTAGCAACTGCTCCTCCCTCAACTTCACAAAAACCCTTCTGATATGCATCAGGTGCTCTTCCAGGGTCCTGCTAAATATTAAAATGTCATCCAAATAGACAATGAAAAATTTTCCTAAAAAATCCTTCAATACCTCATTTATAATCCAAATGAATGTGCTTGGTGCATTGGTTAGCCCAAATGGCATGACCAACCACTCATACAAACCCTCTCTAGTATTGAAGGCTATCTTCCACTCATCTCCTTCTCTAACATTAATTTGATGGTACCCACTCTTCAGGTCAATATTTGTGAAGTACTTGGCTCCACTCAAACAGTCCATAATGTCATCCATCCTTGGCAATGGAATCTATATTTTATGGTGATATTTTTAATAGCTCAGGAGTCTGTACAAATTCTCCACTCTCCATATTTATTTGGTGCTAGTACTATAGGTACTGCACATGGACTCAGGCTCTCCCAAATCAATCCTTTTTTAGCAAATCTTGGACTTGCTTGTTTAGCTCCTCACTTTCTATAGGAGTCATTCTATGGGTTGCCTTATTGGGTAAACTATATCCTGGTACTAAATCTATATGGCGACTGATATTCCTCACTAGTGGAAAACCCTAAGGCACATTATATGATATAATATCTAGAAATTCTTCTAAAAAAATTGAGACTTCTACTGGGGTATCTTTGCATTCTTCTTTCCTAACTCTAGTAATTAATGCATAGCACATATGCTCATGCTTCAAACCATCCAAAAACCTTCTACCTTCAAATAAATAGATTATGGCACTACTACATACCTTTTCATCCACCTCATTTAGGGGATTCAACTTATGGCGCACTCCATTCCTTGTCAGGAAGTAAGTGTTGGCATGACCATCATGCACTACACACCTATCAAACTGACATGGCCTTACCAATATCAAATGGAAAGTATCCATAGGTAGGATGTCACACAGGACCTCATCATAGTAATTCCCAATATTAAATTTTACCAAAAATTGCTCACTGACCAAAGCCCTATGGTCCTTCTACAACCATGCAATCCTATATGGATGCGAGTGTCTCTTCCTCTCTAATTGCAATTTGGTAACCATTTCTTCTGAAACTAGGTTATCTATGCTACCATTGTCTATGATAATATTATAGACCTTACCTACACATTTACACCTTGTGTGAAATAAGCTCTTCCTCTGATCTAGGTCTCTCTTCTCATTCAGCAAGTCTCTCCTTGTGATCAACACTTCTCCTCTTTTTGCTTCTTCAAAGTGCTCAGATTAAGCATCTTCATCAACAACAACAGCTCGAGAATTACCTTCGAGTATCTTATTTGTCCTCTATTGGTGTTTTGGACACTCGTATGCTCGATTTCCTTCTTACCCACAGTGGAAAAAGGTTCCACAAAATCCTCCTCTTCCAAACCATCATCCATACCTTCCTCTTCCTCTCTGGTAACCATTGTTCTGATCACAGAGGCGGTAAGCATTATCTCCCTTTTGGTCCTGAATACTACTGGCTTCTCCATTATTCTTGTGATCTTCATTTCCTCCTCTATTTTTTCTTCCACCAGTTCTTCCACCACAACCTCTTCCTCTTTGCTTGCTCTCAAACCTTATGTTCAACTTATCTTCAAACCTCAAGGCAAACTGGTAAGCATCCTCTATGGTGGTCATCTTGACCAGACTTAACTCCTCTTGAATACTTGCTCTTAACCCATTAATATAATGGGCTACCTTCTCCTTTTTTGCCTCATAATGGCCAATTCTGATTAAAATTTTATAAAACTCCTTTGTGTATTCTTTGATAGACTTACTTGACTGCCTCAAACCTTACATTTTCTTTAGCAAATCCAACTTGTAGTCAGCTGGAATGAACTACATCTTCAACTTATCCAACATCTGCTCCCATTTTGTTATCTTTTATTTTTATCTTTTGTTTCTATCTATCCGCACTCCCTTCCACCATACTCTAGCATGACCCTTCAACTTGGTCTTAGAAAACTTGACCCTATCAGGATCTTCAACGTCCTCATACTCAAAGTATTCTTCCAAATCATTTATCTAGTCAATCAACTCCTTTGGATAAAGATTTCTAGAATACGTAGAAACATCCATATTCGGTCTATTTCCAATATGAGATATGGCTCTATATAACTTGGATTATGCAGGATCTACTACCTCTTCTTCTTACTCAAATTGGTCCTCTTCTTCTTCAACTTCATATTCATTGCCATCTTCTCTCCTTGGCTCAAATCCTCTACGCAGCTCCTCTTATAGAGCCTGAAATTACCTCTACAAAGCTCTAAAATCTTCTTCTGGAACTAAATTTCTCCCACCACCATGATTTCTTTGTGGAGGCATTCTGGTCACTTCTCTCACAAACCCTAACCACAAATCCTGGTGTAAACTGCCTCACGTTCGGCAATCTATTTACACACTTAGGAACTCTCGCTCTCATACCATTTGGTGAAGATCAAACAACACAAATAAATGATACACATGTGTTATTCCTTTGTTCCTATAAGAGAACCAAAAATTTCATTACTTTCATCCCAAAAATGAGGATACAAAAGAAAAAGCCCTTTTACAATTTCAAAAATTCCCTCAAATACCCTGTTTCCCCTTTTCCTGCCTAAAACCATCTATTTCAAATTTGAATTTTGGGGGTAAATTTATGAGGTCATAACTTCACACTCGTTGACCCAAATGAATTTTACAACATATTTTTGGAAAGGGCACAAAACGAACTAAGCGGGGCAGACCTTGGCTTTTTGAGCCAAAGCTTGTGTCTAGCAAAAAACCCTCAAATTCAACCTCTAAGACCTTCAAAAATTTCCTGCAAGTTAAACTAGTTTTACTAGTTTTACAAAATTAACAATTACAATTTTTTTTGGTTGATGAAAGATCACTCTTACACCACTGGATGCTCCTGCATCAGGATGGTTTCTAGTGGTCATCCCCGATGGGACGACCATGAATTATGGTTATCCTGGGGTGGGATGACCATGTCTACATGGCCTAACAATTTCCAAAAGTGGGGTAGAACCTCCCAAAGTGGCTAGTACCACTATTTAACCTCTAAGGATTACCTAAGGGAGCCATATGGTGTGGATTAGAATGTTTCTTAGAAGTCTAATTATATTGACATAATTTTAGTATCTACAAATACCTTTTTTTGGGATGCATTGTGTGGAACACATTGTGGAGCAAAAATAGATGACTAAAATATCAAATGATTAAGGTTATTTAATAACCTAACCAACTTTATATGCCCCAATTAAGAAAAGAGCATGCATCCTTGAATATTTACTTTCAAGAATCTAAGGAACTTGATTCAAGTACAACCTTTTGCATCAGGCTTACTTGATCTTGGACATATTTTAGTCATGAAGAGGCAAGGCCTATGATCCTTCACACTTCCATGTGCCAATAATTTTTTTAATTGATTTTTTTTCTTGTTTTCTTCCCCAAGTAGAGGCATGATTGTTTTTGGCAATGATTCACTAATAAACGTGATTTGCATGATTAAGTGTTTGATTGTTGATTTTGATTATGAATTTGTTAATTATGACTACTCCATCAAGCAATGATTCAATGATGGAATGACCAGTGATAAAATTTATGAGTTACTTGATCTATATGACTTGGTTGGGGTTCCTTCAACTTTACCCATTGTAAAATTTCTTAGTTCTATGAGGATTTTGATGATTTTTTTGATAGTTCATGGAAGAAAGGAATTGAATACCTCATTGTTGTGGATAAGTCTAACAACAATGGTCTTCTTGGGGATTGAAGTAGAGACTTTCAAATTCATCCATGAAAAATTTGGTTCAATCTCCATCCTTTATGAATTTTATCAAATTTGACCTATTTTTGGTGGTTTTTAAGCCATTTTTGTTGTTTTTTCGGTTGTTTTTGAGCTTTTTTTTTTGTTGCCATTCTAGGGTGGGATGGCTGCACATTCCATGTCCATCCCGGGGTAGGATATTCACTAGATTTTTTGATCGTCTCACCTTGGGATGACCATTCCTTTTTTAGGGCTATTTAAGCTCAAAATTTAAAAAATAGGCTCATTTGTGCACTTTTGATTTGGTAGTTGATCCAACCAAAAAGCGTGCACCCATCTACTATGCTATGTTGTATTCATTCATTCAAAGCATAAAAATGACAAGATTACATAGATTCAACAAAATAGACTTTTATTATATTAATAATTGCAAAGAATCTCAATTACAATCATGCCCCTCTTAGGGTCACCCAAATGATGATACGATTAATACAATGCCAAAATCTTCAACAAGGTAGGCACACTAATAGTTCTTTCGACTAGTCACAAAATATTCTAGGGTGGAGTTGCCCTCTTCTTTGCATTTAGGAAGGAAGTTGATGGTTAAATCTTCTTTGAATATGTTCCCTACAATCAAGAAACAACATAAAAGTATCGAAAATATAGGTAGCCTCTTATGATGAGGCCCTTTTAGGAAAATTGCATAAAGACACCATGAAGCATGTATAATCAAGAAAACATAAAAAACACTTCTAAACTAAGTTAATTGCATCAAGATCTATATAATTGCATGAAGAAAGACAACAACTACACTATGCATGGATAAATTATGTAAAATAAAGCATAAAAGTGCATAAAGAATCCATTAATGTCCTTTTTGATGATTAACATAAAGAAACTTAATCTAACCTAATTCTATCGGTCATAAGTCTACTAAACTACAATTAAAACCATGAAAATAGCTAATCTAAGGTAATTAACTAGACAAAAATGAAAAGGATAAGGTGGTGATACCTCTGTTGCAAACCGTAGCTCTAGTGAGTGGTCTACACTGTAAACCATGGTTGAAAGCCACGATTAGCAATATGATAGGTTTACCCTCAATTTCAAGGGTAGTGGGCTTGACCTCCTTGTCCAAATTGATGTTCAATGGTCACCTTTGGAGTCCTCAGACTGATTTGGTGGTTGATTCACTGTGAAGGGCCTCTATTTTCTTAAATATATGCTTCTTGGATCTCCTAGGATCCTAGTGCATCCATAATGCAATTCATTATGAATATTGGAAAGTATATAGGGGATAAGTGTAATAAATCTCTCTTAGTATACTCAGTTAAGTGTACAATTCAATAGGGCTTTGCTGCTCAAATCTCCAATGCTCTCTCCTCTATTTTGCCCTAATTTTGAGGGGTACTTATAGTACTATCCAAGTGCTAGGGGTGGCTTCATGGAGAAGCCAAGACCAAGAAGGGGTGTGATGCATTGTCATTATACACATCATTAATTCTCAATGAATTTGTCAATCCAGGGTTGTGTACAAGGCTATCTCATGAAAGAAGGGGCAAACAGGTCTGTAACTTAGGTCAATCTAGAGCAACAAGTTTTATTGGTGAAACAAATTGTGTGGGGGGGTTTTAGAACATTCCTATATCTAAATTGCATGAATTAAAACTTAATATAAGTTTTAGAATTAGAAACTAATCATTAACTATAGAAATGAAGTCCTAATTACAATTGCAGAATGAGACCTAATTATGTTGCATAAATAACAGTTGTAGATTTGAAAGTCTGATTCTAATTGCAGAAGGAAAATCTAATTACTTTTATAGTAGTAAAAATATAATCCTAATGTGGAAATGAAAACTATCAAGGCTCTATAACATAAGTTTGTCAATCTTCTGTGCAGGAGTTGACAACAAAACATAAAATACAGGAAATTACAAAAAATAGTAAATTTTGGAAATGAAAGTCTGAACTAAATTGAAAGCTTTGCTGAAAGTGAGGATTACAACCAAATAATTAATCACAAAATATAAAATAAACTAAGATTGCAAATATCATTAGTTGTTTACAAAGGAATGAAAGTACAAGTTCTACTACTCATTCTGCTACAACAAAATTAGAATAAAAACTTGTTGTTAGTCCTCCTCCTAGGTTTGGAAATGGCCAGCCTCTTTGTCCAGAAGAACGTATGAATTTCCCTCTCTTTATATATTAATATCACTCATTTATAGACAATATAAAATAGAAACAATATACTTTTATTGATGTAAACACATGATTACAATAATGCTGCTAAAAACTGTTACAGGACTGTAACAGTCATTTTCTGACTATCACCTATTACTGATTTCTCTATTCTATTCCTCTTAATTTCTATTACTTTCTTTCTTCTACTTCCTTTATACCCTCTCTACTTACCTATCTCAACCTGAACAGGAGCCCTATTTATAGATGTCCTAAGATTTACTAATAGGCTGAAAAGATCTAATCCTATTATGCTGCAGCAATTCCTGGTTTTTATCCTAGAAGAAGATCATCTTTTGATCTTTCCACAAATGGTGACTTTGGTCAGTAAGGATGGCAAAGTCAGATCTGAGATATATTTTTTTATCCTTTTCAATCTTTATTTCCCTTTTTCCAACGTCATAATTCGGTCAATAATTCAAAAAGCACATTCTATCTTCATTCCGAAGATACTGCAATTCTCATTCTGAATATCCACTCATTTTGAAGATGCTACAGTTCTCATTCTAAATATGCACTCATTTCAAAGATGCTATAATTATCATTTTGAATATTTGCTCATTCCAAAGACACTACAGTTCTCATTCTGAAGATCCACTCATTCCGAAGACACTGTGTTTTCTCATTTCGAAGATATCTGTTCATTTCGAAGAGACTTAGAAATGAACAAATGTGGGCTCCTTAAATGATTTCATCTACATTTCTCATGTGGGTTACTTCTCAAGATCAGATCCCAATGGTCTTCATTTCTTTCCACATGTGAATTCCATGTCTTGCCATTCATTGGCAACTGGTTGGAATTTACATGGGAAAACCCAGTTTTCTTTGCACAAGAACAATTTCCCTTGAATCTTGCCAGATTTAGGTAAAATGAATGCTTGAGACATATCAAAACATGATTAGTGAAGTGCTACTATTAATCTAAGCATATATCTTTTTAGAAAGTCACAACAAAGCAACATAAAACTTATACAAAAAGTTGTAAAAATCATAATATAGTACTTCAAATACATTCATCATGCAAATAGTTAATACACATCATATTGAATCAACTTAACTAGCATATTATATTAAAAATAAGAGTTTATAGGCAATTTTAGTGTTCAAAACATGTTATGATTGAGGCATTTTTAGGCCTCATCATTTCCCCCCCAACTTATATTGATGCATGTCCTCATGCATTCCGTTGGGCTATGGAATCACATATGTCCATGGTCAAATTCTATGACCTGTAGAACAATTTCTTACCTATATAAAATCCCCTATTCTTCTGAAGGTCCTTAAGCCATTCTTCAAAATTTTCATCAGGTTGGGCATTATCTTCAAAGTAGAATGGGACTGGAGTGATGATGGTTGGAGGCCTAAATATGAGACCTATCCAATTATGTTGCATGAGTTCAATCAACTATATTACTCCTTTTGACCTTCTTCTGGACCATTCTAAGTTGATGGGGGAAATGGGTTCTCTTTTCTGCAAATACATGGGAAGTCCAGCCCATCTATTTCTACAGACTGATAATGCTGAAAAGAAATTGTCATTACAAAAATTATAGAATTTGTTCACACAGTCCCTTAAGTTTATCAAGTACATTCTCTTCACATCATCCCTATTCATCATGGTGAAGTGTTGTCTTGTGATAATGGGGTGATTTGGCTGAATTGCTCTGACTAACAATTCAGCTCTTGTTTCAATCTCTTTACTTTACCTTTTTTCTTGGTCCCAATAAAACTGATTCTTCAAGGTGGACATGAATGCCCTCAATTTAACATCTCCAATGTAGATTTGTGGATGAAATTCTACTTCTTCTGGAATAAAGAAACTGTGTAAAAATAGTTCACACAGAAGATTTTTCTGCTCAAAAGGGCTATTAAAGTATGCTTCCAGGAAATCTGCAGTGGTGTCCAATTTATATGAAAGATTTGAACTAATCCTCATGACCTGCCATCTGAGGTATTTCTCCTTCAGAATAAGACTGTAGAATCTGGCTGGCCGTCTGAATTGGACTAAAAATTCAAAAATTTGACATAAATCAGACACCTTTTCTTTCAATGCCTGAATTTATGTTTCCTTGGCTTCTAGATGTTTTGCTTCTACTTTGACCCTTTTAGTTTTAGTGGCAAGCTTCTCATACCTAATCATCCAACTAGCTATGTCTGCATTGTATTGTTCTAAAGACATAGTATTAGGTGGTCTGACTATAGGTGGAATTCTAGGTAGCAGATCTATCTGAACCCCTTTTTTTGCCACTTCCACTGGTTGTTCATCTATCAATAACTCTACTTGCACCCCCTTATGTGCTATTTCTATTGGGTTGTCATCAGATAGTAATTCTACTTGCACCCCCTTATCCGCTACTTCTATTGATGGTGTAATAGTTTGAAATACAGGGACATAAATAGGAGTACTTACTTGATCTGTTTCATGCTGCTGCTTGGACTATTCCTGTGCTGGTGACTCATTTCCAATGTTTTCTACTGTGCTTTTTGCCAATTCTAAAGAATCTTCATAATGAAAGGGTGCTTCTGAAAGAGAAGGCACATCTTCAAAATGAAAAGGTGCTTCTTTAGAATGATCTCCTATGTCTACCTCAGTAGAGTCATATGCCCTAGATAAATCCACAAGCAGTTGAGCCAAATCATCATCATTGGATACAGTTGGCTATTTTTCAGACTGTGATAGCTTCTCTGTCAGTTCTGCCACTTCCTGCTATAACTCTATAATTTTTATTTCCTACATCTCAATGATGTTTTCTTTTTTTGAAATCCATCTAGTCTGTGTCTTGACAACACTCCTTTCTGCTCTTAGCTACTCTGTGATATTTTCCTCCTTTTTTCTACTTTAGAATCAGATGCAGACAAGTTAGCTATAGTCGACTGCTCAATAACTGGTTCCTCCTCTGCAACATCTGTTTGTTCCTATTCAGTAGGCTCTATGAAGCTATCTATAATTGCATCTACTATTTGTGTGGCTTGTTGAACTACAGCCACCTCCATATTATCCTGCCCAACCTCTTCCTCAATTATCTGCTCAGGGAATTGTAGGAAGTTTTCAAACGCTGGTTGTATCTCTGTGACATCTGGACTGCTTTGTCCATCTTCTTATTCTATGACTTGGTCTGTCATTTCCCTCGAGTGGAGTCTTGTAGACCTCTGAGTTCCAGATGCAAAATTCTTCTTTTTTCTCTATTTTTTGGTGACAACAGGGGTTATGGGGTCAGTTTTAGATGCCATTATTTCCCTTGTTGTTTCTTCCCCTATTGGTGCTTCATTTCTCTGTTCTGACAAATCAGTTACAACTTCGGAAAAATGAACCTTTTTCTATTTTTCTGTTCTGCTTCTAGTTCCAGATCTTCTTTTCTTTTGTCTTTTTTCTTGTGAAGTTGAAGGTTCTGGAGCAAGGTGTTCTACTGCTACTGTTGGGTATGTTTTTGTCTCTGTAACAGCTTCTGTAGCACCTTTTGTAGTTTCTTCTAAAACATATTTTGCAACATTTTTTGTAGCAGCTATTTCTTCTTCTGTAGCAACATTAGCAATATCTGTTTCTTCCTCTTCACCATCATCTCCAAAAATTACATCATTTAAGGTGGAGTAAAACCTCTCAAAGCTCCTAGGGTTTCCTCTAAAATGGTGCTGGCAAACTAGTTTGATAAGACCATGGTGGCAAAGACTTCATTTTCCTTCATGATATCTTTTTGCCATGTTTTTTAATTCCTGGTGCAAGTATAGGGGAAGATTTACCCTAAACTCTGGTTGTTGCCTACCATGTCTGAGATGATTAGAATTTTTATGTGATGCCCTAACAATAGTACATACTGCCCTTCACAAGTTAGAAATTTTATTACCCATGTGGCTACTTCATCCTAGGGTTCCTATAGGCTGGCCCTTTTTACTCTCTTGCATGTGTTATTATGTGTTAAATACTCAGGTGCCCTATCATTTTCTTTCAAAAATTGATTGACTGTGTTTACCAATGTATTTTTGCCAGACCTAGAAATTGGAAGACCTTCTAATGGTAGCTCAATAATTTGACTCAGAACTTCAGTGGTTACCTCAATAGTCATGTCGTTAATGTGTGCCCAGTTGTTTCTAAACGTGTGGGAAAACATGTCGGCCAAGTCTTCAAAGGACCCATTAAATTTATCCAAAAATGGCATAAGCCCTCCATCTTCAAAAATCTACACCACTTCTGGATTTTCTTGGAGATGGGTGGTGTCTGCCGGTTCCATTTTTGTTTTTTGCCCCATTTTCTTGTCTTGGTTTGTCACAAAATGTTCTCTTTTGCTGCTATTCCTCTGCTGGATCTCTGATTTATGACGTTTGCAACTTTGCAAGGTTTCTGTGTCATGTAGGGTTTTCTCTATTTTTGTTCTTCGAAATGAACCGTAATCTCTGAGCATTGTACTTCGTAATAATTTTGTGTTTAGAAAATACATCTTCGTAAAGAAGAGTGGCACACGTTTCTAATTTTTGTTTCGAACACATGTCCATCAATGATTACACAAATGTCCTTGCTGTCAGATCCACCTTATTCACTTTTAGTTTTTCTATTTTTCCTACAAATTCTCACATGCATGTTTATTGGCATCAAAAATTGGTGGCATATGGTTGGTCATGTCCTCCATAATTCTGGTATTTTCCAATGGGTGCAAAAACAAACCATGTGCTGACTGACACATGTTCCTTTATCGTATGTGTCAAAATAATTTTCACTTGATTGTATTTATTTCCTTCTCTGGATGCCATGTGGAGATATTACGTTGAATGTTTTTTTTCAAAGATTTTAACTTATTGCATAAACAAAACTTCATTCTGAATATTATGACTTTATTTCGAAGACGAGTCTTCATTCCGAAGACAAATCCTCATTTTGAATATTATAACTTCATTCTAAAGACAGGTATTCATACCAAAGACAAATCTTACTACATTTTGAAGACAAATCCTGCTTCATTTCGAAGACAAATCCTGCTTCATTTTGAAGACAAGGCTTCATTCCGAAGACAAATATTCATTCCAAAGACAAAGCTTCATTCTAAAGATAAGGCTTCATTCCAAAGACAAAGCTTCATTCTGAAGACAAAGCTTCATTTCGAAGATGAAGTGTGACAATCTACTGTCATTCTAAAGACAATTTCAATCCGAAGACAACACAACAATTAGTATGAAGAAGATAGCAGGTACTATTTTTGGCATTCTTGTTCCGAAGATTAGGCAAAAATCAATATTCTCATTCCCAAAACATGTTTTAAGTATTCCAACTCTTATGGATATCTTTTATGCTAATGGTTAATTGTTATATATTATATACCAATCATTTACAATGAATAAATGTAAGAAATACCTGATTAAAACAAGTTAATGCAAGTTTTTGAAATATGACTGCTTCTATTGATGTTCTGCTGAGATTTTCTGCAACATTTCAAAACAAGTGCAGTTGGTGAATTTTTACAATGATGGTTCAAAAAAATTTCAAGGTTATGCATGCCAAAAAACTGGTTTTCATGCATACCAACTCAGTAGTGCCTTGAAAAAAAGGTTTTCACTGCTGAGTTATTCATTTTTCTCTCCCCCTTTTTTTTTTTCTTTGACCTCTCCTTTTCTCTCTTTTTTTTTTCTTGATTCTGACTATGCCCATGAAGGAATTCATAATCAAAATTTATTCATCTTTTTGTTTTCTATTTTTTTGATTTTTTTGTATTTTTTGTCTTTTCTTGAAATCCATGATCATGCTGATTGTTTTGAAGTGGAAGAGGAAATTTCTTCCACATGTTGTGTATCCAAACTATCAAGTTGTTGCAAGAATTCCTCTTTAGTCAGAGGTGTATGGTACACCCTGAGGTGATGTCCATTCACTACCAACTTTCTTTGTGACCCATCAATAGGAGAAAAATGGACTGCTCCATTGTCAAATATCTCCTCAATTCGGTAAGGTCCAAGCCATCTAGTTCTCAGCTTTCCAGGAAAGTCTTCATAGAGAGAATCAAATAGTAAAGCCCAATCTCCTTGTTGAAGTTTTCTCTACTGATTGTGACTGTCATGCCCAACTTTTCTCTGCTCCTGAGTTACTTCAGTTTGGTGCAGAGCATCCAACCTAAGTTCATCCAATACATTCAGCTACAAAATCCTGTCTATCTGTGCCTGTGACAATTCAATTCCAATTTCCAATGCTATGCACAGTGTTAGTAGCTCAAATTCAATAGGTAAGAGGGGCTTTTTACCAAAGACTAGTTCATAAGGTGTGAATCCAGTAGTGGATTTCCAAGTAGTATTGTAAGACCATACTACTTCAGGTAATTTATCTAGCCAATTCTTCCTATGAAAGGCTACCATTTTTGTTAAAATTCATTCTAGTTCCCTGTTTGTTACCTCAACCTGGCCATTTGCTTGTGGGTGATAAGGTGATGATTTTCTATGTTTGATCTCATATAATTCTATAAATACCTCAATGAATTTGGATGCAAATTGGGGTCCTTGGTCTGTGGTGATAGACCGGGGAGCTCCAAATATCTAAAAAATTTGAGTATACAAGAAATCGGTGACCTTCTCTTCATGAGCATGTTTGAAAGCACGCACCTCTACCCACTTTGTCAAGTAATCAGTGCATACTAGAATATGCACCTTTCCTTGAGAAGGTGGATCAATAGGTCCTACAAAATCAAGCCCCCACCTCTCAAATGGCTCTAAAACCAATTGAGGCTATAGTGGCATTTCATTTGTATGAGTGGGTTTCCCCATTCTTTGGCATGCATCACAAAGCCTGATGTACTTTTTCACATCCTTGTGAAGAGATGGCCAATAATATCCTATCCCTAAGACTTTTCTAATTATGATTTTTATAGATTAGTGTCCACCTGAGGGTTCATCATGACAATCCCTAAGGATATCATACACTTCATCCTTTCGGATGCACCTACGTAACACATGGTCAAGACTGCACTTAAAGAGTATACACTTGATCCATGTTAGATTCAACGAACACAATTCAATTATTCAGCAGCAGATTAAATAGCGATTACAATAGCAATTATCCCGGAGGTTGCCAAACCAACCAGCGATAATAGCAACTTGTTACAGCAGTTGTAACAGTGAGCTAAACTATGTAATAAAGACAAAATACATATTAGTACGCTAACATCCCCCTTTATTACATTATTTGGGTAATGTAATAATTAATAGCTATACTAACATCCCCTTACATTATTTTGCAATACAAAGTGAGCTGCGAAACAATTCAAATTTGACACGCCCAAGTGCCTTAGTGAAAATGTCTCGCAACTTGAGCATCGGTGGGAATGTGTCGAAGCTGAATTCGGTGCTTTGGAACTTCCTCTCGAATGAAATGACATTGTGTGTCAATGTGCTTTGTTTTTTCATGATGGATCTGGATTCTTGACGAGGTTCGTAACACCCTCGATTGTCGCAAAACAAGTGTATTGGAGATTTTGATGGATGGCCCATACTTGTTAGAATGCGACGTAACCATATCACTTCGCACACAGCCTTCACGTGCGGCGCGATATTCTCGCCTCTCGTTGAAGAAATAGCAACCACCTGTTGCTTCTTGTTGTGCTAAGAGACAGGACCGGATCCCAGATGAAAAATGTATCCGGAAGTTGACTTGCGATCATCAAATGATCCGGCATAGTCGGAGTCCGTGTATCCTTGCAAGAAGAATTTGTTGTTCCTCTTGTATTCTAGGCCATATTCTATAGTACCACGGACATAGTGAAGAACACGTTTTGCCGCTTTCCAATGAGTAATCTTAGGCTCCCGCATGAACCTCGAAAGATAGTTTACAAGAAATACGAGATCCGGCCTAGTATTGGTCGGATATATGAGACTCCCAATCAACCGTCGATAGAGAGTGCCATCTACCTGGGGTGAGTCATCATGTCGCGATAATTGAAGTCCATTCTCCATAGGAGTTGCCATTGGCTTGCAGTCAGACATGCGATATTTATCGAGCAATGTCTTGGCATACTTTTTCTCGAGACACTTTGATGGTGTGCTCCTTCCGGCTGAATTCCGCACCAAGACAAGAATGGAGAAGTCCAAGATCCGTCATCTCAAAAGATTTGCACAAGTTTCTTTTGACAAGAGAGATCAAATCTTCCGAACTCCCCGTAATGAGCAGATCATCCACATAGAGTACAAGCAACACTATCTCGAACCCCGTTTCTTGAAATAGAGGTTTGCATCCGACGGACATCTCTTAAATCCATGCCGCATTAGGTGATTGTCCATTTTTATATACCAAGCTCGAGGAGCTTGTTTCGTACTCATACAAGGATTTAACCAATTTGCAAACTTTCTCGCCGTTGGCCTTCCACTTCAAATCCTTCAGCCGAGTCATATAGACTTCTTCTTGGAGATCACCATTAAGAAAGGCACTTTTGACATCCATTTGGTGAACTTTCCACCCATATTGTGCTGCCATAGCACACATAACCCGAATTGTGGTCATCCGAGCAAGTAGGTGCAAAAGTTTCTTCATAGTCGATGCCTTCCTTTTGAGCATAGCCCTTTGCAACAAGACGGGCTTTATGCTTATCAATTGTTCCATCTGCCTTGTACTTGACTTTGTATACCCATTTGCAGCCAATAGGTTTCTTTCCATGAGGCAGATCAACAAGCTTCCAAGTTTTATTCTTCATCAGAGACTCATACTCCGTATCCATAGCGGCCTTCCACCGAGGCTCACTAAGAGCATCTTGCACTGATGCAGTCCAAGACTATCTATGGTAGACATGAATGCCCCGTCATCATCAATATCCATATCCTCAACTTCTCTACTTGGAGTCACAGAAAGTTCCTCAAAAGATTGACAAAGATCATCAACCTCACCCGCTTCTCGGCTTCTCTTTCCTTTTGAGCCATACCGCGTGTACGAGGTCTATCCAAATTCAAATTGGGAGGAGTGGATAAATTTGCATCTCTCGATTGTATTTGTACACCATTTAGGATTCTCCTTCGGTGGTGGTGAAGAAGATGTAGAAGGACCTCCCTGTCCGTGTTGACGAAGGAATCTCCTCTTCCTTTGGTTCCACAATATCCTCGGTGTACCGTAGATGTGCTCTCGTGATGTGAAAGCTTCATCAAAGACAACATCTCTCGCCGATATGAATTTTCTTGGTCAAAGGATCTATCAACCGATATCCTTTAGAGTGCTCGTAATATCCAAGAAAAATACATCTCAGTTGTTTCTCATCTAGCTTCTTCCTTTTTTCTTTCGGTATGTGCATGAAAGCTTGACACCCGAAAATACGTAGATGAGATATGGAGGGTTTTCGACCACTCCATGCTTCCCCGTGGAGTCATTCCTTTTAGGGCCTTTGTGGGTGCCCTATTCAAAAGATACACCTGCAGTGGTGACAGCTTCTCGCCCAATATTGTTGCCCAAGAGTTGCACCCGTGAGCATACAACGAACCATTTCCATGATAGAACGATTCCTTCTCTCAAAGCAACTCCATTCTGCTCGAGGAGTATAGGCAGCTGTTAACCCGTCTCTTGATCCCATGTTTATCTAGGAATGCAGAAAATTCATTAGAGGTAAACTCTCCCCCTCGATCTCAGCGGAGGGTTTTAATAGAAGCCCCCGACTCCTTCTCAACGGATTTCTTGAACCGCTGGAAGAATGCGAAAGCTTCAGATTTCAGCTTGAGAAAGAAAACCCACATCTTTCGTGAGTAGTCATCTACGAATAACCGAAAGTACCTCTTCCCTCCAACACCGTTGGGTGTGAAAGGACCGCATAGATCGGTGTGAATTAGCTCCGTGAGGTTTTCGTGCTCTTGTAGAGCTCTTCTCAAATGGTACTCTATGCCGCTTTCCCGCCAAGCAGTCGAGCACACCGGCAATGTGGCGTAAAGGGAAGGAAGACCCTTTACCATCTCATACTTGCCGAGCTCAAGTAAGTAGCCGTAACTAAGATGCCCATATCTCTTGTGCCATAGGGAAGTTGCCTCCTTGGTAGAGACAACCATGGCAACATGTGGAATAGAGATAGCATCTAGTGCAAATAAGCCATGCTTATATGAAGTCGTTGCAACCGCTTACCCTTCCCGGTAATTGTACAACACTTCTTTCCATTCTCAACACGAAAGTTGACAACCATATTTCTCGTCCAGGATTTGTGTCACCGACAACAAATTGTTGGCCAATCCCGGAACATAGAGGACCTTGTCAATCCGACACTTGCCATCGGGAAGAGTGACCGAAACCGTACCCTCTCCCCGAACCCCGTAGGTTTTATCATCGACAATGGTGACAGGTTTGCCCTCCTTGGCCACAAATGATTCAAACCACGATCCGTCGCCGATCATATGTTTACTAGCTCCGTAATCGACATACCAAATAGGATCCCTCCGAGTGGAATCTCGTGGTAGTCATGAGCACCTTGTGTGCCCATTCGTAATCCGAGTCGTATTCTTCAACAAAGCAACATTCGCCTCGGGGTTGCTTGTTTTTATTTTGTGGTTTGTTTTGGCCTTTTTGCTTGTTCTTATGCCAACACCCGTTGGTGTCATGGTTGTCTTTCTCACGGATCTTGCACCACCTCTTCTTCTCGTTGAGGTTGCTTGCCTTTTCCTTTCGTATCCTCGTTGAGAATTTCCTCCTTTCCGAAAGTTGCCTCCTTTTTGCCCATTACCTTTCTTCCTAGAACCCCCGCCTCGTTGGTGTATAGGGCCGTATTGGAAGAATCATCCTTGTGAAGTTGGCGTGCCTCCCGTTGTTGAAGCAGATTGACCAACTCGATGTAGGTAATTTGTCGTTGGGACACCTGGATGGAGGTTATCAACATGTCAAATGAAGAAGGTAAAGCTCTCATCACAAGTGAAATGAGAAGCTTTTCATCCACAATATCTCCTAGAGAACTCAATTTCTCTTTCAACTCAGACACTCTGCACGTAAAGAGTTCAACTGCTTCACCCCTGTCTCAAACTCAAAGTTATGAAGTTGTTGTTGAAGATGAAGAATGGTGGATTCATTCTTCCCCTCATAGATGGTTCTAAGGGCATCCCATGCCTCTTTACCACTTGCTTTATCAGCTATATGAGGTTGCACTTCATCGGAAACAACAAACAAAATGAGCACCTTTGCTCTACTCGTCTTTCTTGTCAAAAGCAATCTGATCTCGTCGAAGGACCCGTGGATCCCGCTCGTTGGTGAAGGCCTTGTTGCTACTCCAAGTAATAATATCCCACAAATCTTCCATTTGGAGAATTGCCTTCATCTTATGTTTCCATGGTGTATAATTTGGACCTTTCAATAACTGATGCGGATCAGTCATCAATTTTGCAACAGTGGCCATAGTGAAGGTTCCTTATATCACCAAATTGGTCCCCCTTTCGATATACCTTTTGCTAGGCCAATATACCGTACAAAATACCCGCCCTTACGTGAGGGAAACTATAGGTATTTAGAAAGATCAACAAAAATCACCCGCCCTTACGTGAGGGAGACTATAGGTGAATTTTAGAGATCATACGATACGTGGAACATAAGCGGTACTGAAAGGGAATCGCCTTGTTGATGGCACCTACCATAGAAGATTCTTCTCATGCGTGGGGCGTAACTTCCCCTAAACACTATGAAGAATACTTCGTCAGGATTTACGCCTAAACACAAGTGCGATAAAGGGTAGTGGATGGAGTAAAAAATGCAAAAAAATGGCGTACTTATTCCTCCCCGACGATTTATAGAGAACAAGCTCAGACGTCGTTATAGCAGCTATATTAGGCGGCGGATACAGGAGGCCAAATCACGACAGACTTTACTCGTAAGTGCCGGCGTAGGTATCGCAAATACCGAACGCCGCAAAGGCAAATAAATTGCACGGATGGGTTTTATATTCCGGGGACTTTAAGGAGTGTTTGATTTTAATTTTTAATGTTATAGTGCAAAAATGAAATATGCAACATACAACAAAAAAAATGCCCACTAGAATAACCCACTAGGTGTCGGTCACAGCCAAAAATGCACCTTTTACAATGCCAAATTGCTATTTTTCATAAAAAATTACTCTCAATCCCCCTTTGATTTTTTTTGAAAAAAATCCCCCCTTAAAAGGCTTTCTTTAACAAAGCATTTTGATAATTATTATCAATTTTAAAATTAAAATAAATAATTTTAATTTCTATAGTTTTAAACTTTAGAAAAAATAAATTAAAATTAAATTTAATTTATTAAAGTTTAAAAACTATATTAAAAAAAATTAAAATTAAAAATTTTAATTAAAAATGATAATAATAAAAAAATGACTTTGACAAAAAAAAATTATACCTTGGGGGAGTCGGCGGGATTCGAACCCCCGACCTGTAGGCTCCCTGAGCCTTACCGCACGGCTCACGACCACGTGAGCCAGCGGGCTGATCCGAAAAGATCAGTAGACCTCCTCCCTTATCAACCCGAATCCTCCTCCTCCTCGGCCTCCGCCAGCCGCGGCGCTCCTCTCTGCCGAGGCAGAAACACAGAAACACCGCTCCTCTCTACGGCTGCAAAAAAAATCTTCCACAGACCAATTTTTTTTTTTTTAACGGGAAGGGGGGGTGGCTCTGTTTTTTTTTTTTTTTTCTTTCCCGGCCACGCGCGATTCGCGCTGTGCGCCCGGTGGGGGGGCCGTTTTTTTTTTTTTTTCGGGAGGGTTTGGGGGGGGTGCCGCGCCCTTACGCGCAAATGGCGCCGGGGGGGGGTTTATACCCCCTTCCATTCCCGCGCGGGCGGGGATTTAAAAATCCCGCGCGGGGGGGGTCCAGCCTCTCGCCTGCGCGACCGCGGCCCGTCGCGGGATTTAAAAAAATCCCGCGCGCGGGAGGGGGGGGTTCTCCCCTCCTGTCGCTGTCGCAAGCCGCGGGGGGGGGGGGGGGTTTATACCCGTGGGAGCGGGAGCGGAAATTTAAATTTCCGCTTCCCGCATTTTTTTTTTTTTTTTTGGGGGGGCCTCGAGGAGCGCGCGCGCAATGTGCGCGTCGCGCGGGGGTGGGGAGGGGAGGGGAGGTCAGGCCAGGGGTGGGCTGTGCGTCCCACACAGTCACTGGACGTCTAACGGCCGGGGGGGGCGGGACAACTGTCCCTCCTCGCAGGACGTGACGTGACGTCGCTCGGCGCGCTCGCGCCCCGCGGGCCGGCGCTTCGGACGTGGCCGTCGCGTGCTGTCCGTGACGCGCGCAGTCCCTGTGCGCGGGCTCCCTTGCAGCGACAATTTTTTTTTTTTTTTTTTTTTTTAAATTCTTCTCCGGCTGATATCGCGCGACAGACAAATCACGTCGCCGAGAGAGATAAAAAAAAAAATTAAAAAACCACACTCTTCTCTGCCTCTCGTTGCTCCCTGCTCGTCGCTGGCTCTGATGCCATGTTAGATTCAACGAACACAATTGAATTATTCAGCAGCAGATTAAATAGCGATTACAATAGCAATTATCCCGGAGGTTGCCAAACCAACCAGCGATAATAGCAACTTGTTACAGCAGTTGTAACAGTGAGCTAAACTATGTAATAAAGACAAAATACATATTAGTACGCTAACAATCCATTCAAAAGAAAAACTCTGTCTGATTAATTGTTTCTTCTGTTTTGAAGTGAAATGTGGAGAAAATTTCCTTGTGACCAAGTAATTGGCTATATCTGCAAACCAAGGTGATTGGATTGATATAGCAAATAGTTTTTCATTAGGAAAGGTGTCTTCAACTAATTCCCCTTCATCAGTGTTCTGTAGTCTGGATAAGAAATCTGCTACAACATTAGCTTTTCCTGGTTTGTTGATTATAGTGATATAAAATTCTTGTAGCAACAGTAACCAGTGAATAATTCTTGCACTTACCATAGGTTTATTCATCAAATATTTAATGGCTGTGTGATCTGTGTGAATAAATATTTGATAACCTATGATATAATGCCTAAATTTGTTGATGGCATAAATGACTACTAAGAATTCTTTTCAGTTGTGGTATAAATTTTCTCAACTCCTGTCAAATTCTTGCTAATGTAGTAGATGGCATAGTGTTCACCATTGTCAATTTGTCCTAATGTTGCTCCAATTGTAGTATTGGAGGCATCAGTCTATATGTGAAATGGTCATGTCCACTTAGGGCCTCTTAACATAGGTGGAGTTACTAATTTTTCTTTCAGAGCTTCAAATGATTCCTAACATCTTGCAGTCCAGGAAAATTTAGAATATTTAGTCAATAGGGCAAACATGGGATTGGCTATTGTGCTAAAGTTGGGAATAAACCTACGATAAAAACCAATATGTCCTAGGAAGCTTCTGACATTAGTCTGAGTTTTTGGAGGAAGAAGATTCTTGATAATTTCCACCTTCTTTGGATCAACTTGGATTCCCTGAGGAGAGATGTGATGACCAAGAACTATTCCTTCATAATCATAAAACATTTTTTTGGATCCAAGGATAACTGGTATGTTTCACAGTGACCTAAAACTTTGCCAAGGTTTTCCAATGTAAAGTCAAAAGTCTATCCGCACACTGTGAAATCACCATGTATATCTCAACATTGTTGGTAGTTAGATCAGAAAAAATTGCTAAAACTGCTCACTGAAACATTGTTGGGGCATTACACAAACCAAAAGGTAAAACCCTATAGGCAAATGTTCCCCATGGATAGGTAAAGGTTGTTTTCTCTTGATCTTCAGGTGCAATCTGAATTTGATTATATCCACTAAATCCATCAAGAAAACAAAAGTATCTTTTTCCAGAAAGGGTATCTAACACCTTATCTATGAAAGGTAATGGAAAATGATCTTTGTATGTCACTTTATTCAGCTCTCTATAGTCGACACATATTCTCATTTTTCTATTTTTCTTAGGAACTATAACCAATGGAGAGACCCACTAGCTATCAAAAATTGGGTAAATGAATCCTACCTCCAAAAGTTTTTTAATTTCTTCCTTTACAATATCTCTTAGGGTAGGATTCAGTATTCTCTAGAGTTGTCTTACTAGCTTGACTTCTTCAGTATAAATTTTTTGGGTACATATATCAGGGTGAACTCTTGACATATCTTTATAGTTCTAAGAAAAAGCATGAACATGCTTCTACAAGACAACTATCAATTTGTCTTCCTCTGCCCTAGTAAGCCAGCTGTAAATGTTTAAAAAAAAATTGGGTTGGACTTCTATTTATTTTGTATTTGGAAGGACTGAACTCACTTCTTCATACTTAGTGATCAGGGAGTTAAGAGGACATTGATGATATGGGAGAAAGTAAGAAATTTCTGTTTCATTATTCTCTGATGGAAGCATATCCTATATGGAATAGTGAGAAGGAAAAATCAAGTGATGGTGCCACCCATGTGGTAGTAAAACAGAGTTTTTCTATGATATTACAGATGGTTCACCTTCAGAATTCTAGTTCTCCTCATTCCTTAACAATTGCTGGATATTTATTGCTTCTTCTTCTAACCCTTTTTCATGCAGAAAATTCATTAGGATAGTTTCATTTTCTAAGTTTTTTGTTTCATGGAGGTCTTATGTGTGTTCCCTTACTACCAAAGTGGCTAGAGTGGAAATAACCTCCTCTGATTCTTCATCTGAATTAGGAAACCATAATTGACCTGAGAAATTATTGGAGGGTCTTGCAAAAGGATACAGAGATATCTGTTTTAGATCAATACCATTTGAAATAGTCATTTTTCCAGATCTGTAGTCTATGAAGGCTACTACAGTTGCAATCCAAGGTCTTCCTAAAATTATGGGATATCCATGTGTTAAATTTCTTGGTTGTAAAACCAAAAAATCTGCACGGAATTCCCAAGATGAAACTTCTATAGGAACATCTTCAATGATACCTTTAGGTTTTGCAACTGACCTATCAGCCATTTCTAAAACTGTAAATATGGGGTTGAGATGTTTGATCTGTAATTGTTTCATTATATCCTTGGTCATGACATTTATTGCATCTCCTAGATCTACTAAGACATTCTATATTGGTACTGAACCTATAGTAACTATGATAACTAGACTTCTTGGGTCACTATACTTTGGAGGTAATAGTTTCCTAGATAAGAGATCAACTATCTTTCCCTCAATCTGAACAGTCTTGGGAAATGCCTTCTTTTTCCTTCCTGCTATTCTAATGCACAAATATCGGATAGTACTTTTAATCACTGGTATATCCTTAATGGCTTGTAATAAGGACAATGATATGGTTAACTTTTTAAGTTCCTTGACTAGGTCTGATTCAAAATTTTCTGCTATTGTATTGAATCTTTCAGGATATGGAATTATCCTTGATGAAGGTAATTTTTCTGCCTATGGTTCTATTTTTTCTTCTTATTTCTCTATTATTGGTTCCACTATAATTGGTTCTGAGGGTTCTTGCTCTTCATTTTTTTTGCTTTTATTGGAAATGGGTTCAGGTACAATTTTTCTTGAATGAAGTTGGATGTTACTACAATTAATAACATTGATTTCAATATTTTCTTCAGCTTTAGCCACATAGATAGGGGATGCCTGTCTCATGTTGTTTGGATTAGTGACTGATTGAGCTGGAAGTTAATGTTGTTTCACCTGTTGTGTTTGTTGTGGTTGGTTTTGTTTGTCTTGAAAGTTTTGAGTAGGTGTAGGTAGCAAATGTTGATTCTGACCTTGATTTCTTTGTTGTCTTGGATAGGACTGGTATTGTTGATTCCACTATGGTTGATTTTGCATCCAATGTGGATTAGTCTAATTTTGATTCCAGGGTGGATTGTTTTGACTCCATGATGGGTTGCTTTGATTCCAAGATGGGTTGTTTTGATTCTGATTCTAGGCTGAATTACTCTAATTTGTTTGTGGCCATTCTTGGGAATTTTTCCATTGAGGATAATTCCAAGGACGTTGGGGTGGTTCTGATTGTCCCCAAGGCATAGTACTAGGATTATGCCCCAAATTTGTAGGAAAACAAGGGGGATTTTGGTATTGAGAGAAATTTCCCCCTTATTTTGGTCTAATATAGTTGAGTTCCTCAGTCTGATTTTCTAACACAATTTTGAGTTGTGGTAGCAGGTGGCATTGATCAGTTGAATGCATTTTTGAATAGATACTACAAATGGTTGAGATAGATGTTTTATTCAAAGGATATTCCTGCAAAGCATGTTTATTTCTACATCTTGGGCAATAAATTTCCAAAGGTTTTGTGTTTTTTGCTTTTGCAGACATTTCCCCCAAAGTTGTGTTTAATTGCACTAGAATATCAGTTTTAAAATTTGCAAGTTCTTCTATTAGTTCCTTCACATCAGTGCCATTTGTATTTTTTTTCTTTCTTCCTTGCTTGTTGTGAGAGTAATTCCTACAGAGATCCATAATTTCCTCATTATTGATAGTATTTACATCTCCTCTTCCCATCAAGTCCAATACATCTCTGGATTCATCTTGCAATCCTCTCAAAAAGATGGTTTTGTATAACTTTGGTTCTACAAGTCCACATCTCCTTTGAACAAAGGAGAACCTATCAAGATAGTCTTCTAATGTTTCATCATCTTCCTGTTTAATCCTGAATAACTCATCTTTCCTGTTCCTTACACAGAAATACTCCTGATATTTTTCTAAAAATACAGTTTCCATTTGATCCCAAGTTCATATGGAATTTGGCTCTAAACTCATGAACCAGCGTAATGCTGAGTCCTTGAGTGTTGAGGGAAAAACCTTAAGTTTCTAATTGTCATTTACATAATCATAGGTTGGACACACTACCTTGAATTCAAATAAAAACTGATCAGGATCTTTAGATACAACACCTCGGAAGGTTGGAAGTACTGAAGGTGAAATAGTCTTCATGGGAGATTTTTGTGTTGGATTCAAACGGATAGGATATTCAAATGTTCTGTAAGGTTGAGGAATATCCTGATCATCTCCTTCATCATGGACATAGCCATGTTGGCCATTGCCTCCCTCTACCATAGTTTCTGGTCTCTTAGTTAAACTTATCCAAATTTCTCTCTCAAGAGGTCCAAGACCCTCTATTGATAATGAGTCTGACGATTCTTCTTTCTCAGGATGTTTTAGTGATGATGAAACTGGTGATTTTCCTTTCTTAGAATGTTCTAATGATGGTGAGACTAGTGATTTTTCTTTCAATCTTTCTGGTAATTAAAACATAGGTGATTCACCCCTTAGGCATGAAGATCTCCTTAATGGAACAAGCTAGGGATAATTTTGGGTAATTCTACCTTTTTCATCCCTAGACTTACTCATTCATGTTCACTCTAAATGACATAAATTATATGTCAATAGTTGTTATTTTAACCAAATATTTTATTCATATTTTATCCTAAATTTTCACAATTCAGTCTAACTAACAGCTATTGGACTATTGTTACCTTCTAGCAACATGTATCCCTGGCAATGACACCAAAATGATGCATTGTCGTTATACACATCATTAATTCTCAATGAATTTGTCAATCTAGGGCTGTGTATAAGGCTATCTACGAAAGAAGGGGCAAATAGGGCTATAACTTAGGTCAATATAGAGCAATAGGTTTTATTGGTGAAACCGATTATGTGGGGGGGTTTTAGGACATTCCTATATCTAAATTGTATGAATTAAACCTTAATCTAAGTTACAGAATTGGAAACTAATCATTAACTATAGAAATGAAGTCCTAATTACAATTGTAGAATGAGACCTAATTATGTTGCATAAATAACAGTTGTAGATTTGAAAGTCTGATTCTAATTGTAGAAGGAAAATATAATTACTTTTGTAGTAATGAAAATCTAATCCTAATGTGGAAATGAAAATTGTCAAGGCTCTGTAACAGAAGGTTGTCAATCTTCTTTGTAGGAGTTGACAACAAAACATAAAATGCAAGAAATTATAGAAAACAATAAATTCTAGAAATGAAAGTCTGCACTAAATTGAAAGCTTTGTTGAAAGTGAGGATTACAACCAAATCATTAATCACAAAAAATAAAATAAACTAATATTGCAAATATCATTAGTTGTTTACAAAGGAATGAAAGGACAAGTTCTACTACTCATTCTACTACAACAAAATCAGAATAAAAACCTATTGTTAGTCCTCCTCTTAGGTCTGGAAGTGGACATCCTCTTTGTCCAGAAGAAGGTATGAATTTTCCTCTCTTTAGATCTTAATCTCACTCATTTACAGACAATATAAAATAGAAACAATATACTTTTATTGATGCAAACACATGATTACAATAATGCTGTTGAAAACTGTTACAGGACTGTAACAGTCATTTTTTGACTATCACCTATTACTGATTTCTTTATTCTATTCCTCTTACTTTCTATTACTTTCTTTCTTCTACTTCCTTTCTACCCTATCTACTTCCCTAGCTCAACCTGAATGGGACCCCTATTTATAGATGTCCTAAGATTTACTAATAGGCTGAAAAGATCTAATCCTATTATGTTGCAACAATTCCTGGTTTTTATCCTAGAAGAAGATCATCTTTTGATCTTTCCACAAATGGTGACTTTGGTCAGCAAGGATGGCAAAGTTAGATCTGATATATTTCCTTTTATCATTTTCAATCTTTATTTCTCTTTTTTTAGCGTCATAATTCGGTCAATAAGTCAAAAAGCACATTCTGTCTTCATTTCAAAGATAAGTGGCTCATTCCAAAGATACTGCAATTCTCATTCCGAAGATCCGCTCATTTCGAAGATGCTATAGTTCTCATTCTAAATATCTGCTTATTCCAAATATGCTACAATTCTCATTTTGAAGATCTGCTCATTCTAAAGACACTACAGTTCTCATTTCGAAGATCTTCTCATTTCGAAGACATTGTGTTTTCTCATTTTGAAGATATCTGTTCATTTCGAAGAGACTTCAAAATGAACAAATGTGGGCTCCTTAAATGATTTCCTCTACATTTCTCATGTGGGTTACTTCTCAGGATCAAATCCCAATGGTCTTCATCTCTTTCCACATGTGAATTCCATGCCTTGCCATTCATTGGCAGCTGGTTGGAATTTACATGGGAAAACCCCGTTTTTGCTGCACAGTAGCGGTTTCCTTGAACTGTTGCCAGATTTAGGTAAAATGAATGCTTGAGACATATCAAAACATGATTAGTGAAGTGCTGCTATTAATCTAAGCATATCTCTTTTTAGCAAGTCACAACAAAACAACATAAAACTTATACAAAAAGCTTTAAAAATTAGAATATAGTACTTCAAATACATTCATCATGCAAATAGTTAATACACAACATATTGAATCAACTTAACTAGCATATTAGATTAAACATAAGAGTTTATAGGCAATTTTAGTGTTCAAAATATGTTATGATTGAGGCATTTTCAGGCCTCATCAGGGTGGTTAGGACAATTGGATTGGAAGCTTCCATCCTCTAACCACCTTCTTCTATATTAGATGGTCATTCCAACCAATTTGGCTCAGATGAATGCCAACTGAACTTCAATTAAGACTGTAGGTCATAGTTGCGGTCTAGACTATAAACCTTAGGTCTCAGCTGTAGTTTAGCTTGTAAATCATCAGTTTGGGTTGCGGTTCAGATTGATTAGGCCAAGGAGACCAAATTGAGTGGTTAGAACCACTGCTCTATCTTAGATTCTATCCAAGATCCTCCATATGGTCTTGTAGCATGTCCATATGAGTATTCACCCTCGACATGACATTTTTTAGGTGTCTATAGATACCCCTTTTGAGATGTGTTGTGAGATCGAACAACGTTGAGCAAAAATATACCTCCTAAAATGATACCAAAGATTTTATGATGATTATTAGTCAGATCAACATTAGATGCCCTAGGTCCTGCAAAAGGATGTGCATCCTGGAATCATTGCTTCCAACTCTTTGGAGGCTTAAACTTGAAAATCTTGCACTTGCCATTAGTCATTCGGGTAGCGTTTGATGCTACAATAGGATTTAGGCCTATATAACTGAAAGGAGAAGAGATACAAACAAATTATCATATTTGCTATTTACCCCAAGCAAAGGGGTAAGCTTATGATACCTATTGATAGTGATTCGCAAGGATGAACACAATTTTGACAAGATCAAGGGATATATGATTTTAGGGATCTTCTATTGATTTTGATTATGATTTGATATTATGACTACCCCTCAAGCGACGAGTTGATGAGGGTAATGCCAATTATTAAAGTGATGATGTTGCTTGACCACCATGGATGATCTGAACAAATTTACATTTGAGCAAATTAATGCCTTGGCTAGACCTAGTTCAGATTTTGATTCCAAATTTTAATAGTATTTGCACATTTCTATCCCATGGAGTAGTCAGGCTACAATAGCCATCTTAGGGAATCAAAATGATACAAATCCAATCAGATTTGTGTTGAATCAAATTATCGATGATTTGCTAAAAGATGCCATAGAAAATATGACATGAAATGCCTCATTCTCATGGAGAAGTCTAGCCATGAAGACCTTCTTAGGGATTGAAAAGAAGCATATCAAATCAACGATGACAATTTTACCCCAAATTTCCTTATGGTAATTTACTTATCTTGTTGGATTGCATGTATCGCAAGTCACTGCAACCACCAAGTGTATAGGGTAAATAACTGAATACGAAGTGCATTTGGTGTTTTTAATTATTTGATTTTTTGTTGTTAATTTTGATTTTTTTTTTAGTTTATTTATTTGGATGGGAGGTGCATCACTCCATGATAGGATTGTCATAGAGACAACCTCAGTTGAATGTTCTTTATAATCCCAGCCAGATATTTGATTTTTAATCAAAACCCGGTGCTTGATCATCACCAAATTTCTAAATTGATTGCTTTTATTGAAATTTTATCCAAATGGAGTCATTAATTTACCTATTTAGACCTTCCCACAGTGGTATTTAACCGTATTTTCTACCAATTGCAAACTGAAACTAGGATCTACAGTTACCAATTGTAATTTTGGGAACCATAGCTAGGGCTTGCGGTCTAAGAAAAATAAGAAAACCATATAAAAGGCTCAATTTTCAAATTTATTTTCATTATTCCTTGACAACGACCTGGAATTTGGAGAGATTGATAGTGACCAGTGAGAACTCACCTGAAATCCTACCAAAATTCACACTCACACCTACACACCGCACGATGGTAGAGCATGGTCAAGCTTCTTCTAGCCGCGGTGGTCGAGGTGAGGGCAAGGTAATTCAAAACCAAGACTTCACATCCATTACCAAAAAAATGAACCAAATTAATTAATTGGTTAATCAATCACGTTAAAATGTTGGCAGTAAACCTCACCTTAGGCTAGGTTAGCTTAGGCTTATATTTTTAATTTTTTCATTTTTTAGCAGCGGTAAAATACCCGATGGGATCTTAGTCGGAGATCGCAGGTACCAGTTGTGATTCCCAATTGATCAATTGGGGATCATAGCTACCATTTGTGGTCCACATTTAAAATCCCAATGGTCAATTTTTGATCGCATGCGGACTGTAGGGTTGACCTGCGGTTTGCAAAATTTAGAAAAAAATTATCAAATTTTCAATTTTTCTAAGGTGTAATAGGAAAATAATGTCATTTAATGCATTTTTGACCTGTCTAAGTGACATTTTTTTTTTATGACTGCATGATGACATGTTTTTGCACTTTTAGATGTTTTTGATGATTTTTACGTCATTTTAAAATGTTTTTGCTTGTTTTTAATTAGATTTTCTCTTATATTATGCTTTTTATTTCAGAGGTTGACCTCTAGAGCTCGAGAGCCTGACATCCTTAAGACTCTTCACGGAGAGCTCACTCCCAGGGAGCAAGAATGGTTTGGAGCTATCATATTTGGCTACATCCTGTATCTACCCATGATTAGGGTAGATCAAGCCTACTTGACTGCATTGAACCGATGCTAGAATGCGTAGACCAACATATTTCACATACCTATAGGTGAAATAACTATTACATTAGAGGACATATATAGGATCTTTAGGATCCCAATTAATGGTGAGGCCATCATCTCGTATCTTCTACTTCTGAGGCCAAAGGGCCCGTTTTTGATGCTATCTTCCACAACTAGAGCCAAGAGGCTCAGCACAATATTGATCATGGTGGAGTCCATATCAGATACTGGTAGGGGAAGAACATCTTCTCTATACACGAGGATGTCTTTATGCATCTGGTGGTGCAAGTCATTCTTCTAGACTCCTCAAGCATGAGGATTCCTTGGAACCTCCTAGCCACTATTCGTAGAGTGGTTTAGAGCTCAGCGACTCAGTCGCTGCGATTGGCCTTGGGGGGCACCCTATGATGAGTCCCAAAAATGTATATTTTTATACACTATTAAGGGGCATAATTACTGGTTTAATTAGCATGTGAGATGCATTTTTATATAACTTATGCATATAAATGATATAAAAACTGGTATTATGCTTGATTGGTGTTTTTAGTGGCAATTGTGTATAAATGCAGGTTTTGTTACTAATATGGTGTTTTCTAGTTTACATCCACTTGGACTTGGCATACTTCTACTTTCAAAGACTAAGGCATGAGAGCAGGTGCCTTCCTCTTCAAGGAAGGTGCACAACAGAAGTAGGCACCTTCCTCTTCAAGGAAGGTGCCCAGCAGAAGTAGGCATCTTCCTCTTCAAGTAAGGTGCCCAACAGAAGTAGGTGCCTTCCTCCTCAAGGAAGGCGCCCAAAAGAAGCATGTGCCTTCCTCCTAAAGAAAGGAACCTAGCAGAAGTAGATGCCTTACTCTTCAAGGAAGGTTCCTAATAGTAGTAGGCACATTTTTTATAAGGAATGTGTCTCCACGCCTCCATACTTTGCAATATTGACCAAGCCAGCTTTGACTGGTTGACCAATGGGCTAAAAAGGAGGTTGCACGTGAAGACAAAAAGGAGATATTTTATTTTATTTACTATTATTAAAATATAATGAACACTTATATTATTTGATTGGTTGGATACCTTTGTAACGTGATAATTATTCCTTCACATTCATGGATGAACCAAGAGCAATGATTTTTCCAGCGATCAATGTGGGAGATATTCTATTTTATGCAATATTATTAAAATAGAATAACATATCCATTATTTTCTTCCAGATATATTCTGTTATGATAAAATAGAACACACCTGATTTATCCTACAAGAGGGGAAAATTAGTTTCTGACTATTTTAATTAATATATGGTTGTTATAATTGAACCGATGCAATATTCATTGCATATCTACTATAACTACAAGTCTGAAATAGACTTGCCTAAATTTGTAATAGAGGAAGGCTATGCATTGTATAAATGCATAGGTCTTCCCTGAGAGAAGGAGGAAATTTTATGGAGAAATTATTCTATTTTGTTTCTTGTCAATTTATTAAGATTGCAATTCCTCTTATCTGAGCAAGCTCTATGCAGCTAGCTGGGCGGACTATCTGTGAGAGCTTGGGCCCACTCCCTACAGTAGTCCTCCCCTATTTATTTATGTCTTTTTTTTTGTAGATTAGTTTATTGCTTTATTTAATTTAGGTGTGTGTTTCTTTTCCTGCATATTTAATTTCCCGCACTTTATTTTCAGCATTGTAATTTTTTTATTTAATTTTCTGCACTTGGTTATTTAGTTTGGCTGAAATCAAAATCCATACACATACCCAAACCAAACTAAATAAGCTACAATTAGATTTATTCCCCAAAACTACAGGCATATACTGTGCATGACACTCATAAGTTTACAGACTTACGGGATTGATAATTTATGAAAGAGAAATGACTGTTTTTTAGAACGTAATTTTTGCTCATCATTTTGATGCCATTGTTGGGGAGTGTCTAAACTATAGTGTTTTGATTTACAGGTCAGATAAAAAGTCTATTTAAGATTACCTGTAGATATTTTACCTGAGAAGTGTGAGTCCACCAAGGGCCAAATAAAAAAATAGAAGCTTAATTTTTGTTACTTGTTGGAAGAAAGTATCCTCTTTCCCTAGGACCAATTTTTTCTATAAGGGAAATGAGAAATCTCCAAATGGTCGCTAAATAAAGCAAGCGATGAGCCTAGAAGTAATCAGAAGATGAAAAAAAAAAATAGTTAGTTAGAAATTTATTTTAATGTCTTTAGTTTAGATTTTTCTTTTATGTTTTGTAAGACAACATGAAGTGCAAAGTAGACAAATAAGGAGGTGTATGTGAAGATCTCATGAATTGAGATTCATACATGGAGTTCGTAATAGCACTATACAAATTGTATCGTGTACCTGATCGTGTAGCATCCAATCTAATAGGTGAAAGCTAGTAGATTTTTGCCTTGGAAACATTGGCACTTGAAGGTAGGTTAAGTAACCTTGATCAAGCGAAAGGCTTCCAGCCCAAGATGCTTATGGAATTTGGGAGAAAATTTTGTTGGAAAGTGCGTGACTGTTATAGCCTAGATGATAAACAAATTCAAAGATGCTACACCAAGTACAAGAGTAGAGTACCAAGATGATGTTCGAGTAACGATCAACGAGCTCCATTAGAAATCGACTCACATTTGCGAGAGTGGATCAGACATCGGCATGGGGGATACCCCATACCATACCAATAGCTTGGATGAATGTTTAATCATTCATTAAAAAGAAAAAGAGAAAAAAAAAGAGAAAAAAAAGAGAAAAAAAAAGAAAAAAAAAGAGAAAAAAAGAGAAAAAAAGGAGGATATGTGAAAAAATAAAAAAATAAGTGAAAGATGCCTTGATCATCAAGAAGGTGCCTTCCACATGAAGAAGGTGCCATACAATGGAGGTGCCTTCCACATCAGGAAGGTGCCATACATTGGAGGTGTCTTCAACATTAGGAAGGCACCATACATTTGAGGAACCTTCTGCATCATGAAGGCGCGATACATTGGAGGTGCCTTATATTAGGAAGGTGCCATACATTGAAGGTGCCTTCCACAGCAAGCAGGCACCTTGAAATCTAGGGTACCTTGATCCATTTCCTGCACCTAGGTGGATCGATGGCACAAAAAAAAAAGGAGAGGAATAAGTGATGAGGCACCTTGATGGCATACAGTAGAGGTGCCTTGATAAAAAAAATATGAATCCTCCCAATGAAAAAAAAACACATAGAACATGCCCTACTTAGCATAAAATTGCTTTCTTATTACTTTGCAGAAAATCATGAACCGAAGGCAAGCTATAGGCATCCTGAGATCCAGGGTCTAACACGCATAGAGTCATGACTCCTATTTTACTTCTTTTGTGTGTAGGTAATCATGCCCTATGAGTGCAATATGAAGGCATCCTAAGAGCTAGGGCCTCAGGCATAGACCATGATTACTATTTTCTAGTTTTTGTAGGTGTAGTTTTGTAGGACACAACCATGAGCATGATATGTAGATAGAGTTAGCTTAAACTAGGCCTAATAGATGTGACATTTTGTGCCCTGCAATTAGGAGAGCGACAAAGTGGAAAACGCATTTACTTCCCACCAGGAAGAGAGTGCCTACAATCAATCCAATACAATAGTGCTTTTTTCCACCTGGAGGAAGGCACCAATAAGAAATTTTCTTCTCCCTTGGATGGGGGTACCTATTTTTTAGTGTGGGACCTGAATTTCAAAGGGCTGTAGACCTGTTGTGTAGAGGGACCTATTACTGGTGATAAGGGCATCATCAATTTAAGTGGGGAAGAATAAAAAAATGGTAAATTATGGCTGCGATGATGAAGTTATTAAATCCACACCGATATAAGAAGGAAGAACAACAACGATTAATAGTTTGGAGGAAGAAGGCAGCCAAAAACCTAATAATAATAAATAATAAATAAATAAATAAATAAAATCTCCAGGAGCACCAACATGAAGACGTCTCACATCACGTGCATCATATACACCAGGTTCTACGAAATTCACCCAGGTATATATACTAATTTTTTTTGTTAATTATGTGTACGGTTATATTAAAAAAATATGCATGCCAAATATCATAAGATGCTCCCTTAAATTCTTCTTATCAAAATCTCCCATCGAAGTTCCAACATATGACATGCCTTGGATGAAAAATATTACTACCTCAAAATGAAAAAAATAGAAAAAGCTATGGCATTCACGTGAATAGAGTTGACCTTGTTTCATCTGTGCATTGTGAAAATATTCAGGTGGTGAATTGATTGGTGGAACAGTGGAGTCACAATCCAGGATATTTAATAAAGGGAGCAGTGCGGACTGATTTTTTCTAATTTCAAGACAAGAGGAGGCCCGAATCCACAATCCAGAGAAAAAGAGTGGCTAACATCACTTATGGTGCTATTGTGCTACGAAATAGCAATCCACATTAAATTACAAAGGAATGTGAGTGAATTGCAATCTGCTAATTTAAAATAACAAATATATATATATAGTGGATTTGCAATCTGCTTTGACTTGGATAAATGGACGAGCAAAATAAAATTCTAAATCTATATGAAATGTTGTAGTAGCACTCAATGAAAAAAAAACATAGTAGTCAATGGAAGAAAAACATATCAGTGCTCAATAGCAGGGCCAACAAAGAAAAAATAGAACTACTAAAGGCCATTTAAAAAAAAATGGTCATCCTACGATAGGCATAACTTTAGCTTTTTGTGCCACGAGGGCATGGCACATGTTAGGCATGGGGGGATGATGAGTCCCAAAAATGTACATTTTTATACACTATTAAGGGGCACCATTACTGGTTTAATTAGCATGTGAGATGCATTTTTATATAACTTATGCATATAATTGATAGAAAAACTGGCATTATACTTTATTGGTGTTTTTAGTTGAAATTGTGTATAAATGTAGGTTTTGCTACTAATATAGTGTTTTCTAGTCTACATCCACTTGGACCTGACATACTTCTTCTTTCAAAGACTAAGGCATGAGATTAGGTGCCTTCCTCTTCAAGGAAGGTGCCCAACAGAAGTAGGCACCTTCCTCTTAAAGGAAGGCACCTAACAGAAGTAGGTTCCTTCCTCTTCAAGGAATGCACCTAGCAAAAGTAGGCGTCTTCCTCTTCAAGGAAGGTGCCCAACAGAAGTAGGCGCCTTCCTCCTCAAGGAATGTGCCTAAAAGAAGTAGGTGCATTCCTCTTCAAGTAAGGTGCCCAACAGGAGTAGGCACCTTCCTTATAAGGAAGGTGCATCCACGCCTCCATACTTTGCAAGATTGACCAAGACAACTTTGACCGGTTGACCAATGGGCTAAGAAGGAGGTTGCACATGAAGAAAAAAAGGAGATATTTTATTTTATTTACTATTATTAAAATAGAATGAACACTTTTATTATTTTATTGTTTGGATACCTTTGTAACATGAGCATTATTCTTTCATGCTCATGGATGAACCAAGAGCAATGATTTTTCCAGCGATCGATATGGGAGATATTCTATTTTATGCAATATTATTAAAATAGAATAACGAATCCATTATTTTATGTCAGACATATTTTGTTATGATAAAATAGAACATGCCTGATTTTTCCTACAAGAGGGGAAAATCAGTGTGTGACTATTTTAATTAATATATGGTTGTTATAATTGAACGGATGCAATATTCATTGTATATCTATTGTAACTGCAATTCTGAAATAGACTTGCCTAAATTTGTAACAGAGGAAGGGTGTGCATTGTGTAAATACACAGGTCTTCCCTGAGAGAAGGAGGAAATTTTATGGAGAAATTATTCTATTTTATTTTTTTACAAATTTATTAAGAGTGCAATTCCTCTTATCTGAGCAAGCTCTATGCAGCTAGGTGGGTGGACTATCTGCGGGAGCTTGGGCCCACTACCTACAATAGTCCTCCCCAATTTATTCTTGCCTTTATTTTCTATATATTAGTTTATTGCTTTAGTTCTTGCTTTATTTAATTTAGGTGTGTGTTTCTTTTCCTACATATTTAATTTCCCACACTTTATTTTCAGCATTGTAATTTATTTATTTAATTTTCTGCACTTAGTTATTTAGTTTGGCTGAAATCAAAATGCATACACATCCCCCACAAAAATAAATAAGGTACAATCAGATTTATTCCTCAACACTATAGGAATATACTATGTGTGACACTCATAAGTTTACGGACTTACCATATTGATAATTTATGGAAGAAAAATGACTATTTTTTGGAACGTAATTTCTGCTCACCACCCTGCTCTGCTAGTTGTACAGAGAGTTATACCAGATAATAGACCAAAGCCACTGAGGAATTAGTTGCAGACTATTTCTTTATATTTGGGGCTGGTAACACATCAGGATAGAATGTCCTGGGGAGCTGCCACTACACATCACATAGATTGATGTTGCTCACCAGTGTTATGCCACCTGCTAGCCTTAAGAGGAGGAGGGGTTCAGGAGTAGGACCCATGTTGGTGATGTCCAACATTATATCACATGGTTCAGATCACTCAGCCCCAATGACATTAAGTGAAAACCGTACATGGATTTCCTAGCATGGGCTAAGGTGTGCGAGTGGCTTTGATAGGCTCACTAAGATAGGTGTCTACTTAGTTGGAAGGTCGATATTAGAGAGTATTAGTTCTATTCTCATGTCCTGTGATAGTTTAGCATGGTGCAGGACATCTTGGAGATCCCATTTCCTTGTAGGCACTTGGAATTAGAGTGGGATCTATCATGGATTTAACCTTCAACTCCAGGATATGAGTTAGATGAATTCCAATAGACTAGATTTAATAGGGTTGCTTCCACCTCGACATATGACGGATGGTGATCCATGCTCCGGTGGCATGGATCGTGGCCTCTAGGTAGAGTGGTAGACCAAGCAGATACAGAGGCATATCCTTATAGGCATAGTGTGTGCTATAAAATAAAGGGTGGATGGGGCACTAAGGCCATCATTGAGGAGGCTCTTAAGGTAGACCTATATTATGAGGCTCTAGAGGAGGGTGAGGTCTCTCTTGACAATGTAGAGGGGATACTCCTAGCTTAGGTTGTTGACTTGTAGAGTCAGCTTGGTAGATACATCACACAGTAGCTAGAGTGAGATACCACCATTGCTACCCTATGGGCCCAACTAATTGACAGGGATCATAGACTGATCGAGGTAGAATAATATATTACTAGTCTAACTACATAAGATATGATATCATAGGGGAAGGTATAGGAGCTCACTAGTGCACACAATATAGTAGAGGTGTGCCTAGATATAGCTATAGCAAAGAAAGACTTGGCCTTGGATCAGATAGGAGACCCTTCATCTTCCCATACTATTATGGAACCACGTTCAGCACCAGTGCCAATGCTACCTAGTGGTTGTGATCCCATGTTTGATATATGACATTTATAGGCCCTCGCAGAGGAGGGTAATGACATACATACTAGTAGGGTAGCCTGCATAGACCAATTGAAGGGCTACATCAAGTTGATTGGTGGCATGATCCTAAAGGATTCTCATGTTGTAGGGTCTCTGTGGACTAGGTCTAGGACTACGGGGCATTCCATAGCTATCTCAAGCCAGTGGATCTATAGGACAGAGAGGACGCATAGGTCCTCTTGCACATAGGGTGGCAGATCGCATAGGAGCCACAAGGAGAGAAGCATGACCTATAGCCATAGGAATAGCTACCTAGGTATACCAGTCTCTAGCATGCTAGGCCTCTTCAAGATAGGTGGTACATAGGGCCCTCAGTAGGGTGCACAATAGGAGCCAGATATGACTATAGAGCAGGCTCTAGGTCATTGGGCTGAGGAAGGTGGCGAGAGCTCCAATTTAGGGGGAGTCGGCCAGAGCAAGGGCTCTTATCAGATGAAAACTACTTTTTGTATATGTATCATTTTTGGTGTAAGTTCGAGGACCTACATGATTGTATCCTGTGGGTATTTTTGTACTCATATGATGTACTCTAAGATACATATTTATATATATGATCATGATCATTTTGGATCATTATGTGTACTTGATTTATATGTTTTAATTTTATGTTTATTTGATGCACATGGATGCAATGCTTATGTTAATTTGATGCTATATGATGTGATGTATGGATGACATGCACTAGATAGCTATTTAATTTATGATGATGATGATATGCAGTGATCTAGATGCTTAGATGTGAGATTTATAATGGATGCATATGGATACAATGCTTTCTCTTAACGCATATTTGATATTGTTTTATTGTATGCATTAAGGTATATGATGATTTATTTACGTTATGGTGATCTAATGTAAATGAACATGTATGCTTTAATCACTTAAAACATAAGGAATGAATGCAAATATGTTTATCAATCTCATGGATGATACCACAGAATGTATAAAAATCATGAATGTCAATGAAAATCCTTAAGAGAAGAATTTACTCAATTAATCATCCATATATGAAATGCAACGAATGCAGATGTTATGATGCGAATAATATAATGTGTCATTCTATTTTATTTTGCAAAAGTTGAAAAATATGCACGATATAGTCAATGGTCATCTAAATATTATTGCTAATATCCATCTGGTATATATCCTATATTTTGATTGTGCCTTATATGATGCTGTATCATGGACTCGATACTTTGCAATATGATGATTTATATGGTTGCGATAGTTGATATTTTTTTGCTATAAGAGAAATTTTTGAGGTTTTCCATGAGACTCAAACACCCTAATAGACTTATCAAAATTTGCATACTTTTTTTTTGGTAGATAAGATACTATAGCATTAATACCGATTTTTACAGGTTGACCCAAAACCTTTTACAAAAATATGTATGATACAGATTAACAAAATCATCCATCATACAAATTAACAAAATCAGCCCAGGGTTGTTGATGAACATGTCCTTACTAAGGATCGTATATATGTAAAATCTACATGCTTGCCAAATCCATTACAGCCGATAAGGCACATAGCCTATTATCAAAAATAAACTTACCATACAACATTTTGGGTATACCCTGATAAAACACACCTGCATCATAATTACAAAAAAAGAAACAGACACAGATCCCTTCCTTGAAATAGTGGAGAAACAAACATCTGCAGACACATATAATAGAGTACTTAAAAAAATCCCACAAGCTCTGTATTGATAGTTATTCTTAATAATTCTTTTTTAATTGCTTTCTTTTGTATATGACATGCTTTGGGACTACATCCCATCTTGGCCAATCATCCTTGGAGAAGTGAACCTGTTGTCTAGATTTATGGTGGTGGTTATCTTGTGGTCCATGTGGCTCTAGTTCAAAGTCTTATATTGCCATTTATTTCCAACCATGTGATTATCAACCAACCTAAAATTACTAATATTACTAGGAGCCATGTTATTTGACATGTGACTGTCCCCATTAGTCTTTGTGGTATTTCCAAGTAGCATCCACCAAGACTGACAGCTCGAATAATTTTTATTGTGAGTCCATTTCAAAAAAGAGACAAGAATAGTCATAGCCTTCGAACTTACAGTGCCTTCCCTGGTGGTAAATTAGACTATCATTATTGGCATTCTTTTTGAATAAGCTCATCTACTTCCCTTGGGACACCATGTTCCCATTTAAAAAGTCTGTCACCATCGACACCCAAATTGACCATCTTATCAAAAACTTTGTTAGCTTCCCGAAATACATGTTGGGCTTTTCAGTCCTATCTTCCCTGGAAAAGGATCCTAGCCTCTTAAATAATTGTTTTAATCCTTCAAGTAGGTGTTTTCCAATTATTGAGTGATATTCTCACAATGACACTGAGAGGGGGGGTGAATCAGTGTAGCTATTTAAATTCAAATCTACAACTCTTAAAGCTGAAGCAAAGAGAACTTAAAAGTAGATAAAGTAATTATCACAAGAGAGCACACCACAACACATAATGTAACGAGGTTCACCAATTTGGCTACTCCTCAAGAATGATTGCTTGGACTATGGTCCAAATCCAACCTTTGCAAAACACCAATTTTACAATTTGTTTACCAGCACCCACTGGAAGGAGCACCAACCCCTAATTTATCTACACCAACAGAAAGGAGCACCAACCCCTATCCAAGCACCAACTTGGATTACAGTTTTGAAAACTATATTAATGACATAAAAATGCCTTTGCTCTTACAAGACCCTGACTGGTCTACAATTTATCAAAACATAGTAAACACTTACGGCTCTGCTTGTCACTCTCTTATAGCACTCTTCTAACCCTATTTTGGTAGCACTTTCACACATTCAGCGACAACCTAATTCTCCATGCAACTGCCCTTTTATAACAATATTTTCATCTTGAAACACTTGTTCTTTTGTGACTTCCATAATCCTGCATGCACCCTATTAATAGACACTTCTAAAATAACTCCTTTATCACACAGTAATTTGTACATGCATTCTATTAATAGCTCTGTTTCTTGTGTGGGACTTTAGTATAACTACCGCTCAACAGTTACACTGCTTTACGGGACCTATAACTGCTGTTTTATCTTTAATGTACTATGCTTATTTTAGCTTACATGATTTCTATTTGTAACTGCCCTTGTAACTGTCACACTAACTTCAGTTGACTCTTCTTATTTTGGCTGCATGATTTGCCTCTACAACTGCCCCTGTAACTATCATTCTACTTCAGTTAACTTTCCATAATAGTGTTGTTGCGACCTGTTGCAAAATCGTGACACTTCTGTCTATTTGTACTCTTCTCGCCTTTTACCCGTGAAAACATGACATGTCGCGATATCACAACATTTTTGCCCCTTTGACCTTTTCTTGGCTTGCACCCGTGAAAACATGACATATCACGATATCTTGACACTTTTTGCCTTCTTGTCCTCTTCTCAACTTGCACTCGTGAAAACATGACATGTTGTGATATCGCGACACTTTTCATCTCTTTGTCCTTTTCTCAGCTTGCACCCACAAAAACATGACATGTCATGAAATTGTGACACTTTCACTGCCTTGTGCTCTTCTCTGTCTTTCACCCACAAAAACACATGTCACGAAATCGTGACACATTCGCTGCCTTGTGCTCTTCTCTGTCTTTCGCCTACGAAAACACATGTCACAAAATCGCAACACATTCACTACCTTGTGCTCTTCTCTGTCTTTCACCCATGAAAACACAACATGTCACAAAATCATGACACATTCGCTGCCTTGTGCTCTTCTCTGTCTTTCACCCGTGAAAACACATGTCACAAAATCATGACACATTCGTTGCCTTGTGCCTTTTCTTGCCTTGACCTCGTAAAAATAGAACATGTCGTGAAATCATGACACTTTCACTTCCATACTCTCCTTATTTCCTTTTGTCGTGATATCGCAACACTTTTTCTCCTTGGCGCTTTTCTTCTCATCGAGTTGCGAAAACCTGACATGTCGCGATATCATGACACTTTTTCTCTGCGAGCTCTTTCTCTCGAACTTGTCATGAAATCGTGACACTTTTCCATCTATACAATCCTTCTTGCAAATTGTCATGAAATCACGACACTTTTTCTTTCTCTGCCTTCCTCTTCACTTCGGACCACGAAAATGAA
This sequence comes from Wollemia nobilis, assembly GCA_028583015.1. Lineage (NCBI taxonomy): Eukaryota > Viridiplantae > Streptophyta > Pinopsida > Araucariales > Araucariaceae > Wollemia > Wollemia nobilis. Next base: position 169,434 of record JAQPPZ010010915.1, read on the forward strand.
ACATGTCGTGAAATTGTGACACCTTTTTCTCTCTCCTCATTTCTTCGCTTTGGATTGCGAAAATGAAACATGTCACAAAATCGTGATATATTTTTCTCTCTCCTATTTTCTTCGCTTTGGATCACAAAAATGAAACATGTCATGAAATCACGACATCTTTTTCTCTCTCCTCTTTTCTTCGCTTTGGATCACAAAAATGAAACATGTCACGAAATCGTGACATCTTTTTCTCTCTCCTCGTTCTCTTCCAACATGTCATGAAATCATGACAGTTTTCCTTGCTTGCGCCTTCTCTCCGAACATGTCATGAAATCGCAACAATTTTCTTTGCTCTTTCTCTCTTTTCCAACATGTCACGAAATCATGATAGTTTTCCTTACACTTTCTCTTTCTTCCAACATGTTGCAAAATTGTGACAGTTTTCCTTGCACTTTCTCTCTCTTCGAACATGTCACAAAATTGCGACAGTTTTCCTTGCGCTTTCTCTCTCTTCAAACATGTCACGAAATCGCGATAGTTTTTTCTATCTCCTCTTTTCTTCGCTTTGGATCACAAAAATGAAACATGTCACGAAATTATGACATCTTTTTCTCTCTCCTCTTTTCTTCACTTTGGATCGCAAAAATGAAACATGTCATGAAATCGTGACATCTTTTTCTCTCTCCTCGTTCTCTTCCAACATGTCACGAAATCATGACAGTTTTCCTTGCTTGTGCCTTCTCTTCGAACATGTCATGAAATCGTGATAGTTTTCTTTGCTCTTTCTCTCTCTTCCAACATGTCACAAAATCGCGATAGTTTTCCTTGCACTTTCTCTCTCTTCCAACATGTCGCAAAATCATGATAGTTTTATTTATGCTTTCTCTCTCTTCGAACATGTCACGAAATCATGACAATTTTCCTTACGCTTTCTCTCTCTTCGAACATGTCACGAAATTGTGATAGTTTTTCTTTCTGGCCAAACATGTCGCGATATCGCGACAATTTTCTTACTTGTCTTTTTCTTTGATCTTTTGAATGTTGGCCTCTTCTGTCTTCTTGGAAATTCACTATACATGCTTTGACTGACCTCTAAAATCCTGTCCACTACATCAACTAATCTATCTAAAATCCTGACAATATTGTTTCTGCACCTTGCTCAACAATCTCCCCCTTTGGAATTGTTGGCAACACGTGCAATTTCCTGTAATTCTTCGCCTCCTTTGATAATAATACCAAAGGGCTGCTACAGACTCCCCTTGAGTCTATGCACAACATTCTCAAACACACATTGTTATAGTTAGCAAAAATCATGAATATGAGCAAAACTATAAACATAGGCATAAATGCTCCCCCTGAGAATGTGGTCCCGATGGCTAGTCAATTCTTGGGAAATGTGACCAATCCCAACTTACTTCGTAGGTACTCAAAACTTCTTTGGGCAATGGTTTTGTGAATATATCCACTACTTGCTCTATAGTTGGAATAAAATCCAATTTAACCTCACCTTCCACAACTTTATCCTTCAAAAAGTGATACAGGATTGCAATATGTTTGGTTCGAGAATGCATAACTGAATTCTTTGAGATGTTAATAGCACTAGTGTTATCACATTTAATTGAAATTGGCTCTTTGAAGTGAATACCAAGATCTTTCAGGGTTTGTCTCATACATAATATCTACGTATAGCATGTTGTCGCTGCAATGTATTTTGCATTTGCTGTGGATAGAGATACTGATTCTTGTTTCTTGTTGTGCCATGCTACCAGCCTGTCTCCAAGATAAAATGCTCCTCTAGTGGTACTCTTTCTGTCATCTATACATCCTACCCAATTTGCATTTGAATATGCAATAAGAATGAAGTCCTTACCTTTTGGATACCATAACCCATACTCCATAGTACCCTTGAGGTACCGAAGAATCCTCTTCACAGTTGTCACATGAGTCTCTTTGGTACTAGCTTGAAATCGTGCTACCATGCATACTGCCTGTAAGATATCTGGTCTTGTAGCTATTAAATACAGTAGGCTCCCAATCATAGATCTGTACATGGTTTGATCAACATCTAGAGATTTGTCATCCTTGCTCAACTTGCAACCTGTTGTCATGGGAGTGCTAACAGGTTTACAATCCTCCATTGTGAATTTTTTCAGCATTTCTTTCACATATTTAACTTGAGAGATAAAAATGCCCTTGTCATTTTGATTAACTTGCAGTATGAGGAAATACGAAAGTTCACCAATCATAGACATATCAAATTCTTTCTTCATTTTATTTGCTATGTCTCTACAAGACTCATCCATGCTGCTACCAAATATGATATCATATACATAAACAACAAGTACAATAAGATGGCCATTCTCTATTTTGACATACAAATTGTTGTCCACCATACCTTTCTTGAACCCCTGTTGAATAAGATAGTTATCCAGCCTTGCATACCATGCTCTGGGTGCCTATTTCAGACCATACAAAGCTTTCTTTAACTTGCAAACAAAATTGGGATTGTCACCGAGTTGGAAACCATCTGGTTGCTCAATATAAACTTCTTCTTCAAGTTTGCCATTTAGAAATGCTGATTTCATGTCCATCTAATAAACTTTGAAATTCTTGTGTATAGCTAAAGCCAAAAACATTCGGATTGCCTCGAGTCTAGCCACTGGTGCAAAGGTTTCCTCAAAATCAATACCTTCAACTTGAGCATAGCCTTTACAGACCAATCTTGCCTTATTTCTGACAACCTGTCCGTCTTCGCTCAATTTTTTTCGTAAAATCCATTTAGTACTAATTATGTTTTTATTTGCAGGCCTTGGTACTAACTCCCAGGTTTTGTTTTTCTCAATTTGATCTAGTTTTTCATTTATTTCCTTCATCCAACTTTCATCTGTGCTTGCTTCAACAACATTTTTGGGCTCAATGTTGGATAATAGAGAGTAGTTCCTTACTACTGTTCTCCTTGTCTGAATACCAACTGTGGGGTCCCTAATAATTTGCTCTCTGGGATGATTTTTTTTCCAGCTACCTATTTTGAATTTTTTGTTTTCTTCTACTTCTGAGTCAATCTCCTTATTCTCTTTTTTTTTCCTTTTATTCATCTCCTTCAATAACTTCTTCATAAATAGGGTAGTTTTCTTCATAGCTAATTTCTCGTTCCCTACCTTCATCAACCTTAACATCGACACTCTCCAAAATTTTCTTTAGCCTTTTGTTATAGCATGTGTAGGCTTTGTTTTTTGTCGAATAGCCAAGAAAAATTCCATCATTAGCTCTATCTTCAAACTTACCAAGATTATCTTCAGTTCTTTTGATGTAGCACTTGCTGCCAAAGACTTTGAAGTATCTTGTTGTTGCCTTTTTTTTGAACCATAGCTCATAAGGATTTTTTCTTTCATGTGTCCTCAACATGCACCTATTTTGGATGTAAACCACAGTATGAACTGCCTCTTTCCAGAATATGTCTGCTATTTTGTTCTCTTTCAACATTGTCCGTGCCATTTCCTACACTGTCATGTTCTTTATTTCAACAACACCATTCTACTGAGGTGTCCTTCTTTGCTAAAAACTGTCTTCTGATCCCATATTTTTGACAGTACTCTGCAAACTCCTATGAGATAAACTCTCCTCATCTATCTGATCTTAAGCATTTAATTCCTTTTTCTGTTTGATTCTCAACCAATTTTTTGAAAGTCTTGAAAATTTCAAAGGCATCTAATTTAAGCTTTAAAAATAGTACCCATGTCATCCTGGAATAGTCATCTATGCACAACATAAAGTATTTGTCACCATTTATGCTTTGTGTTCTCATGGGTCCACATAAATCAGTATGTATTAGCTCTAAAGGTTTGCTGGTGAAGTATTCCTTTGATTTAAATGTGGATCTAGTTTGCTTCTCTTTTTGGCATGAAGCATAGATGCTATTTAATGGTTTTCCAATGGTGGGTATATCTCTTACTGCCCTTTTTGAACTTATTTTTACCAGATTGTCAAAGCTAATATGACCGAGCCTCTTATGCCATAGCCAATTTTCATCTACCTATCCAATCAAACATGCTCCTTCTAAATTCTCTGAGAGAGTATACAGGTTTCTAGAAGTCCTCGATCCAGTAGCTATCAGCTTCCCACTGTGTGCTTTTTTGACTTCACAGCCCTGCTTCTTAAAAATGACTTCATGACCTCTGTCACAGATTTGGCTTACGCTTAGTAGGTTGTGCTTCAAACTAATCACAAATAGGACTTATTTGGAATTTATTTTTCCATCACTTATCTAGACTGATCCTTTGCCAACTATCTTGGCTCCATCATTATTTCCAAATTTAACTGAGCCACCTTCATAGTTTTTTAACTTTTCAAACTTTTGTTTATCGCCTGTCATGTGACTGGAGCATCCACTATCCAGTATCCATGGTGCAGATTTGTTCTGTGCTTTGAATGTTGTCTGTACAATCAAAGATTCCTTTTCTTCCTTGGGTTTCTCATTTTCTTTCCACTTTGGTTTGACTACAGTTTTGGTCACTTGTTTAGACTTTTCTTTGTTAGTGGCCTGTGCATGTTTTTCTGGGAATTTTTTTTTTTGTCTTAAACCATTTGGTTGAGATTTTCTTCCTTGATATTTATTTGTTGCATATGTACTTCTACAATTTCTTGCAATGTGTCCAAAGTTATGATAGTTATAGCATTCTACTGCATAATCCATCAAGGGTGAAAAGACATTTCTATTGGTGAAATTTTTTTTTCCTATATTATAAATGCAGTCTAAAATCTTATGACCGTAAGCATTGTATTTAAAACAATAACCAGAAAAGGATTGATTGAACCTGGGAGTTGGTTTTTGCCATTTTGTAGTAGGAGCCTCAAATATTCTTCTCCTTTGATGTGAGACATTTATGAATCCATCATTTTCAGTGCTCTTTTCGTGCCTGACATTATTGCTTTCTTTTGCATGATTTGGTTTTCCTTGATCAACCCTGATCTTATCTTCTTTCTGTATGGGTTTTATAGTTAAGGCCTTTGATCCATTTGACAATTCTCCTTTGACGAAGCCCAAGACAAATTTGATGCCTGTACTCCTTTGGCTATTTATAATCTTTTCTAGCTTCACAGAGCTTCCTTCAAGTTTGTGATAACAACTCAATTTTTGATTCATCTCTTCTAGCTGAATCCTTAAACCAATAATTTCTTCTTCCAGTTTGCTGCATTCATCTATTTTCACGATTAATTGTACTTTGAGTTCTTCAGACATTTTCTTAAATTTGTCTTTCTGTACTTTCAAACTATTTATTATGTCATTGGCATCCTCTAGATTTCTTGAAACCTTTTTATTCTTTTTCCTTTCTATACTCAACTCTTTAAGTGCAGCAACCAAATCACCTTCCAGATATACTTTAGCCTCATCCTTAAGGTTTTTATCACCTTCCTATTTTTCTTCTATTTTTTCTTCTTCAAATGCCATGAACAGAGCTTCACCTATTTCTTCTTCAGAATCCTCACTTGAGATTTCTTCAGAAGATCTGACATTCTTGGATATGAAACTTTTCTTCTTGAAGTTGCTTTTTTGAAAATTTGGTTTCTTCTTCCAATCACCTTTTTCTTGGTGTGACCCTTCATCATTTTTGGTTTTCTCATTCATTGGACATTTAGCTTCAAAGTTCCTGACACCTCCACAGTTGAAGCACTTAAATGGTAACTTTCCTCTATATTTTCCTTTTCCATTTATAAGTTTCCAAACAAATTTAGCTTCCATTTCATCCGATGTCTCTTCATCCTCAGATTCTTGTTTAGTTTTTATATTTTTGTGTGCTTTAAAATCAACTTCTCTATCTGTGGGCTTAGCTTGACCTATTATCATTTTGTATGTAGTCAAAGAACCATGCATCTCATCCATGCTAAAAGTATTGAGATCTTTAGCTTCTTCTATAGCAAAAAATTTAGAATTAAATCTTTTGTGAAGAGTTCTTAGTACCTTTTTCATGATGACCACATCTTCCATTTCCTCACCGAGTCCTCTAATCACAGTAATGATTCCATTGAATCTCAGCATATAGGCCTCTATGTTCTCATCGTCATTCATTCTTAATGCTTCGAACCAAGCTCGATGCGTTTGTAGCTTGGATTCCTTGATCTTGTCGTCTCCTTCATGAATGCTCTTCAATTTGTTCCACATATCTTTTGTTGTTTTATAGCTCATGATCCTTATTAGTTTGCTGTCCACTAAACCACATATTATAGCATTCTTTTCTTTAGATTTATTCTCAAATGGTTTCTTATCGACAAAATTAGTTGGAGGTATGGTGGGTATTATGTATCCACTTTCTACTGACTCCCAGATGTCGTATCCAAGAGCACAAAGATATGTTTGCATCCTAATTTTCCAAAATGAATAATTAGTTTCATCGAACAATGGAGCTTTATTTGATGATAATCATTCACCACCTACCATTGTGTTCCTTCCTAAATCACCTTAACTGATTAAGCTTGTTCAGGAACCTTGCTCTGATACCAATTGATATTCTCACAATGACACTGAAAGGGGGGGTGAATCAGTGTAGCTATTTAAATTCAAATCTACAACTCTTAAAGCTGAAGCAAACAGAACTTAAAAGCAGATAAAGTAATTATCACAAGAGAGCACACCACAACACACAATGTAATGAGGTTCACCAATTTGGCTACTCCTCAAGAATGACTTCTTGGACTACGGTCCAAATCCAGCCTTTGCAAAACACAAATTTTAAAATCTATTTACCAGCACCCACTAGAAGGAGCACCAACCCCTAATTTATCTGCATCAATAGAAAGGAGAACCAACCCCTATCCAAGCACCAAATTGGATTACAGTTTTGAAAACTATATTAATGACATAAAAATGCCTTCACTCTTACAAGACCCTAACTAGTCTACAATTTATCAAAACATAGTAAACACTTATGTCTTTGCTTGTCGCTCTCTTACAGCACTCTTCTAACCCTCTTTTGGTAGCACTTTCACACATTCAATGACAACCTAATTCTCCATGCAACTGCCCTCTTATAACAATATTTTCATCTTGAAACACCTATTCTTCTGTGACTTCCATAATCCTGCATGCACCCTATTAATACACTTCTGAAAGAACTCCTTTATCACATAGTAATTTGTACATGCATTCTATTAATAGCTCTATTTCTTGTGTGGGACTTCAATATAACTATAGCTTGATGGTCACACTGCTTTACGGGCTCTGTAATTGTCATTCTGTCTTTAATGCATTGTGCTTATTTTAGCTTGCATGATTTCTATTTGTAACTGCCCTTGTAACTGTCACACTAACTTCAGTTGACTCTTCTTATTTTGGCTACATGATTTTCCTCTACAACTGCCCCTGTAATTGTCGTTCTACTTCAGTTAACTATCCGTAATCGTGTTATTGCGACCTATCATGAAATTGTGACACTTCTATCTCTTTGTACTCTTCTCGCCTTTTACCCATGAAAACATGACATGTCATGATATCGTGACATTTCTGCCCCTTTGACCTTTTCTTGGCTTGCACCCATGAAAACATGACATGTCACAATATCGTGACACTTTCTGCCTTCTTGTCCTCTTCTCAGCTTGCACCCACAAAAACATGACATGTCGCGATATCGTGACACTTTCCATCTCTTTGTACTTTTCTTGGCTTGCACCCATGAAAACATGACATGTCGTAAAATCATGACACTTTCACTGCCTTGTGCTCTTCTCTGTCTTTCACCCGTGAAAACACATGTCACAAAATCATGACATGTTCGCTGCCTTGTCCTCTTCTCTATATTTCACCCACAAAAACACAACATGTCATGAAATCGTGACACATTCGCTGCCTTGTGCTCTTCTCTGTCTTTCACCCATGAAAACACATGTCACGAAATCGTGACACATTCGCTGCCTTGTGCTCTTCTCTGTCTTTCGCCCGTGAAAACACAACATGTCGTGAAATCGCAACACATTCACTACCTTATGCCTTTTCTTGCCTTGACCTCGCAAAAATAAAACATGTCACGAAATCATGACACTTTTGCTTCCGTACTCTCCTTCTTTCCTTTTGTTGTGATATCACAACACTTTTTCTCCTTGGCACTTTTCTTCTCATCGGGTCGTAAAAACCCGACATGTCACGATATCAGGACACTTTTTCTCTATGAGCTCTTTCTCTCGAACCTGTCACAAAATCATGACACTTTTTTTTCCGTACAATCCTTCTTGCAAATTGTCATGAAATCGCAACACTTTTTCTTTCTCTGCCTTCCTCTTCGCTTCGGACCGTGAAAATGAAACATGTCACGAAATCACGACACCTTTTTCTCTCTCCTCATTTCTTCGCTTTGGATTGCAAAAATGAAACATGTCGTGAAATCACATCTTTTTCTCTCTCCTCTTTTCTTCGCTTTGGATCGTGAAAATGAAACATGTCATGAAATCATGACATCTTTTTCTCTCTCCTCTTTTCTTCGCTTTGGATCACAAAAATGAAACATGTCGCAAAATCATGACATCTTTTTCTCTCTCCTCGTTCTCTTCCAACATGTCACAAAATCATGATAGTTTTCCTTGCTTGCACCTTCTCTCCAAACATGTCGTGAAATCGTGACAATTTTCTTTGCTCTTTCTCTCTCTTCCAACATGTCGCAAAATCATGACAATTTTCCTTGCGCTTTCTCTCTCTTCCAACATGTCACGAAATCATGACAATTTTCCTTGTGCTTTCTCTCTCTTCGAACATGTCGCGAAATCATGACACTTTTCCTTGTGCTTTCTCTCTCTTCGAACATGTCACGAAATCGTGACAGTTTTTCTTTTTGGCCAAACATGTCGCGATATCGCGACAGTTTTCTTACTTGTCTTTTTATTTGATCTTTTGAATGTTGGCATCTTCTGTCTTATTGGAAATTCACTGTACATGCTTTGACTGACCTCTAAACTCCTGTCCACTGCATCAACTGATTTATCTGTCTGTGTTGACAAAAATGACAATATTGTTTCTGCACCTTGCTCAACATTGAGGAGATTTATAACATGCATAGAGTCTCCTTCTATGATCAAATTGCCTTCTAAGTCTTGATTCATTTGAAGGCCTCTCCACATAGCTCTAGCTTCAGCTTTGTTGTTTGTCCTTGTTCCCAAATATTTAGAAAATGCAAGCATCATATTCCCATTATGATCTCGCACAATACCACCAATGCCTACTCTACCAGAATTGTCCTTAGCCGCTCCATAAAAATTAAGCTTAAACAAACCCGTAGGAGGTGGGGACCACTTAACATTGGCTTTGGGGTTGACTACCCTAGGCACAAACTCATCTAACAAGGTTAAGCTTAAATATTGAGCAATCGTGGTCTTCTACAGATGAGGTTTACGGCTATCAAAAGGGATAAGGTTCACATTCTTGTTGGCAAAGAATAAGATCCTAGCAATGATAGTTTTATGATCATGGATAAACTCATTAAAGACTCTATGGTTCCTTTCTAACCACACCTTCCAAAGATAGTTATTGAGACAAATTTTCCACATGTATCTAAGTCTTTGTCTTAAAAAGGGGTAAGGCCACTGGATGAACAAATCAAGTGCAATGGTTGGTTTAACCTAGGAAATATTGAAGGCCTAAAAAACCCCACTTAGGAAAGTCAAGGAAAAAGGGCACTCAAGGAAAATGTGATAAATGGTCTCCCAATTAGCCCTACACAGATAACAATGATTAGTGATACAAATACCTTTACACATCATATTATTAATGGTTAGAATTCTTCCTTGGATAACTAGCCATGAAAATACTATAATTTTTAGAATTAAATTATTTATCCAAACTAAGTCCTTTTGGAGGACAAAATCCTCGTCATCAAGCAAAAGCTTGTAAGCTGATTTAACAATGAACTGCCCATTTTTCATAGGATCCTAGGTCACTTGATATTCCTTGGGTCTCATGGGGATAAAATGTTGCCTGAGAATGTTATAAATATCATTTGATTTCACTTGAAATCCTTGAATCCTTATTTGTTTCCACTTCATTCTACCTTTGTCCTCAACCATATAATCAGAGACTTTTCTACCAATGAGTTCTTTTGTGATATCTCTGATTTGGGCTAAGTTAGGATATTGCATTAGTGGTTCATCCTTAGCCCACCTGTCATTCCAGAAATTTATCCTCTCACCATTGCCTAAAACCCATCTTAAACATTTTTTTATGATTTCCTTACAATTGAGAATTGCTTTCCAAAAAGCAAAACCTCTGATTGGAACTGAGTCACTTAAAAAATTCATATTTTGAAGATACTTTCGTTTGATGATAGTTGTCCATTCATTTTCTTCACCAGAAATGAGGCACCACACCTTCTTAGCTAGTAAAGATAAATTCATATGAGCAATTATCCTCAGACCTAAGCCCCCATTTTCCTTGGGTCTACACACTTTGGTCCATCCTACAAGGTGTATCCTTTTTTTCTCCTCTGATCCAGTCCATAATTTGTTTTTTGGAGTTTCTCAATTTTTTGGAAAACCTTCATAAGGGCTTTGAAAATGGAGAGGAAATAGACTAGAATGCTTTGAATAGAGGCCTTAGTGAGGGTCAACTTTCCTACTTGAGATAGAATATGACCTTTCCATCCAACAAGTTTTTTTTTAATTCTTTCAATAACCCTATCCCACATTGACTCTCTCGAAGAACCAATGAAAATAGGGAGACCAAGATATGAAGTGGGGAGGTTTGCTATATCACACCCTAATTTTTTTGCAATCCTTCCTTACCTCTGAATGGGGGTGTTCAAGAAATATAACTTGCTTTTACTAAAATTAACTTTTTGACCAATAGCATCCTCGTAGAGTTGTAGGATGTATTTAATTCTTTTGGCCTCAACCACCAACGCCTTAGTCAATAGAAGGGTATCATCGATGAATTGTTGGTGAGAAATAGCCCTAGTGAGAGATGTTGCCTTGATTCTTGATATTAGCCTTCAATTGTAAGCATTTTTTATGGTTCTGCCTAAATCTTATGCCATAATTATGAATAACATGGGGTTGATAGGGTCCCCCTACCAAATTCCTTTGCAAATTTGAAAGTAACCAGTAGTTGTTCCATTAACCAAAATAGAGAACAATGCTTTAGAAATGCATTCTTTGATCAAATTAACTCATTGGTGGTGAAAACAAAACTTAAGGAGGATAGAAATCAGAAAGTCCCAATTTAGCCTATCAAATGCTTTGTTCACATCAAGCTTGAGGGCAAAAATAGACCTATTAGTCTTATGAGTAGAGTACAGATCTTCATGAACTATGATAACTCCATCCAAGATTGACCTACCCTGGATAGAGCTTCCTTGGCATGAATCTATGATGTGGGGTAGAACATCTCTCATTCTATTTGCAATGGCTTTAGTTAGGATATTGTAAGGAACATTGCACAGACTGATTGGCCTAAAGTCAGCCATAGATTTAGGGGTTTGCTTCTTAGGAATTAAAGAAATAAAATTAGAATAGATACCTTTTGGGATATGATTGCTTGCTTGGAATTCTCTGATAGTAGTGTTGAGTGGTATTTTCACCCAATTGTGAAAGTACACTCTTCCTTAGGATTTGGGTTCCAAATCCCCTCTTGCAAAGAAGTTAAATAAACAACTTCTCCAAGGTCTCCATTGTATTTAGCATTTTGCATATGTGTATTAGTAATCTCAAATAAAGATATTCAATTTTAAATGCTTGGAACACCTTAGTGATTGCAAGTAACTGTAAACAAGGGGCAATGTTGGTTTATTTTACCGTGAAACTTTAGTGATTGTTCATTGAACCAAAATAAAGCAAATGTGAGTTGGCCTTCATATGACCACGATGTGATGCTCAAAATGGAAATTTGTGAAAATGCCATAAAATATAACTCCTTCAATGAAATTGGAATTTTCATGAAGGGAATGTCATCATAGGCTCATGAGTGCAAAACAAAACTGAAAACATGAAATTCCGGCCCAAAATGGAAACTTTCTATTTTCGGGTTTTTTTAAACTCTGTAATAAAACAACTCCGATGAATTTTTAAAAATACTAAACAACTCCGAAAATGAAATTTTAAAATGTGTATTGGAAGTCTGAAGTATAACCTACGCAATGGTGAAATTATTTTTGGATTTTGAAATTTTTTAAATGTTTATTTTAATGCCTAAAAATTTAAAATAAAGTTAAAATTTCTGGAAAATAAAATGCAGAAAAAGTTGAAAGAAAATGCAGAAAAATGAAAATAAAATGCATTCAGTATGATGCTATCCTATTCTGACAAAACCGAAGATGTGAGGTTTTCATGCATACAACCTAACCTATTGGACTTGCAAAACAAGCACAATCCGGATAAGCTAAGTGCTGGCTCCTAGGGTTTTAAATGAGGTTTTCAGATTTAGACATTTGCATGAAGCAACCAAGAAACTTGCATAAACTCCATTTACAAGCCTAAAATCTAAAAAGGGGAAACATAGACATTTAATCTTGCATGCTGAAAATGACTCCTTCTTTCTTGTCCATAAGATGCAACTTTCTAAAAATTTATGTATTAAAAATTTGTCATTTTACAATAACATAAATTTTTGGTTTTCCCAAACCTGTCCATGGAAGAAAAATAGCCCAAACAGGTCCAGAATGGCCCTCTTGCCTTCAAATCTGCAACTCTGTTTGCAGCAGTTTCCAACCTCTTGTTACCCATCCATAGAATTTCTTCTCCAAAAACTTCATGTTCTTCAAGACTTTTCAAATAGGTATTTACTTCAACGTGAGTCACCTCAAAATATCTTGTATCGCTTGAAGAAGCATAACATGAAACATCATTAAGATTGTCATTATGAATTTTTTTCCTAGGATGATTTGGATGCATACATTAATGTGCTCATTTTTATGATGGAACATGCCTACATACCTTCTTAACCACTTTCTTTTGCTCTTTTACTTTCGATACGAACTCTTTGGGTTGAGTGGTAGAAGTAGTAAGATTAATTGGATTGATACCCATGGACAAAGCTTGTTGCAATGGTTCCATGGGTGACCGCAATGGTTCCATGGGTGACCACATGATTCTCTAATTAAGGCATAGTTGGATAGATGGAAGTACCTATATAAGCACATGTGGGAGCATAAGTTGGTATGGTAGGATAAAGTTTATTGTAGGGAAAAACATTTGATACCAAATTTTTTTGTGCCCATGCTTGATTTACCATCGAGGTTTGATTGCAAGCCACTAGTTGTCCTACCATAGTTGATTGCTCCATTCCATAACCTTGCGACAATTATTGATCTACAATCATAGCTTTTGTGTATGCCGATGCAATATCAGTAACCAAGGGATTCATCCTAACAAATATGGTAAATAATGGATCCAATGCTCAAAAGTATATTTGAAGAGCACCCTTTTCCTCAATAGTATAGGGAGAAATTAATCTCGCATAAAGCTTTTGAAACCTCAAGTTGAAACTTCTCACTGGCTCATTAGGTTCTCTTTTACAAGAAGTAAATTGTTGATATATCGTGAGAGGGTCAATGAGCGACCTAAATTGATTGATAAAATCATATTTTAATTGAGTCCAAGATGTAATAGAACCAGTGGGTAAATTGATGTACCAATCATATGTCACCTCATCTAGGGTTCCAAGAAACATTCTACATGCCACATCCTCATGTTCGACATTCCATCTAACTAGGATATCCACATAGGCTTGAATATGTTCCTCGGCTGATGTTGGACCATTGTGCTTAAATTTGGGCAAACATTTTTCTACGTTCTTGGGTAAATCATGAGAATCTCCACTAATGTTCAAAGGACTAACATGTATCCCATACCACATTCCTGCAATTGTAGCCATTAATGAAACTCAAAGAATAACTTCAAAACCAATTTGTTAGTCATGAATAAAAAAAAGAACCATGACAAAGCAATATTCTAAAAATGTAAATTAGTTTCGATTCACCAGATCACATATGCGCAAGTGAAGAGCATACTCCTAGTGTTGTAGGCTTTTTGATTCACAAGATCGCATTACACGCAAGTGAAGAGCATAATACCGACAACAAATACATTTTTAGACAAAATAATTCCTTACAAATAATCATTAAATGACTAGCAAATATCAAACATGTCACGTATGAATAATCATGTTAGCATCAACCAAGAGATGTATCCATTAAAATCAAATGAAAGTAATTACATGGAGACAACCTCGTTAGTCAAGACCCAAAAAACATTTTCAAAATCAAATCAAAACACATTATTCTTGTATGAACAATCAAAAGCGTTAGAACAATGCATAGCAATTCATGTCCTCCTTTTAACACTACAAGGTTGTATTGTTAAAAGAGGGCTAAAGATAATAATAAATAGGGCATGAAATATTCAAAATTTAAATCCCTATAGCATTTAAATCACACTGAAATAAACCAATTCAAGCCCTCCTAGCACCAAAATGTTGAGTGGTATTTTCACCCAATTGCGAAAGTACACTCTTCCTTAGGATTTGGGTTCTAAATCCCCTCTTGCAAAGAAGTTAAATAAACAACTTGTCCAAGGTCTCCGCTGTATTTAGCATTTTGCATGTGTATTAGTAATCTCAAATAAAAATATTCAATTTTAAATGCTTGGAACACATTAGTGATTGCAAGTAACTGTAAACAAGGGGTAATGTTGGTTTATTTTACCGTGAAACTTTAGTGATTTTTCATTGAACCAAAATAAAGCAAATGTGAGTTGGCCTTCATATGACCACGATGTGATGCTCAAAATGGAAATTTGTGAAAATGCCATAAAACATAACTCCTTTAATGAAATTGGAATTTTCATGAAGGGAATGTCATCATAGGCTCATGAGTGCAAAACAAAATTGAAAACATGAAATTCCGGTCCAAAATGGAAACTTTCTATTTTTGGGTTTTTCTAAACTCTGTAACAAAACTAATCGATGAATTTTTAAAAATACTAAACAACTTCAAAAATGAAATTTTAAAATGCGTATTGGAAGTCTGAAGTATAACCTACGCAATGGTGAAATTATTTTTGGATTTTGAAAAATTTTAAATGTTTATTTTAATGCCTGAAAATTTAAAATAAAGTTAAAATTTTTGGAAAATAAAATGCAGAAAAAATTGAAAGAAAATGCAAAAAAATAAAAATAAAATGCATTCGGTATGATGCTATCCTATTCCGACAAAATTGAAGATGTGAGGTTTTCATGCATGCAACCTAACCTATTGGACTTGCAAAACAAGCACAATCCGGATAAGCTAAGTTTTGGCTCCTAGGGTTTTAAATGAGGTTTTCAGATTTAGACATTCGCATGAAGCAACCAAGAAACTTGCATAAAATCCATTTACAAGCCTAAACTCTGAAAAGGGGAAACATAGACATTTAATCTTGCATGCAAAAAAATGACTCCTTTCTTGTCCGTAAGATGCAACTTTCTGAAACTTTCTGTATTAAAAATTTGTCATTTTACAATAACAAAAATTTCTGGTTTTCCCAAACCAGTCCATGGGTTGGAAACTGCTACAAACAGAGTTGTAGATTTGAAGGCAAGAGGGCCATTCTAGACCTTTTTGGGTTGTTTTTCTTCCATGGACTGGTTTGGGAAAACCATAAATTTCTGTTATTATAAAATAACACATTTTTAATACAGAAAGTTTCAGAAAGTTGCATCTTATGGACAAGAAAGGAGTCATTTTTAGAATTCAAGATTAAATGTCTATGTTTCCCCTTTTCAGATTTTAGGCTTGTAAATGGAGTTTATGCAAGTTTCTTGGTTGCTTCATGTGAATGTCTAAATCTGAAAACCTCATTTAAAACCCTAGGAGCCAACACTTAGCTTATCCGAATTGTGCTTGTTTTGCAAGTCCAATAGGTTAGGTTGCATGCATGAAAACCTCACATCTTCTTCAATTTTGTCGGAATAGGATAGCATCATACTGAATGCATTTTATTTTCAATTTTCTACATTTTCTTTAAACTTTTTCTGCATTTTATTTTCCAAAAATTTTATCTTTATTTTAAATTTTTAGGCATTAAAATAAACATTTAAAAAATTTAAAAATCCAAAAATAATTTCACCATTGCATAGGTTATACTTCAGACTTCCAATACGCATTTTAAAATTTCATTTTCAGAGTTTAGTATTTTTAAAAATTCATCGGAGTCGTTTTATTACAGAGTTTAAAAAAACCCAAAAATAGAAAGTTTCCATTTTGGGCCGGAATTTCATGTTTTCAGTTTTGTTTTGCACTCATGAGCCTATGATGACATTCCCTTCATGAAAATTCCAATTTCATTGAAGGAGTTATGTTTTATGGCATTTTCACAAATTTCCATTTTGAGCATCACATCGTGGTCATATGAAGGCCAACTCACATTTGCTTTATTTTGGTTCAATGAACAATCACTAAAGTTTCACGGTAAAATAAACCAACATTGCCCCTTGTTTATAGTTACTTGCAACCACTAAGGTGTTCCAAGCATTTAAAATTGAATATCTTTATTTGAGATTACTAATACACATATGCAAAATGCTAAATACAGTGGAGACCTTGGATAAGTTGTTTATTTAACTTCTTTGCAAGAGGGGATTTGGAACCCAAATCCTAAGGAAGAGTGTACTTTCGCAATTGGGTGAAAATACCACTCAACAAGCAAAAATTACATCCTCACTTATGATGTCCCAAAAATCTTGTTAGAAATGAGAGAGAAAGCCATCGGGTCCTGGGGCTTTGTCTGACTCCATGTTAAAAAAGGCTTCCTTAATTTCCTCATCAAAAAAGGGAGCTAGAAGCTTAAGGTTTATATCCTCATTTATTATGCTAGGAATGGATTGCAAGAGAATATATTTGGCTTCCTCATTGCACTACGATTCCTAACCAAGGATAGAATTGAAATAAGTTACTGCCTTCTTTCTAATTTCTATTAAATCCTAAGTAATAGAACCATCTACTTTTATAAAAAAAATTATCTTGTTATTGCTTCTATTTCTAAGCATGGTGATGTGAAAAACTTAGAATTTGAATCTCTATCTTTCAACCAAAGAGACCTTGATTTTTACCTCCAAAATGTTATGAAACTCTGCTAGTTTTGTTCGTTCCTCATGCCTAGTAGTTTCATCAACATCACCATGTTGAATCCTCTGATCAATTATCTTCAAACTTTTAAAAACCTATTTTTTATTTTTAAATAGGTTTCGAAAGACCTCTTTGTTCCAAGTTCAAATTTTTTCCTTAATAAACTTTAATTTACCAACAAGTTTAAAAGCTGCACTACCCCTAACAGGCTGCTACCACCACTAAATTAAGTTATCTCTGAAACTGGAATGTTTGATCCACATAGATTTAAATATGAAAGGTTTCTTAAAGGACAAAGAGTTAGGGATCTCCAAAAAAATGGGATTATGATCAAAGGTAATTTTAGGAAGGGCTTGCAGGGTAGAATAATCGAACAAAGTTGTAGCCTATTTTGATAGAAAAACCTGTCAAGCCTTTCTTGAATGAGATGACACCCTATTTGTCGATTGCTCCAGGTATAATTTGCTCCTCTAAGTTTTACATCCATCAACATGTTGGAGTTCACAAAGTCATTGAACTCATACATGCTCCTGATAGGTGGTCCATTTCCACCCATTTTTTTTGAAGGGTAAATAGGAGTGTTAAAATCCCTAGCCAAAATCCAAGGGACATTATGGAATATTTCACTCAGATTATCTAAGTACTCCCATAGCAGAGCTCTCCCTTGAATTGAATTTGGGGTCTATATATTTGAAAGGATCCATGACCTATTGTTGTTTATTTCCTTAAATAAAACACTAAGAACCCTGTCATCTTTCTAAATAATGGTGCCTTCTACTATCCGGGGATCCCACAAAGTCATAAGGCCTCCAAATGCTCCTTTGGTTGATTTGCAAACCATCTCCCCTTGATTCCAGATTTTTTTTGCTACTTTTTTTGATTGAATCTCATCAGTTTTTGTTTCTTGCAACATGAAAATAGTTGGATTCACTTGATTTATTATTGCACTGACTTCCCTGTGTTTGGGCAGGCCATTGAGGCCTCTCATGTTCCATGAGAGGAAATTCATTTATATTGTTTGCGATTTATTCCTCTCCCCCTCCCTTAAGGGGGTTTTCCTAATTTGTTGTCTTCAAAACCTGGAGTAACCAGTTGAAACAAGGTTCTCTATTTTCCATTGGAAATGTCATTATCAGTTTTCATTTTTTGACACTCAGTATTTGATATTCTCCCTCTTATTTTTTCACTACCAAAATCTATAGGAGACTTCACAGTGCTCCTGGTTTGTTTAAGACTAAACTGGGGAAGGCAATTTGTTGTAGAACCAAACTACCATATTCCTTAGTTTGAAGAGTTTCACATATCTCCACCCCTACATCCAAATCTTCTCATTTTTTCTTGTATTTACCTAGTCTGCAGGATGGCCCCTCAGTAGGATTCACTTGGCTCCTAGTGATGATGTTAGGGAGATGAGATTTTTTATTTTCCAATGCCTCAAATTTCTTCCTAAGTTCTTTAGAATTAGGGTTTAGCTTTGGGATGCCCACTGGGCTTGAAGTATTTTTAGCATTGGGGTTTAAGGATCTTGACTTTGATGGGGATTCTAGAGATCAATAATTAGGGTTTGGATTTGTGATGCCCACGGGGCTTATAATAATTTCAGCATTAGTGTTTGAGGATTTTGACTTGGATGGAGATTCTAGAGAGTCATAAAGGTTAGCCTGAAGGTTTTGGGCTTCCATATCTTCTGATAATCCTCCTACTCCCATATTGGATAGAATTAAAAATTTATTTGAAACTAGAGGATTTGAACTTACCTAGGTATTTTGGTTGCCAACAACCTGTTGTTTTCCTTTGTATTGTTGGGACCCTCTACCCTCTCTTTTCTTTTTTTTGTAGACATAGTTTACCTAATTGAAATCACCTCTGCCAGGAAAACTCCTCAAATTTCCTCTATCTAGCATTCCCTACTTTTTATTTTCTCTATTCATTGCCAAGTTAGGGCACTGATTGCATAGATGTCCTTGATTTTTACATTTTGCATAGAATGCTGGTCTGTTCTTATATTCTACTAGCTATTTTTGATAGTATTCTCCATACTCTAGCTCCACAAACCTTGGCAATTCATTATCCAAATTAGCATTTATGTAGATTCGTGCATGAGTCATCCTTGTCTTATCCAAGGTCGCATGGTCAATGGAGATCAGGTCCCCTATAGTTCTAACTATGACCTGCAACCAATATTAATTGAATAACTGGGTAGGTAGACTTGGGAGACAAATCCAAATAAGGTCAATGTTAATATTTTGCTTTTCAAGGTCAAAATATTCACCCCATCATCTGAGAAAAAGGCTTCTTTTGCCCAAAAACCAAGGACATCTTGTTAAAATGTGGTTATCATCCTCAATATTGTTAAAATGGATAACTAAGAACCCTCGAGTTAGAGCCACCAACTCCAAGCTGCCTACCGGTCACCATTTACCTGTCGCCCAAGCCATGATAGTCTTCATGTCCATCCTACCTCCCAAAAATTTGCCTACCAAGGAGAATTCTTCCATTGAAAGAAAATGGCTCATGGAACTTGTCAAGGCTAAAATTTTATTATTTACTAGAACTAGGGGCGGAAGAGAGAGAACCTCATTTATTTTCCTCTAAGAGTATCAGCAAAAGGCAGCCACTTATTGGGACCCACATTGTCCTTCATAGCTTTTTTATTGGGGTCTTTCTGAGGAGGGTCGGGCCCCCGTGTGATGCTCGCCTCAAAATTTGTTGTATCCTGACTGCCTTCCTTTGGATCCTCACTTGATCCATGCTCAAGGTTACCACTCACCCCTTCCATACCTGCTCTACCTCTACTACCTTGGTTGAGATTCTTGCCCAAAAAATTCAAACCCTCACTCCCGTCGCACCCACTAAACCTCATCTCACTCATTCCTGATGATGCAAAAGTTGCATACTAACCATACTATAATTATGAGATAAAAGGATTTTGCTAGGATAGGCCTAACTATTCAGTATTCCTATGTGTGTAAATGATTAAGATAAGACACGAGTGTTCTCTGATGTCAGGCGAGATTATTTCAGCCCATTGCTAAGATAGGGATTCCACAAATGTCTTATCCAATCCCAAGTTTAGATTTTAGTTGGACTAAGCCACTAGGCAATGCAAGAAACCTGAAGCTAGCTCTTCCACATTCAAACATTGGTCTTGTTCATAAGCGAGGTGCTAATGCATCATAAATATCATCATGCATAAGGTATAATAGTGCCGAAAATTCCAAAGTTTTAGGCTCATTTCTTTCTATCCTTCAATTTTTGGGATACTTGCTCATATGTAGTGAAGCAAGGGAGTTGATTCCATATTCATTTTGAACTATCTTTGGGTGGATTTACTTGGGAAATTTTATTTTGGCATATCTATTAAGAATATCGATCTTATGATATGAATATGGGATATCAATCTGGGAAGTCGATCTATGATATCGATCTAGGGTATCAATCATGATGATTGATGTGGGATATATCTTTGAAATATAGCTCATTTTATCATAATAAAGGGATTATGAATAGGGAACTAACCTATACTTTTGCCAATTGCAACATTTCCCATACCATTCGCATAGAGGGATAATCAAGAGTAACTCTTTTTGCTTTAGGATACTCAGTCCTACTTTATGGCTTTCATCTTCCCCTAGTCCTTATTAGGATTGTTTAAATTTTTTTATTAGTGATAGGCTTCTGATATGCTAAGGGCTATACTAACTAAAACTTAGCTACAAAAGCAAAGCAAGATTTCTACCAACGCTTGATAATATCACTAGGTATGGCTTAATGACCGAAAAACCCTAGTATATCTCCATAGCAACATTAAAGGTTGTGTTGAAAAACATAATTACTCACATGAATGATGGATCATGATAAATGCAGAGATGCACGATTTAAACACAAACGTGGTGTCGTTTGTAATACTAACAAATATAATCCCTCCTACTATGGAATGCAATGGATGATGAATGCCTATATGCAATGTAGTAATGGAGCGAATGCATGTGTGAATGCAAAATGAGAATGCAGAATTCAAATGCAAATACAATTTTTTTTGGATTTTATGCTCTACCATTTTTTTTGTATTTTATTAATTTATTATTTTTATGAGTTTTTGAGCCTCATAATTGACCAAACGATGAGTACATGCCTCTGGAGCCTTTAGATTGACCAAGCATTTTTTTAAGAATCCTTGGAGCTTTTAGGATTGACCAAAGAGATTATGGTTACTTTTGGGGTGTTTTGGATGACCAAGTGATTTTGAGAATCCTTGGAGCCTTTGGGTTGACCAAGCAGTTTTTCATAAACTCTTGGTACCTTTTGAGTTTGATCAAAGGGATTACAGATGCCTTTGGAGATTTTTAGGATGATCGAGCGATTATAAGCAAATACTCAAGGCCTTTAACTGACACAACCAAGCAATTTCAGTAATCCTTGGAGCCTTTTGGGATGATCGAGCAGTTTTAAACAAACCCTCGAAGCTTTTTGAGATTGACCAAAGGGCTTATAGATGCCTTTGGGGATTTTATAATTGACCAAATCACCTATGATAGTGTTTGGAGCTTTTTAGGATTACCGAGTGGTTACAAGTGACCCTCAAAGCCTTTTACTATGCTCTTCAAGCATAAAACATCTTAATATGGATTATGTTGAGAGATTTAGGCTCTTCAACACCCCCTAGTGACGTTAGGCAATAACTACTTGAATCAATATTTTTAGATATGATGTAGGGTCCTATCCAATTAGC
Source organism: Wollemia nobilis (assembly GCA_028583015.1). Taxonomy (NCBI): domain Eukaryota; kingdom Viridiplantae; phylum Streptophyta; class Pinopsida; order Araucariales; family Araucariaceae; genus Wollemia; species Wollemia nobilis. The sequence continues at coordinate 191,217 of JAQPPZ010010915.1, forward strand.
CACAAATTTTTCTCGCATATCTGGCGATAAATTAGAGTTCTATTGGTTCTATTTCAAGACAAGATCCCCAAATTCAAAGTTTCTCTGGTGGACTTTGATATTGTAAGCTTGTTTTAGTCACTCATGATAAATGCAAAGATGCTCTAGGGAATTCATGAAATGTTCATCAAGTAGAATCAGTTGATCTAATCAAGCTTGCCACACAATGTCATCATCAATGAAATCCTTCAATGCAATGCACAACATTAGAATTTCCAATTCCAAGGGCATAATGGACTCAATGCCATATGCTAGTGAGAACAGCGTTGCCCTAGTGGGCATTCGAATACTAGTCCTATAAGCCCCTAATGCAAGGGGTAGCTGGATATGCCAGTATTTGTGGTTTTCTTGTACCATATTTTTCAAAATTGCCACCACTATCTTATTTGAAGCCTTAGCCTACCCGTTTGCTTATGAATAGTATGGAGTCACAAAACTGTGTTTGATTCTATATTTAGATGTCAAAGATCTCATAGTTTTGTTCTTGAAAGATGTTCCATTATCCGATACTATTTTGGATGGAATCCCAAAATGACTTATGATATGCTCTAGTATAAACTCTGTTATACAAGCTCCAATTGTCTTTGTTAATGGGATTACTTCCACCCACTTTGTAAAATACTCAGTAGCCATGATTATGAATGTATGTCAAATCGATGATGGAGGAGATATCTTGCCTATAAGCTCTAATCCCCACTGAGCAAATGGCCAAGTCACTTGAATGGTTTGTAAGGCCTATGATGACAAGTACATAAGATTAGCATGGTGTTGGAATTTAATGCATTTCTTGAAATACACATCACACTCCTTCTCCATAGTGGGCCAATAGTAGCCCATTCGAAGGATGCGCTTGACGATGGCCATGCCATTGAAATGGCCACTGCATGTACCATCATGGGCTTGCAAAATTGCCCATTATGCCTCATGGGGCTCTAGGAAAGGAAGGAGAACTCCATCATATCCTTATTGGTACAAAATATCTCCTATTAAGACATATTTGGCCACTTTCTATTTAAATGTACGCTTCAAAGCATGCATAAATCCCTTTGGGATTATACTAAGATTTAGGAAGTCTTTAATTTGTGACATCCAATTTTGATAAACCTCAACTTTGACTGCTAAGATGACTTGCTCCCCCTACGTATTTACTTTTGTAAATGCAGACTCAGAAACAACCCTATGTTGAATGGTCATACCACTCTCCATAGGACTCTGAGAGGTTAATGACCCCTATGGTACCTTCTTAAGAAAGTCTTCAGCTTTGTAAAACCATTTAGATTTTGGTTCTACACTAATCATGTTGACTGATTCTCTATTATCATAAGCTACATGCTCTACTGTTGGATGCTAGAGCATATTGATATGGATGGTAGTGAAATTAGCAGATGGATTCTAAGGGATTAAATATCCTAAATAAGCCATGGTATCTACAAACCTATTTGACGATCGAGGGATAGCCTCAATGGAATAACATTCAAATTTTGCCAAATATGTGTCAAATAGATCTTTATATGCTTTCAATATGGGGCATCGACACTGAAAATCCCCTTGAATTGATTTACTATGAGCAAGGAGTCACCAAAGATGTTTAATATCTTAATATTCATGGTGACATCTATGTGAAGGCCCAAAAATAGGGCTTCATACTCAGCGTTGTTTTTGGTGCATGAAAAATCCAACTTGAATGATAAGGGTATTGGAGCTCCTTACGGCATGAAGAACACTATTTCAGCACCACCCCCTTGTTCGCACTTTGAACCATAGAAGAACAGAGTCATATCAACATTATTCTCTGGTTCTTTGGGTTTGGGAGCTTCAGATATGACAAATACTATATCATCTAAAATATTTATTGTTAGAGGCCTACTATTTGATAGTCGTGCCTTAGCTAATTGATCTGCTAGCATGATCCACTTTGTAGTACACATATAGTAGTGTTTAATGTACTTCTACCTTATGAATTCTAGATTAAATTCTATCAATAGCATGATCCACTTTGCAGTATGTGTATTGTGATAAGTTTTACTTATCATGTACTGCAAAGGATTCTATTTGGATATAACATATGTCGTATGACTTAACATATAATGTCATAATTTATTTGTAGCGAACACTGCTGCTAAACACAATTGTTCCACATATGCATACTCGAGCTCATAGGTCACCAAAGTTTGACTAATATAATATATGGATTGTTCTTTTCCTTACACGTTCTTTTGGGCTAACATGGTTCCTAGAGCAAAGTCAGTTGCCTATATATAGTAGAAAAGGCACCTTTGACCTTGGTGGAGCTAGCACTGGCGGCGTATTTCTTTATCTCAGTGAAGGCTATCTTGTAGTCCTCTTCCCATTTGAATGGGACCCCCTTATGTAGCAGTCGGTTCATGGGTCAAAATTTATCTGATAGTTGAGTGATAAATTAATTTATCGATGCTACCTTGCCCTGAAGGATCCTTAATTATTTAATATTTATGGGAGGACACATTTCCAAAATGTCCTTGACCATTGCTGGGTCTACTTTTATGCCTCTCTTAGAGACAATGAAGCCTAGTAATTTTTGAGAAGTTATGCCAAATACACACTTCTTAGGATTCAGCCTGACATTGTGCTCTATCAAGTGATTGAAGACTTTTCTTAGGACTTTTGTATTCTCTTCTCATAGCAATGACTTGGCCAACAAGTCATCAATATAATCTTCTAGAATTTTGTGCATATAGTCATGAAAATTTTATTTCATGGCCTACTGATATTTGACACCAATGTTTTTGAGACAAAATGGCATAACTTTATAGCAAAATGTTTCCCATGACGTTATAAACATGGTTTTATGCTAGTCTTCGGGTTTAATCTAAATTTTATTGTAACCAAAATAACCATACATTAAGGAGAGCATTTTGTGACCTGCAGTTGCATCTACGAGAGCATCAATATTGGGCAATGGAAATGAATATTTGGGTGTTGTGTCATTTAGGTCTCTAAAATATGTGTAAATATGGATTCTTCCATCAGGTTTTCCCACATATACCATATTGGACACCCATTCTAGATAATCGATGGAGACCACAAACTCCACATCCAACAGCTTTTGTAGCTCATATTTCACCATTAAGGTTACTATTGGGTGCATTTTTCTAAGCTTTTTCTTGATCGACTTCTTTGTCAGATCTAGTGAAAGGTTATGTGTAACCAATTTCATATCTAGACCTAGCATATCCTTGTACATCCAAGCAAATAAATTTGGTCTCTCTTTGAAAAGAGGTATGAGGGTGGCCCGCTCATCTGGAGTGAGACTCTCTCTAAATTTAACCTTATTTGTATTGGTGGGATAATTATTGATATCCACCTCAAAGGTTTCCTCTACTAACATATGTGATCCCTCCTCAAGCTTGTGAGGTGTAGGAATCAAATGGATGTCATTAGCTGGGTTGATCAGTTCCACATTGGAAGCATTTTCAGTATGATAAACATCATATGCATAGCCTGGTGAAAACTGGAAAGGTTGTAATGTTTCTTCATTAGGGAAGAAATCCTCAAATTCAATGGGTGAATCAGTGATCCTAGTTGATAAAATCTTTGTTAAGATACAATAGTTTGGACAGATCTTCTGGATTGAAAGTGGAGTGGTCAAATTAATGGAGACCATGTTTATTGAATGGAATTGATCTCTAGGACCACACAGACCGACTTCTAAAAAATCTTCATAGTCCTCATACTACAATCTGGATCTAATGGCACAAGCACAAAGGGGTCTTCCCTGTGAGGACTACAAACAATTGGATCCTCCCTATGCACTAAACACAAAATAGGATCATTTGTCTCACAAAGCTCCATGTAGGTTGATGAAATGGGATTGATCAACCAATGAATTTGATCCAAGTTTAACCATCTTGCTCTCAGATGAGGTCCAACATGTAGCTACCGACCGTGATTGCCTTTTGATCCAACCAAAAAGCATGCACCCATCTACTGTACTATGTCATATTCATTCATTCAAAGCATAAAAATGACAAGATTGCATAGATTCAACAAAATAGACTTTTCTTATATTAATAATTGCAAAGAATATCATTTACAATCATGCCCCTCTTAGAGTCACCCAAATGATGATATGGTTAATACAATGCTAAAGCCCTCAACAGGGTAGGCGCACTAATAGTGCTTTTCAACTAGTCACAAATTGCTCTAGGGTGGAGTTACCCTCTTCTTCATGTTTAGGAAGGAAGTTGATGGTTAAATCTCCTTTTAATTTGTTCCCTGCGATCAAGAAAAAACATAAGAGTGTCAAAAATATAGGCAGCCTCTCATGATGAGGACATTTTAGAAAAATTACATAAAGACACCATGAAGCATGTATAATCAAGAAAGCGTAAAAAGCACTTCTAAACTATGTTAATTGCATCAATATATATATAATTGCATGAAGAAAGATAACAACTACACTATGCATGGATCAATTATGTAAAATAAAGCATAAAAGTGCATAAAGAATTCATTAATTTCCTATTTGATGATTAACATAAAGAAACTTAATCTAACCTAATTCTACCGGCCAGAAGTCTACTAAACTACAATTAAACCATAAAAATATCTAAGCTAAGCTAATTAACTAGACATAAATAAAAAGGGTAAGGTGGTGATACCTCTATTGCAAACCGTAGCTCTAGTGAGTGGTCTACACTATAAACTATAGCTAAAATCCATGGTTAGCAATATGATAGGTTCACCCTTAATTTCAAGGATAGTGGGCTTGAACTCCTTGTCCAAATTGATGTTCAATGGTCATCTTTGGTGTCCTTAGACTGATTTGGTAGTTGATTCACTGTGAAGGGCCTTTGTTTGCCTGAATATGCGTTTCTTGTTTCTCTTAGGCTCCTATGGCATCCATAATGCAATTCATCATGAATCTTGGCAAGTAGGTAGGAGATAAGTGCAATAGCTCTCTCTTAGTATACTCAGTTGAGTGTATAATTCTATATGGCTTAACTTCTAAAATCTCCAATGCTCTCTCCTCTATTTTATCCTAATTCTGAGGGGTACTTATAGGACTACCCAAGGTCTAGGGGTGGATTCATGGAGAAGCCAATATCAAGAAGGGGTGGTTAGGATAGTTGGATTGAAAGCTTCCATCATCTATCCACCTTATTCTAGATCATATGGTCGTTCTAATCGATTTGGATTGGATGAAGGCCAACTAAACTTTAGTTAAGACCACAGGTCACAGCTGCGGTCTAGACTGTAAATTGTAGGTCTCAACCATGGTTCAGCCTGTAAACCATAGGTTTGGGTTGGGGTTAATACTTTTAGGAAAAGGAGTCCAAATTGAATGGTTAGAACCATTGCTCTATCTTGGAGTCTGTCCAAGACCCTCCATATGGTCTTATAGCATGTCCAAGATCCTCCATATGAGTAGTCTCTTTAAATTGGGATCTATCCAAGATCCTATTGAGAGGTGAGGAGTAGGAAAGTTATTTTATGAAGTGGTGTGTTGTCAAAACCATCTCACAGTAACCATGACCTAGCCTAAGGACTCATCAAGTGGTAGAGCTGGTGTGATATGGTTAAGGGTTGGATTTGCTACTTCACTTTGTTACTTTTGTAAGTGTAATTATCTTCACTTTTTGAAAATGAAACACACTAAATCTTGGTAAATGAACCTCATTAGTGACTATATTTAATATTTTGCACCTTACTTTTGAAGAACATAAACTTATACTAAGAGGATGGTGAACAATATAAGATAAAAAAATTTACTTTTCAATCCAAATGATAACAACAATAATCTCAAAGTAGTAAAAAATACACACATCATCATGCACATGAGGGACATGATTTAATATGGTTCACCCAATGTGGGTTACATCCATAGAGAAAACATTTCTTACAAATTTTCTCAATGAATCTTTTAGGAATTAAATCCCTATTACAATGTTTATGGACCTCTGTCCAAAGGAGACACCAATACCCTATGCTCAAGTTTGTGGATCTCTATCCATAGGAGACATATATCCCCACTACTCTTGTTTGTGGATCTCTTTCCAGAGAACTCTATCCCCTCTACTTTGTTTTTTGTATCTCTCTCCACAGGAGAACTCTATCCCCTCTGCTCTGCTCAACTTTGATCAAATATGCTCACAAATATAATCCAATCTGCTCATAACACTGATCCAATTTTCTCACAACACTAATCCAATTTTCTCACAAAACTATCTTAAAGCTTCTCACAATTCTGATCCAATATACTCATAATACTGATCCAAACTGCTCTCTATCTCTACTCAATTCTACTCTAATACATGCTCATAACTACTCATAACACATGCTCAAAAAGGTTTCACAAATATGCAAAAACTTGTCTTCAAACCTAGCACAAGTAGTTTACAATCTCTAGCAAAAATTTCTCAATCTCTTTCAACAATGGAAGCACAATCTTGTTCTCAAACTCTATTCCAAATATTTCCAAAACCATTTAATAATGAAGTACGAACCCTAACTCAAATATTTTGAACAATGCATACCAAAGAACCCTTTTATCTCCACCTTATGTTTAAGAAACGTTTACTCAATAAAACACCATAAATAAGGAATGATGTGCCCATACCTCTTAATTTGATCTTATGGAGATATGTCTTCAAAAACCTGTCTCACAAACAATTGATTTTTCTAGTGCCACTTCAAGGGTTAGATAGCAAAATACTTTCTGAATCCATCCATATGAAATTCCTTCTCAAAATATATGCTCAATAATTCTTCTCTTGTTCTCAAAATATAGGGCATTAATAATTATCAAAGACCTTCAAACTCACTTTCACCATACAAATATTACAATAAAATATCAAACCATTATAACACCTTATTACTCCTATTCTTGCATGTAAAACATATTTTTCATTTATCCACTTTGCAAAAATAAACTATATAAAGCACTCTCAAAATTTTATTAAATTGATGAGGCCTGGAAATTCCTCCATCATAGCATGTTCTGAACAAATAAAACTTACCTAAAAATTTGTGATTTACTTTATATACTAGTTAAGTTAATCTAATATGTTGTGTATTAATTGTTTGCATGATTGATGTGTTTGGAATATTATATGCTGATTTTTACAGATTTTGTGTAGTTTTATGTCACTTTGCCATAACCTGTTACATAAGGGATATGCTTAGGCTGATAGCAACAATTTATTATTCTTATTTTGATGTTTCTAAAGAATTAATTTCTTTGAATTTAGCAAATAGTGCAAAGAACTGTTATTGTGCAGCAAAAACTAGTTTTCCTGTGTAAATTCCAACCAACTACCAATGAATGGCAAGCCATGTAATTCACACATGAAGAGGAATGAATGCTATTGCAATCTAATACTCAGGACTAATCCACATAATAAATTCAGTTGAAATAAATTGAATAGTACATAGTTGGTCATTCCAAAGATCTTCGGATTGAGAAATACAATCTCTTCGGATTGAGCGAATATCTTCGGATTGAGCCACTTAGCTCTGGATTGAGGTCAAAAAGCACTTTTTGACCTGTTGACTGATTTCTAATGGTGGAAAAAGGAAAATAATACTGAGGAGGTTAAATGAAAATATCTCCCATCTAACTTTATCATCCTTGCCATCCAAAGCCATAATTTATGGAAAATATCCTCTTCCAGGATAAACCTAAGGAATACTGCAAAATAATAGGAATTGATTTACAAAGTATATTTTTTGTTGTAATTAGATTTTAGGCATATATAAAATATAGCACTCATATAGGTTGGGCTAATAATAATAATAACAGTAGAAATAGTAGTAGAGAAAATATATATAGAGAATAAGCGAGAAAGTTGAGACTATTATAGTTCTGTAACAGGTTTTAACAGCAGATTTATAATCATGTTCTAAATCAATAAAGTACAAGTTTTTTATTAATTCTATTATGTTTGAGTGTGATTAATATTTATAGAGAGAGTAACTCATACCTTCTTCTGAGAAAGGAGCTGGCCACTTCCAGACCTAAGAGGAGGACTAACAGACAGGTTTTGTTTTGATTTTGCTACAATAGAATAAGCTATGAAACTTGTCAATTTCATTATTTTGTACTAGTTAACATCCATTTCAATCCTAATAATTTATTTTATGTTCAATATACTTTTGTGGTGTTATTAGAAGTAGATTTGATTAGTCTTTTTATTTTCCAACAACTTTTCAATTTACTGCAATTTACATTTTTAGCAATTTACAGCTTTTTGCAATTTTCCTGCATTATTGTTTTTGTTGTCAACCCCTGCACAGAAGATTGACAACCTTCACATACAGAGTATTTATAGGACTTAATTTTATTTTTCATTATTGCAAGAGTAAATAGACTTTAATTTTGCAACTAGAATTAGGTTTCCAATTCTGCAACTGTAACTAGGGTTTTAATTCTACAATTTAGTCAGATTTCATTCTTGCGACTATAACTAAGGTTTCATTTATGTAATTAGAAAATATTTTTCATTCTTACAATTAGATTAAAGTTAAATTTATGAAATTTAGAGGTAGAAGAGACCTAAAAACCCCACACAATTAGTTCCACCAATAAGACTTGCTTCTCCCAATTGACCTTAAATTATAGCCCTATTCACTCCTTTCACATATAGCCTTGTACACTGACCTGGACTGACAAATTCATTGAGAATTAATGATGTGATTAATGACAACACATAATTTTTATGTCGTTGCTAGGGAGAGTGTTTTTATAAGGTTTCAATAGTTCAATAGCTATTAATTAGGCTGAGTTGTGAAAATTTAGGGTAAAATCTGAATGTAACAATTGGTTAAGTAACAATTATTGACTTATAATTTATTTCATTAAGGAATAGGCATGAATGAGTAGGCCTAGGGATAAAGAATACAAAATTATCCAAATATGTCCCTATATTATTCCATTAAGAAGATCTTCACACCTAAGGGGTGAATCACCTATGTTTGAACTACCAAAAAAAACTAAAACAAAAACCACCAGATTCATCATCATCAAAATCTCCTGAGCAAGAAAAATTACCAGACTCATTATCAATAGAAGGTTTTGGACCTTTTGGGAAAGAAATTTGGATAGGTTTAACTATTTCTGAAGAACAAGAAATTATGGCAAAAAGAGGCAATCTACATGGGGATGACCAACATGGCCGTATCCATAATGAAAATGATCAAGATGTACTCCAACCTCCTAGAACATTTGAATATCCTATTCTTCTGAATCCCACATAGAAATCTCCCATGAAAACAATCTCACCTTTAGTGTTTCCAACCTTCTAGGGTGTTGCATCTGAAGATCTTGATCAGATCCTGTTTGAGTTCAAAGTAGTGTGTCAAACCTATGACTATATAAATGATAATCAGAAACTCAAGGTTTTTCCTTCAACACTCAAGAACTCAGCATTATGTTGGTTCATAAGCTTACATCCATATTCCATCCAAACTTGGGATCAAATGGAGACTATTTTTTTAGACAAGTATCAAGAGTATTATCGAGTAAGGAACAGGAAAGATGAGTTTTTTAGAATTAAACAAGAAGATGATGAAACATTAGAATATTACCTTGATATATTTGTGTTTATTCAAAGAAGGTGTGGACTAGGATAACCAGAATTGTGCAAAACCATTTTTCTAAGAGGATTACAAGATGAATCCAGAGAGGTATTAGATTTTATGGGAAATAGGGATGTAATTACCCATAATATGGATGATATTGTGGATCTTTGCAGAAATTATTCTCACACTAGGTAGAAAATAAAGAAAAAGAGTACAAATGGCACTGATGTGAAGGACCTAATAGAGGAACTTTCAAATTTTAAGATTGATATCTTGGTACAATTAAACATAGCTCTGGGAGAAATATCTGCTAAAGAAAAAACCATAAAACCTTTAGCAATTTATTACCCAATATGTAGGAATAAACATGCCTTACAGGAATGTCCTCTAAATAAAACATCCATTTCAGCCATTTGTAATATTAGCTCAAAAGGACATTTGACTGACAAATGTCATCTGCTACCACAACTAAAAACTATCCTAGAAACTAAAATAGAAGAACTCAATTATGTGGGTCCAAGACAAGGGGGAAAATTTCAACAGTATCAAAATACCCCTCATTTTTCTACAAATTGGAGAAACAACCATGGAAACATGTCTTGGGGATAGTTAGAACCACCCCAACATCCTTGGAATTATTCTCAATGGAAAAATTCTCAAGAATGGCCACAGATAGGTTGGAATAATCCATCCTAGAATAAAAACTAGAATAACCCATCATGGAATCAAAATAACCCACCATGGACTCATAATCAAAGTAATAAATCTTGGATGCAAAATCAACATCAATGGGGTCAATAATACCAGTCCTATCCAAGGCAGCAAAGAAATCAAGGTCAAACTCAAAAAATTTTGCTTGCACCAAATCAAAATTTTTAAGAAAAACCAAATCAACAAATGCAACAGGTGAAACAACCTCAATTACCAGCTCAACCTGTAATAAATCCAAATAACATAAGGCAGTTAGATCCTACCTATATGGCTAATTCTAAAGGAAATTAGGATATGCAAATTTTGGATTGTAGCAACATACAACTATGTTTAGAGAAATTTTTACCTGAACCTGTTATAATTGAAGTGAAAGAAGATGAAATTCAAGAACCTATTGAACCAAGAAAATTCAAACCAACAACGAAAGAAGAAGAAAAAAAAATAGAACCATAGGTAGAACAGTTACCTTGATCAGGGATAATTCCATACCCTGAGAGACTTAACACTACAACAAAAATTTTTGAATTAGAGTTAGTGAAAGAACTTAGAAAATTAACCATATCACTGCCCTTATTGCAAGCCATTAAGGATATACCTGTGATTAAAAGAAATTTTTTATATTTGTGCAACAGAAGAGTAGAAAGAAAAAATAAAGCATTTCCTAAAAATGTTCATGTTGAAGGAAAGATAGCTGATCTCTTGTCAAGAAAAATAGTACCTCCAAAGTATAGTGACCCAGGAAGTCCAGTTATCACTGTGATCATAAGCTCAGTACCAATATAAAATATCTTAGTTGATCTAGGAGCTACAATAAATATCATGACCAAGGATACAATGGAACAATTACAGTTCAAACATCTTAGTCCCACATTCATAGTTTTAGAAATGGCTCATAGGCCAGTTGCAAAACCTAAAGGTATCATTGAAGATGTCCCTATAGAAGTTTCTTCTTGGGAATACCCTACAGATTTTTTGGTTTTACAGCCAAGAAACTTGGCACATGGCTATACCATTATCCTAGGAAGACCTTGGATTGCAACTGCAGTAGCCTTTATAGACTGCAGATCTATAAAAATGACAATTTCAAATGGTATTGACCTAAAATAGATTTCTCTATATCCTCCTGCAAGACCTTTAAGAAATTTCATAGGTCAGTTATGGTTTCCTGACTCAGATGAAGAACCAGAAGAGGTTATTTCCACACTAGCCACCTTAGTAGTAAGGGAACACATAAAAGACCTCCATGACATAGAAATTTCAAAAAATTAAATAGTCCTAATCAATGTTCTACATGAACAAGGGTTAGAAGAGGAAGCAGCCAATATCAATCAATTACTAGTGAGAGAAGAAGGTCAAAGTTTTGATGAAAGTCCATCTATACCATCACAGAAAACGTATGTTTCACTACCACATGGGTGGCACCATCACTTGATCTTCCCTTCTCATTGTTCCATACAAGATATGCTTCCATAAGAAATCAAAGAGACAAAAACTTCTTATGTCCTCCCATATCATAATTGTCCTCTTAATTCCCTAGTCAACAATTGTGAAGAAGTAAATTTAGTCCTTCCAAATACAAAAAAATAGAAGTCCAACCAAGAAAATTTTTGAACATAAATAGCCATCTTACTAGGGAAGAGGAAGAAAAATTGATAGTTGTTTTGCAGAAGCATATCCATGCTTTTGCTTGGGATTACAAAGATATGTCAGGGATTCACCCTAATGTATGTACTCATAGAATTTATACTAAAGATGTCAAGCCTGTAAGACAGCCTCGTAGAAGACTGAATCCTACCTTGAGGTATATTGTGAAAGAAGAAATTGAAAAGCTTTTGGGAGTAGGATTCATTTACCCAATTTTTGATAGTCGATGGGTCTCTTCATTGGTTATAGTGCCTAAGAAAAATGGAAAAATGAGAGTATGTATAGACTATAGAGAACTGAAAAAATTACATACAAATATCATTTTCCATTGCCATTCATAGATTAGGTGTTGGATAATCTTGCTGGAAAGATATATTTTTGTTTTCTTGATGGATTTAGTGGATATAATCAAATTCGGGTTGTACCTGAAGATCAAGATAAAACAACCTTTACCTGTCCATGGGGAAATTTTGCCTATAGGGTCTTACCTTTTGGTTTGTGTAATACCCCATCAACATTTTAGTGAGCAATGTTAGCCATATTTTTTTGATATGACTACCAATAGTGTTGAAATATACATGGATGATTTCATAGTCTATGGACAAAATTTTGAATTTACATTGGAACACCTTGATAAATTTTTAACTCATTGTGAAACCTACCAGTTATCCTTAAATCCATACAAATGTTTTATGATGATGGAGGAAGGAATAGTTCTTGGTCATCACATCTCTCCTCAAGGGATACAGGTTGATCCAAATAAGGTGGAAATTATCAAGAACCTTCTCCCTCCTAAAACTCATACTGATGTCAGAAGATTCCTAGGACACATTGGTTTTTACCATAGGTTTATTTCCAATTTTAGCACAATAGGCCATCCCATGTTTGCCCTATTGAATAAAGATTCTGAATTCTCATAGACTACAAAGTTTCAGGAATCATTTGAAGCTCTGAAAAAAAAAATAGTAACTCCACTTGTGTTAAGAGGACCTAACTGGACATTACCATTCCACATACAGACTGATGCTTCCAATACTGCAATTGGAGCAGCATTAGGATAAATTGACAATGGTGAACACTATGCTATCTACTACATTAGCAAGAACTTGACAAGAGCTGAAAAATAGTATACCACAAATGAGAAATAATTCTTGGAAGTAATCTATGCCATCAATAAATTTAGGTATTACATCATAGGTTATCAAATATTCATTCACACAGATCACACAACCATTAAATATTTGATGAATAAGCCTATGGTGAGTGCAATTATTATCCGTTGGTTACTATTGCTGTAGGAATTTGATATCGCAATAATCAATAAACCAAGAAATACTTATGTTGTAACAGATTTTTTGTCCAGGTTGCAGAACACAAAGGAAGGGGAATTAATGGAGGACACTTTTCTTGATGAAAAAATATTTGCTATATCTGTTTAATCACCTTGGTTTGCAGATATAGCCAACTATTTGGTCACAAGTAAATTTCCCCCACATTTTACTTCCAAACAAAGAAAACAATTGATCAAATAGAGCTCTTATTTTGAATAGATTCAAGGTATGTTTTTCAAGAGTAGTCTTGACCATGTGTTACGTAGGTGCATCCAAAATGATGAGGTATATGATATCCTTAGGGCTTGTCATGATGAACCCTCCGGTGGACACTATTTTGTAAAAATCACAATTAAGAAAATTTTAGGAACAAGATATTATTGGCCATCTCTTCACAAGGATGTGAAAAAGTACATCAAGCATTGTGATGCATGCCAAAGAATGGGGAAACCCACTCACACAAATGAAATGCCATTACAGTCTCAAGTAGTTTTAGAACCATTTGAGATGTGGGGGCTTGATTTTATGGGACCTATTAATCCACCTTCTCAAGGAAAGGTGCATGTTCTGGTATGCACTAATTACCTAGCAAAGTGGGTAGAGGTGTGTGCTTTCAAACATGCTTGTGAAGAGAAGGTCACTGATTTATTGTATAACTAAAATTTTCAAATATTTGGAGCTCTACGGTCTATCACAACAGACCAAGGACCCCAATTTGCATCTAAATTTATTGAGGCTTTTACAAAGTTGTGTGAAATCAAACATAGGAAATCATCACCTTACCACCCACAAGCAAATGGCCAAGTTGAGGTATCAAACAGAGAATTATAATGGATCTTGATGAAAATAGTAGTTGTTCATAGGAGAATGTTATGAACTTGCAACTTGAAATCTGAATTGAATGCATAAAATAATTGTTGTTTGAATAGAATCACAGTTTGTATTGAAATGCAGAAACACACAATCTAATAAATTAATGTTCTTAGATGATCTTTGGAGCATCCTCCTTGTCCTATTTACATATTATCTAAAATGTGTGAATGGTGAAGGTATGTGTCCCTTTATAATACAATATAATATATAATATGATTAAGAGTTACGTTAGGAGGGTCCTAACATGCCACCCTCCTTTGAAAAAGCTTTGTCCTCAAAGCTAGAATTGCAAAAATTATTGTTGAATCTGGTGGAGAGTCTCCCATGTAGCATCCTCTGGAGGTAGACATTTCCATTAAATCAATACCTCGGTGATGGTGTGGTTACAGAGGCGACGCATACGTCGGTCTAGGATAGCTTCTGGTTCAACCACAAGAGCTCCATTATCTAAAAATTCTGGAAGTTGAGTTTGTGTAATGATGTTAGTGCCTATTATGGCTTTAAGACAAGAAACATGAAATACCGGATGGATTTTGGAAAATTCTGGTAATTCAAGTTTATATGCAACAAGTCCAATACGCTATAGAATTTTATAAGGGCTATAAAATTTTGGTGCTAATTTTTGCGACCCTTTTATTTTCAATGAAGTTTGACGATATGGTTGGAGGCAAAGAAATACCATATCCCCTTATTGAAAAACCCTTTCAGTTTGATGTTGGTCCACTTTTTGCTTCATGCGGTGTTGAGCGATATGTAGATTGTCCTTCAGAGCACGAATGATATTATCTCGAGTGACCAACTCCATATCTACAATTGGTACTTTTGTACTTCTTGGAAGATAAGAGGTTAGAGATGGGGGTGATTGGCCATATAATGCTTTGAAAGGGGTCATTTTTATGGTTGTGTGATATGTGGTATTATACCACCATTCAACTAGTGGAAGTCATTTAACCCAATGAAGGGGTTTGGTGGAAATAAAGCATCAGAGATAGGTTTCTAAGCACTTATTGAAAATTTCAGTTTGACCATATATTTGTGGGTGGTAAGCGAAGCTCATCCAAAGTCGCGTACCTTGGAGTTTAAATAATTCCTTCCAGTGAAAGTGGGATCACGATCACTAACGATAGTAGAAGGCATGTCATGTAATTTAAAAATATTTTCAAGGAAGATTTGAGCAATAGTACTAGCGGTATAGGGGTGAGCTACTAGGAAAAAATTGGCATATTTAGATAAACGATCTACCACCACTAGGATCATCCTTTTTCCTACAGATTTTGGAAGACCTTCAATGAAATCCATTGAAATATCCTCCCATGTCCTGGTTGGTATGTTTAGAGGTTGAAGAAGGCTCGGTATTGGTACTGTTTCACCTTTATTTCTTTGGCATGTTTCACATTCATTGACGAACTTCTTGATATCATTTTTCATCCCTCACCAATAAAATGATTTAGTCACTCTTTTGTAGGATTTTAGTAATCCAGAGTGGCCTGTAGTAGGTGTAGCGTGTAGCTCATGTAGAAGATTTGGACGATAAACCGATGTAGGTGAGAGGACCAGACGTTCTTTGTAACGGATCATGTTACCTTGCCAAGAGTAGTGGGGTTTACTCATGGGATTTTGTTGTAGCTATTGAATTATGGTGTGTATAGTAGGGTCCGCATACCATTCATCCTTGACTTGTTCGATCCATGTAGGGATGGGGCAGGAAAAAGCATGTAATTGTGAAGTTTCTTCAAAATTTTTGGAAAGTGCATCCGCAGCCATGTTATCTTTCCCTTTTTTGTAGATGATTTCATAATCATAGCCTAATAGTTTTGTTACCCACTTTTGTTGTTCTGGAGTGGTTATCCATTGTTCAAGAAGGTATTTTAGGCTATGGTGGTTGGTGCGGATAATGAAATGTTTTCCAATAAGGTATGGTCTCCAATGTTGGATAGCATGTACCATAGCTAACATTTCTTTTTCATAAGTGGAACGTGCTAAATTATTTTTAGGAAATGCTTTACTAGTAAAGGCAAAGGGCTTCTCATTTTGCATGAGCACTGTTCCCATTCCCAATCTGAAAGCGTCGATTTCAATAATGAATGGTTGGGAAAAATCTGGCATAGATAGGACGAGGGTGGTACACATGGCATTTTTCAAAGTCATGAAAGTTTAGTTTGCTTTTGGAGACCATATGAAGGCATTATTTTTAAGTAGGGTTGTTAAGGATGCTACTATTTTTCCATAATATTTAACAAATTTGTGATAATATCCCGTTAATCCTAATAACCCATGCAACCCTTTTAGAGTTTTTGGAATTTGCCAATTTTCCACATCTTCAATTTTTTGGGGGTCTACTTTAACTCCTTCCTTGGAGACAATATGTCCAAGATATTCAATTTCTTGTTTCCCAAAGGAACACTTTGATCGCTTTGCATATAATTGATTTTCTTCCAAGATTTTGAGTGCTTGCACTATATGTGTTAAGTGCTCTTCCCATGTCTTCTTTGTAAATTAAAATATTGTCAAAGAAAACTAAAACAAATTTTCGAAGGAAGGGAGAAAATACCTTATTCATAAGAATTTGAAATGTGGATGGAGCGTTGGTGAGGCCAAAAGGCATCACCAAGAATTCATAATGTCCCTCGTGGGTGTGAAAAGTAGTTTTGGATATATCGCTTTCTTTAACTCAAATTTGGTTGTAACCTGATCGTAAATCAAGTTTAGAAAAATATGCGGCTCCATTTAGTTCATCGAGTAGTTCATAAATGATTGGAATATGAAATTTTTCTTTAATAATTATTTTGTTGAGAGCATGAAAATCCAAGCATAGGCGCCATGATCCATCTTTTTTTCTTACTAGTATGACTGGCGAAGAGTAGGGACTTATACTAGGTCGAATGACCCCTACCCTTAGTAGGTCTTGTACTAATTTTTCTATTTCCGTATTTTGTAAGTATGGATATCGGTAAGGTCTAATATTTGGAGGTTGGTGTCCCAAAAGTAATTGAATAGCATGATCATGGCTTCGTTGTGGAGGTAATCCCTCTGGTTCTTTGAATATTTTATCATGTTTCTCTAGGAGTTCTATTAATTCAGGTGCCTCTGGTTGCTCTTTGATGGTGTTTTGCAAGGAAAATAGTTGGGCAACCATGCCTCTTCCTACTTTTAGAATAATATTTTCCATTCTATGGGAACTTACGATTTGTGTGGGACCTATTTTTAAACCTTGAATTGTGTATGTTTGGTTGTTTTGTATAAATTGCATCCATAACTCTTCAAAGTCCCATTGAATTTTTTCGAGCGTTCGTAGCCATTATACTCCCAAAACAATATCACATCCTCCTAAAGGTAGTACATACATATCTAATTTCATGTTATATTCCCCCATCGTGAGTTTGATATTCCTGCATTTGCCTTTACATGCAATTTTTCCTCCATTGCCAATCATGACTTTGAAGTTATTGCAGGGATATATAAAGCAATTAGCTTGTTTGGCCAAAATGGTGTCTATAAAATTGTGAGTGCTACCAGATTCTAAGAGAACAATAGGGTTTTGTTTCTTAAAATACCCTTTTACCTTCATTGTTTGTGGAATCGAGTATCCTGCTAATGCATTAAAGGATATTTTTGTTTTATCTTCTTGGTTTTCTTCTGCAACCTCAGTTATTACTTCCACTTCTATGTCATCGTCCTCTTTGGGAGTGCAATCAACTGTGTCCAAAATATATAATTTCGGTGAGATGCATTTGTGGTTGGGGGTAAACTTTTCATCGTAGTGGAAACATAGGCCCTTTTCTCGTCTTTATTTTAGCTCTTCTTGGCTAATTCGTTTAATTGGCATGACCTTATTCAATTTTTGGCTGGTGTAGGTATTTGGTGTTTTTCCTGAAAAAACTCTTCCTATTCGCCTTTGGTTATTGTTCTTCTCTTCTATCATTTGTGCTAATGCCACTGTATGCATCATATCGATAGTATTTTGTATTTGTACCTCCATACTAATGTCTTCTTTTAGGCCACGAATGAAACAAATTTGGAAGAATGATGCATCTAGTCCTGTTGTAAGGTTTGCCAATTTCTCAAATTGTGCTTGGTATTCCCTTACAGTGGAGGTTTTTTGAAGTTTAGTGAGGGCTCCTATGAAGTCTTCAAATTTAGTGGGGCCAAATCACAACATTAAGTTTTTTGTGAATTTGATCCATGTGGGCTGACCTTTTGTATTCTCACACCATTGATACCACTGGGTAGCAATTTGTTCCAAGTGAAATGATGTGATACGAACTTTCTAAATCTCCAAAATTTGATATAAGGCAAAATATTGGTCTGCCCTATATATCCAATTTGTGGGGTCGCCTCCATCAAATTTTGGAAAATCTAGTTTTGTGGTACGGATAAGGATTGATGTATGTGGTCCCCCTATTAATGTATGTTGTGGTGGCATAGTTTTTTGTTGTCCATTTTGCACGAGCAACAAATTTTGTTGTACTAAGTCCATGGAATGGGTTGTAGCATCCAATTTAGTGGATATATATGTATTCGAGTTGGTGATGTTTATGGTTAGGTTTGCTATTTTGGTAGTGATTTTATCTTCTAAATTGTCCTTCCAAAATGCCATTCCTTGCATCATGTCTCTCATTTCCTTGGAAAACTACGAGAGTTCTTTCGTAATTTCTTTTGAAAAATCCTTCGCAATCTCCTTCGTTGTGTCTTGAGATTGTCTTACCTCAACAATTTAGGGTGTGGTTGGTTTATAAGTGAGTTGAATATGCAAAAATTAGTTTTTTTGGAAAAAATATCTATCTTCGTCGTGTTTAATTTTGTGTACTTGCTGCTCTTTGTTCACACCGAATGATATTTTCCTTGCCTGTACTCACTGTTGGGGTTTTCTAACTCTGGTAATGCGTGATGCTATCCAAAAAATTCTATATGCTACCTTTGCTAGTGACTATGGCCTACTATGTAACAATTCCATCAGTAATGGTTAGAATGTGTGCTGAAAAGAAAACATTGTCGTGTAATCGCCTGTCAGTAACTAGAGCGGGGTGGGGAAAAAAATTTAGGTATTTTTAGATCTGATCCAGTTGTTATGAACCTGCAACTTGAAATATGAATGGAATGCAAAAAAGAATCATTGTTTGAATAGAATCACAGTTTGTATTGAAAGGCAGAAACCCACAATATAAGAAATTAATGTTCTTGGATGATCTTTGGAGCATCCTCCTTGTCCTATTTACATCTTATCTAAAAGGTGTGAATTGTGAAAGGATGTGTCCCTTTATAATACAATGTAATATATAATATGATTAAGAGTTACGTTAGGAGGGTCCTAACAAAGAAATAGGCTAGATAAATTACCTAAAGCAGTTTGGGCTTAAAATACTACTTGGAAATCCACTATTGGATTCACACCTTATGAACTGGTTTTTGTTAAAAATCCCCTCCTACCTATTGAATTTGAGCTACTAACATTGTGCAAAACATTGGAAATTGGAATTGAATTGTCATAGGCATAGGCGAACATGATTCTATAGCTGAATGCATTGGATGAACTTCGGTTGGATTCTCTACACCAAACTGAAGTAATTTAGGAGTAGAGGAAGTTGTGGCATGATGGCCACCTGCAACAAGGAAAATTTTAGCAAGGATATTGGGCTTTGATATTTTATTCTCGCTATGTGGACTTCCCTAGAAAACTAAGGACTAGATGGCTTGGACTGTACTAGATTGAAGAAGTATTTGACAATAGAGCAGCTCGCCTCTCTTCCATTGATGATTCACAGAGAAAGTTGGTAGTGAATGGACATCGCCTTCAAGTGTACCATACACCTCTGACTAATGAGGAGTTATTGCAACAAATTGATAGCTTGGATGCACAACAGGTAGAAGATATTCCCTCTTCCACCATAATTGCCATAGATTGAGAATAATCATGGATTTCAAGAAAATAGAAAAATACAAAAAAAAAAAATATAAAATCAGAAAACAAAAAGATGAATAAATTTTGGTTCCTTCATGGGCATAATCAGAATAAAAAAAAAAAGAGAAAAGGAGAGGTTAAAAAATAAAAAATAAAATGAATAACTCAGCAGTGAAAACCTTTTTCTAAGGCACTACTGATTTGGTATGAATGAAAACCAATTTTATGGCATGCATAACCTTGAAAACTTTTGAGTCACCATTATACAAATTCACCAACTACATTTGTTTTTGAATTATTGCAGGAATCCTCAGTAGAGCATCAACAAAAGAAGTCATCTTTCAAAAACTTGCATTAATTTGTTTTAACCAGGTATATGTTTCTTGCACTTTTCTCATTGTAAATATTTGATATATAGTATATGAAAATTAACCATTAGTATGAAAGTGTTCATAAGATTTGACATAAGCAAAAAATGTTTTAAAAGAAGAATGTTGGTTTTTGTTGTATCTTCAGAATGACTGCTGCATTGTATCTATGAAATGGCTATTGCATTGTATCTTCAGAATGAAGCTTTGTATTTGGATTAAAAATTATCTTCAAAATGAAATTTAATCTTTGGAATGAGCACTTAATGTTATGTTTCCACATGGAATCCAAGGAGGAAGAAAAGACATGATCAACAAAATTTTTGACTCCATGTGATCATTGACACATGTCAGCTAGTTCGCAGTGAGATTTATCTCATCTCGATGAAGTACGAAATCATGGGGAAAATAACTAATAATGTGCCACCATCGTTCGTTGTTGATAACCATGCATGTGGGAAAATAGCACACAGATCGGATGATCTAAGGATATTTGATGGCAAGGACGTCTGTCCAATGATTGATGGACATGTGTCCAAGTCAGAAACATGGAAGTTTGCCACTCTTCATTCCAAAGATGTAATCACTAATGCAACATGATTACAAGAATTTATTTTTGAAGAAGAATAGAACATTGCAAATCCAAAGAGAAAACCTTGTAATTCTATAGAAACTAGAAACTAGTGACCTAGCGAACGGTTGTAGCAGTAGAGGTGAACAATATTTTTAGCACAACAAGAAAAAAAAATGGGACAAAAGATAAAAATGGAACCAGCAGATACTACCATCCTTCGAGAGATTCCATAAGTGTTGCAAATTTTTGAAAATAGAGGGTTTATGCCATTTTTAGACAAATTCGATGGAAGCTCTAAAGATTTGGCTTCTAAATTTGCTCACACATTCAGAAACAACAGGGTGCACATCAATGGCATGAGAATTGAGGTAACCCTTGAAGTTCTTAGTCAAATTACCGAGCTTCCATTAGAGGGTCAGAAATGAACTGGCAAGAATACACTAGCAAACATAGTTAGTCAATTTATGGAAGAAGATGACAAAGAACCAGAATACTTGATAAATAACAAGTGTAAGGTTGTAAAGAGGACAAGCTTGCAAAAACCTTGGGATGAAGTAGCCACATGGGTAATCAAGTTTTTAACCTATGAAGGGTAGTATGTAGTTTTATCAGGGCATCATTTTAAAATTTTAAACCACCTTAGACATGGTAGGCAACATCCTGAGGTTAGGGTAAATCTTCCCCTATATCTGCACCAGGAGCTGTAAAACATGGCAAAATGATATCAGGAGGGAAAATGGAGCCCTCACTACCATGGTCTTATCAAATTGGTCTGCAAGCATCATTTTAGAGGAAACCTAAGAAGCTTTTATAGGTTTTACTCTACTCTGACTGATGTGGTCTTCGAAAAATAAGATGAGGAGGAAGAAGATAGAGATGCTGCTATAGAGGAGGAAATAGATACTGTTGTAGATATTGCTACAAAAGTAATAGAGTACCTTTCCCCAAAACCTTCAATCTTGTAAACTAAGAGAGGATCTAGAATTGACAACAGAAAAGGAAAATAGAAGAGGGTCCGTTTTTCTGAGAATATTGTTGATCTGACAGAACAAGGGAGTGAAGTTCCCAGCAAAACTAGATAAGAGACAGAATTGGAAGTAGAGGAAATTCCACCAGAACCTGATAAAATTCCTACAGCCCCTATTGACATAAGAAAATAGAGTAAGAAGAGAAAGTATACACCAAGAACCAGGAGGTCTACAAGACTCCATCTGAAAGAAATAGAAAAATAGACAATTGAACAGGAAAACAACCAAGGCAGTCCTGATGTCACAGAAATACAACCAACCACTGTAAATACCACCTTGGAGGATTTTTTAGAATTTCCTCAATATTTTTTTGAGGAATATTCTAGACAAGATAATTTTGAAATTGATGCAAACTTGGATGCAATCATAGATAACCTTATGGAACCTTCTAAATAGGACCGAACAGTTGAAACAAAAAGTGAGATAATGGTTGAGCAACAAACTATAGATAATTTGTCTGCATCAAATTATGAATTAGAAGAAGAGGAGGTGGAAATTGCAGAATAGTTGAGAGAAGACAAGAGTGTGATTAAAAAACAAACCAGATGGGTTAAGGAGAAGGAAAATATCATTGAAAAACATGAAAAAAGAATTGTAGAGTTGCAACAAGAAGTGGAGGAACTAAGGAACATACTATTACAATTTGAAAAATAGTCAACTACAGCATATAATGAGGAAGAGTTGGCTCAATTATTGCTTGGATTATCTAGGGCAGATAATTCTTCCCCCTTGATAGAGGCATATTTGGATGAAAACACAAGAACTCATTCTGAAGCAGTGTCCTTCCATTCCAAAGCAACACCTTCTCAATTTGGAGATGATCTAGAATCGATCAAGAGCCCAAAAAATAATATCTGTGGAGAGTCATAGTAATTATTTCTACAAGAAACACCAGCACAGGAGCATTTTGAACATCAAAATGTAAATAATAAAGTAATTTCTCCTTTGAATAAGATTTCTATAGAAGTAGGGATACAATTAGAATTGCTATAAGATGTCCATCCAATAGAAGTGGTATAAAAAGGGGTACAGGTGGAACTATTGCCTAAGTTTCAACCTGTAATTAGACCACCCAATATTGTATCCCTAGAGCAGTATAATACATACATTTCTAACAGGATGATCAAATATGAAAATCTTGCCACACAAGTTGAGAAATTGAAAGTGGTAGGAAAACAACTGGAGAAAAAGGACACAAAAATCAGTGCATTGAATGAAAAAGTAACTAACCTATGTCAAATTGCTGAATTTTTGGTTCAATTTAGAAGATCTTCCAAGTTTTATAGTTTCATTTTGAAGGAGAGATATCTGAGATGACAAGTTATGAGAATTAGCTTAGGTCTCCCCTATAAACTGGAAAAAGCTAAAAAGTTTTCGAAAGCTTACATCAATAGTCCTACAGAGCATAAAAACTTGCTATGTGAGTTATTTTTGCACAACTTTTTCATTCCATAGGATGTAGATTTCCACCCCCATATTTGCATAGGAGATGTGCAATTGAGAGCTTTTATGTCTACCTTACAAAATTAGTTTTACTAGGACCAAGAAAAAAGATAAAATAAGGAAATTAAATTAAGAGACGAATTGTTAGTTAGAGCAATTCAACCAAATCATCCAATTATCACCTAAAAACATTTTCTCATGATGAACAGGGATGATATCAAAAGGATGTATTTGAGAAATTTGAGGGACTATGTAACTAAATGCCATAATTTTTGTAATGACAATTTTGTTCCAACATTATCACATTGCAAAAATAGATGGGCAGAACTTTCCACGTCTTTACAAAAAAAGGAGCCTATCTCCCCCATTAACATGGAATGGTCTAGAAGAAGAGCATAAGGGGTGATACAACTTATTGAAATTATGTAGCATAATTGGGTAGGTCTCAGATTTAGGCCTCCAACCATCATTATTCTAGTTCCCTACTATTTTGAAGAGGATCCTCAACCAGATGAGCAATTTAAAAATTGGCTCTGAAACCTTCAGGAGAATAGAGGATACTATATAGGAAAAAAGTTGTTCTACAGATCATGGAACTTGAATATGGCTATATGTGATTCTATAGCCCAACCGAATGCATGAGGACATGCATTAATATAAGTTGGGGGGAAAATGATGTGGAAAAATGGAAATAAGGCTGAGGAGGTTAAAGTAAAATATATCCCATCTAAATTTGTTGTCCTTGCCGTCCAAAGCCACAATTTATGGAAAAGATCCTCTTCTAGGATAAACCTAGGGAATACTGCAAAATAACATGATTTGATTTGCAGAGTATATTTTCTATTGTAATTAAATTTTAGGAATCTATAAAAGATAGATCTTGTCCAATTTGAGCTAATAATAATAATAACAGTAGAAATAGTAGTAGAGAAAAGATAGATAGAGAATAAGTGAAAAAGCTAAGACTATTACAATTTTGTAACAGGTTTTAGCAGTAGATTTATAATCATGTTATGAATCAATAAAGTACAAGTTTTTCTATTCATTCTATTATGTTTGAGTGTGAGTAAGATTTAGAGAGATGAACTCATACCTTCTTCTAAAAAAGGAGGTTTTGTTCTGATTTTGTTGTAGTAGAATAAGCTATGAAACTTGTCAATTTAATTTTTTTGTAGTAGTTAACATCCATTTCAGTCCTAATCATTTATTTTTTGTTCAAGATACTTTTGTGATGTGATTAGCAGTAGATATGATTAGTTTTTTTTCTTTCCAACAACTTTCCAATTTATTGCAATTTCCATTTCCAGCAATTTATAGTTTTTTGCAATTTTCTTGCATTATTGTTTTTGTTGTCAACCCCTGCACATTAGATTGACAACCTTTTGTTACAGAGTATTGATAGGACTTAATTTTAGTTTTCATTATTGCAAGAGTAAATAGACTTTCATTTTGCAACTGCAATTAGGTTTCCAATTCTACAACTATAACTAGGGTTTTAATTTTGCAATTTAATCAGATTTCATTCTTGCAACTGTAACTAAGGTTTCATTTCTATAATCAGCAATTAGTTTCCATTATTGCAATTAGATTAAATTTCAATTTATGAAATTTAGAGGTAGAAGAGACCTAAAAACCCCCACACAATAAGTTCCACCAATAAGACTTGCTGCTCCCAATTGACCTTAAATTATAGCCCTATTCACTCCTTTCACAAATAGCCTTGTACACTGCCCTGGATTGACAAATTCATTGAGAATTAATGATGTGCTTAATGATAGCGCATTATAAATCACACCCTTATAACTTTCTAAGTGCAAATTCAAACTTTATAAACTTAACCCTTATGAATCCCTAATAGAAAAAATCATGCATCATTAATTTCAACCCTTATGGCACTCTTAATCAACATCTAACCCTTATGACTCCCTAAAATCAAAAATCAAACTTTATAAAAAAATTTCCCTAACCAACTTGCTATTGTGGGGATTCAAATGTGCGACCTCATGGATCCCATGCTTTAGTGCATGCTAGAGAACCACGTGGACTAATCTACCCACACAACAATCACAATGTGTACTCTTTCCTTTAAACCTATCATGAACCTTCGATCAACAAAAAAAAATGAACACCCTTTCACCATCGAGACTCGATCTTGGAACCTCCTCTATACCATGTCTTATGCGGGGTCTTTCTACCAATAGAGATACCCACTCGGTTTTTTTTTTTGAAAAAATTGAAAAACTTGTATTAAAACAAAGAGCATATACAAGAGGGAGCGAAAACATCCCAACCAAGAACCAGGAAGCAAGAAGCCAAAACAAAGGGCAAGAGGGCAACACTTCCCAACTCAAAGCACAAGAAGAAGACCAGGCGCGAAAACGCGACATGTCGCGAAATCGCGACAGTCAAGCCAGCCGAAGCCACATCCGAGCAACCGGTCGTGAAATCGGATATTTCGCAATTTCACGACATGTCGTGAAATCGCGACAGCAAGAGCCAGCAACCCCTGACCCCCAACAATGTCACGATATCGCGACGGATTCTCCACAAAGCAGTCATCCCTCAAAAATGTCGCGATATCGCGACGCATTTTCCTTTTGCCACCTTTACGCCAGAAGTGTCGCGAAATCGCGACAAGATTGCCATTCTTCAACCAATCCTTCCAAGTGTCACGAAATCGCGACGAATTATCCTCATGAGGCACAAGCTCCAAAATGGTCGCGAAATCGTGACGTCTTTTCCAGAAGTCGTCAGTTGGCCAAAAGGGTCGCGAGATCGCGACAGCCAAAGCCAGCAACCCCTAACCACCAACAATGTCGCGATATCGTGACGGATTCTCCACAAAGCAGTCATCCCTCAAAAATGTCACGATATCGCGACGCATTTTCCTTTTGTCACCTTTACACCAGAAGTGTCGCGAAATCGCGACAAGATTGCCATTCTTCAACCAATCCTCCCAAGTGTCACGAAATCGCGACGAATTATCCTCATGAGGCACAAGCTCCAAAATGGTCGCGAAATCGTGACGTCTTTTCCAGAAGTCATCAGTTGGCCAAAAGGGTCGCGATATCGCGACGACCAAAGCCGACAACCCACGACCACCAACAATGTCGCGATATCGCGACGGATTCTCCACAAAGCAGTCATCCCTCAAAAATGTCGCGATATCGCGACGCATTTTCCTTTTGCCACCTTTACGCCAGAAGTGTCGCGAAATCGCGACAAGATTGCCATTCTTCAACCAATCCTCCCAAGTGTCGCGAAATCGCGACGAATTATCCTCATGAGGTACAAGCTCCAAAATGGTCGCGAAATCGCGACGTCTTTTCCAGAAGTCAGCAGTTCGCCAAAAATGTCGCGATATCGCGACAGTTCTTCTGTCTGGCGCCCAGTCGTCAAAAACGTCGCGATATCGCGACGTTTTTCCCCTTGTCTTCGAAACACAAAAACTGTCGCGATATCGCGACGGTTTTTCCCCTTGTCATCGAAACACAAAAACTGTCGCGATATCGCGACGGGAACCTTCCAAAGGCCGTGGCGACGAAACCTGTCGCGATATCGCGACAGTTTCCTGCCAAGGGCCGCGGCAGCACAGCAAGTCGCAAAAACGCGGCGAAAATCACCCTTAGCACAAAAATTTCTCATTGGTTCAAGAATTTTGCAAGTCCCTATCGAATCTCAGCATCTTCCACAGGCATGTCACTGTGCAGCTGAACTCCTACCTCCTTTTTCGCACCCATCTTTGCAAGGAAATCGGCCATCGAATTTAAGTCACGACTCACATGGATAGGGATCACATCTTCTAATTCCTTCCAAAGGTCCTTGATTTGAGAGACTAAAATCTGTATCTTCCAAGCTTTCAGAGCAAAGTTCCTCAAACAATCAAGAGCGCCAACTAGAATTTGAGAATCTGTCTCAAGGATTATCTTTATGTATCCCTGATTGACGGCCTAGATGGAAGCAATTTTGATAGCATAGGCTTCGGCTTCATTATTGGTGGCTCTTCCCAAACCCTGTAGTTCCCAGTAAAGCACAGTTCCAGCATGATCACGGCACACAACACCAACTCCGGCATTGCCCGGATTGCCCTTTGCAGCTCCGTCTGTGTTAATTTTAACCCATCCTGCTAGGGGGGTTTCCAACTGGCTATGTTCTTTCTAGCTTGAGCGACAACTCTCTCTTCCTGAGGACCCAGCTCAGCCAAAATTTCCTCTTCAGCATATATGGCAACCGTCTCTGTGACTTTGCTCCAGATAACCTGCCAAATTCCATCTAGCGAGGAGAAAGTCTCTCTAAAGATTCGAGCGTTTCTTTCCAGCCACACTTGCCACCAGATGAAGGAAAGACCAAGATCCCACCCCAGTCGAAGGGCTTTAGATTTAAATCTACCTTTCTTCCATCTTTGCCAGATATTGTTCCGAGTCAGAGCACCATTACTCTGGAGTTTAAAATGAGAGAACCACCGATTCCAGATCTGACCTGTGAAAGAGCACTCAAACATCAAATGATCAGCAGTCTCCTCATTCATATGGCACAAAACACACTGAGACGGACCAATGATTCCTCTGTTTATGAGGTTATCAAAGGTGAGAATGCCATTGTGCATAAACTGCCGAGCAAAGAAGTTCACTTTCGGCCGAGCACTTGGAATGCCAAATCTTCTTCCAATTTTGAACCAAAAATAAATGCGGGGGAGGCTCTGGGAGGATCTGATCATATCCAGCCTTCACTGTATAAACCCCAAGGCTCCCATGGCCCCAAGCTAACTCATCCTCTTCATCTCTTCCCGTGAGAAACCTAGCTGTCAATATGTTGGTCAAAATGGTTGCTAGCTCCGGAGGGATTGTGACTAGCCACTCCTCCAACCGCTTAAACTTCTTGAATTTATACTCACCCAATTGGCTAGTGTTGAAATAATTCTCAATAGTGACCCAGCCCTGAGATTCTATGGCAGTTTTAATTGGAAGCAACTCAGGATATTCAGCAATGATGGGTGGATACTGGTCCCAAGAGTCAGTCCAGAAACGTGCCTTCTCCCCTCTTCCCACTTTCCAGAATAATTGGTCTTTAATAACTTGAGAACCCAACTTGAGAGCTTGCCAAACAAGGGATCCATTACCATCCAAAGGGAAGCGGCTTACGTCAAAGGGGTGAACTTGGCCCAAATATTTGCTGGTTAAGATTCTACTGAATAATGAAGATGGCTGGGAGATCCATCTCCAATACAATTTACCTGCTAAGGCTTTGTTGTTGAGTTTAGAGCTTCTCAACCCTAGCCCTCCTTTTTCTTTGGGCTGAGTAACTTTATCCCAGCCAACCAAGGCCCATTTCCTCTCACCTTTTGCTCCTTCCCATAAGAATCTTCTGGCCAATTTGTCCAGTTCTTTCCAAATAGAAGGTGGGGCAGCCAGGATAGAGAATTTATAAATTGGCATGGCTTGAATAACTAACTGTAAGAAGGTTAATCGGCCGCCATAGCTTAACCATTTATGAGACCAGTGGTTCATTCTGTCTTTGAAGCCATCCAAAAGATCTTTCCAAATGTCATTTTTCAATTTCTTGAAGTGCAAGGGAACCCCCAGGTAGACTATAGGAAGAGAAGTTCTAGTGAAGCCCAAAATCTCTATAATTCTGTCCTGAAGCCTATGGTCAAGGTTGAAAAAGACCACTTTGGATTTTCTGTCATTGATAACTTGATTGGAGGCCCTAAGGTAAACATTAAGAGATTCTCTGATTCCCCTGGCTTCCCTGAGACTGGCCACTCCAACCAGGCCAGTATCATCCACAAATTGTAAATGAGTCAGAATTTCTTCACCAACCTTAATACCAGTTATCAGGCCTTGATGTCTTCTTCTCAAGAAGAGTCTACCTAATCCTTCAGCTAGGATAAGGAATAGATAGGGAGAGCAAGGGTCCCCTTGTCGGAGACCACGAGAGGCTCCAAAAGGAGGCGAGGGAAGCCCCTTAATTAGAACAGAATAAGAAGGCGTGGAAACACAGCTCATAACCCGATCTATCCAGTCCTGGGAAAAACCAAAGGCAGCCAAAATCCTTGACAGGAAGCCCCACTCCACTCTATCATAGGCCTTGGACATATCCAGTTTGATGAACATTCCTTTGTTGCCAGAGATTTGCATTGAATGAATAGCCTCTTGAGCAAGAACCACTCCATCCAAGATCTGTCTACCTTCCACAAATCCCCCTTGTTCTGAGGAGATGATGTTATGAAGGAGAGGTTTAAGACGTTCAGCTATTATCTTTGTGATAATTTTATAAATCACATTACATAAGGCAATAGGTCTGAAGTCAGAGATATGAACCCCTTCCTCCCCCTTTGGGATTAGAGTGATGAAGGTATGATTTAGAGCCTTAAGCATTCTCTTATTGGTTCTGGACTCCTCTATAACAGCCAAAACATCTTCCTCCAAGGTATCCCAAAAGGCCTGGAAAAACTCAATAGGAAAACCGTCTGGATCGGGAGATTTGCTTGTGCTCATTCCAAAGACCACACCCTTCAATTCATCTCTATCAATGGGTCTAAGGAGAGCCTGATTTTCTTCTTGAGTGATAATAGGGGGAATAACATCAAGAACTTCATTTTGAGCCCCCACATCTTGCTCCCTATTTTTTGCAAAAAGCTTGGAGAAATAATCCACTGAGTGGGAGTGCATACCAGGAAGAGTGTCATAGGAGTGTCCATTCTCATCTTGTAGAACTGCCATGTTATTCATCTGTCTTCTAGCACAGGCTGATCGATGGAAAAATTTTGTATTTCTATCTCCTTCCAATAACCAAGAATTTCTAGCCCGCTGTTTCCAGTAAATTTCCTCTTGGTTATCAATGTCCTCCACAGCTTTGCGCAAGGCATCATCTTCAGTTTTAAGTTGTTCAGTAATTATTCCTTCCCTGAATTGTTTACGCACCTCCTCCCAGCAGGCCATCAAGGGGGCTCTTTGCGGCTGGAAGTCCGACTTATTAGCGTGCCTCCACTATTTCAATTTACTTTTGACAAAATGAAGCTGTTTGTGGAATTTAAACATTGCTATCCCAAAAGGTGGACGACCTTCTTCCCACCATTGCGGAATTTTCTCATGAAGGTCCTCCTTTTGTAGCCAAAAATTCTCAAATCTAAACGGTTTGTGGAACTGTCCTGTCTGAGTCCCACCCTCCAGCAGGATGGGAGAATGATCGAAAACAGGGCCGTCCAAAATCTGGAATTTAACATTCCACTTAACAAATGCCTCCTCTGAGACCAGAAAGCGATCCAGATTTACCTTCCCTACGGTGAGACTCCCTCCTCTTGTTAGTCCAAGTGAAAAAAGTTCCGGGGCCTTGGATATCCACTAAGTGAAAAGCCTGGACCCGGGCAATCGAAGCTTGTCCCCGGGTCCAAAACAGGGGTTCCACCTTCCCGATCCCGAGCAGATAATTTGGCATTAAAGTCTCCAGCAATGATCCAGTCAAAAACTTGTCTTGAGGACCTCATGTTGTGAACAGATTTCCATTGGAGCCTCTGGGCATTAAGGCTTTGAGCCCCATAAAAATTTGTAATTAAAACATGCTCAGCTGTGACAATATTCCTGAAGTGAGATGTGAGAACACCCCTCCAGGCTATATGTTCTAAAGCAGTCCATTCCAGGGGGTTCCAAAAAGTGACAATCCCCCCTGAGGCTCCTTGGGCAGCCACATCCATATAACCAGCGCCCCTCCAAATCCTATTAACAGTTTTACTCATAAGATCTAGCGACATTTTTGTCTCCTGGATAAGCAAAAAATCTGTTTTATACTTCCCTAAGAGTCTTTGAACAGCAGATTGATGGGTTCTCTTGTTTAAACCCCTAACGTTCCAAGATTGTATAATCATTGAAAACCTTGGGAGCAGTAAGAATCAATTGACCTCACCGATCCTCCATTGATCAGCTTATCTCCTTGTGTTGTGAGTAATTCCTTATTGGATTTTCTTCCCGCTCCTTGAGAGTTACTATTTTTAGATCTCTTCTCCACCTGAGTGATCCCTAAAGCTGGCCTTTCTCTATTTTTATCTGCATTTCCCATGGTGACATCTTTAATAGCCGGTTGTCTTTGGGGAGTGTATCACCAAAGCCCTTGGGTTCTCTGACTGCAGACTCTCAGAGGGTACAATCACCTGTTCGACTACAGGAGTGGATGAGGGAGAATCTTGAGAGTGAGTGTTATTAATCTCACCATTCCCATCCACTCCCTCCATGACTTGGTCTTCCAGATCCACTAATGACTTGAAAATTTCATACCGATTGTTTGGCTTGAGTTGCATCTGCTCCTTGCCATTTTTCTTTTTGTTTCTTCTTCGTTTCGGCTGTTCAAAGCCATCCTTCTGAACATCAGGACCTGGAGAAGTATTGGAAGGTTCATTGACAGGGGTGGGCTTCCCCTCTCTAGGGCGGCTTGGCATTCCAGTCGGAGCCTCCGCTTTTGTGCTCAAGGTGTTAGGACAGAACCTTGCCAAATGGCCATGCTTATGGCACACTCTGCACCTGAAAGGGAGGGCCTCATAGTCTAACTGTTGGATCCAGGGTACTCCTGCCAACTCAAGTTCCACCTCGGTGATAAAGCTGGCTAATGTCCATTTCTACATAGATTCTGGCAAAAACAGCTGTATTTCCCTCTATGGTATCTTTAGAGACTCCTATATATCTACCCAGGGAATTACCTATTATTTCTAAAACCTGCTCCCCCAAAACTCCATCGGGAGAGCGTACAGTCGGATCCAGACCGGGACAGCCGTGGGTTCAATGCGAGGATCGAAGCCCACTCTCCAGGGTTGAACAAATAACCCTGCTGGTCCGTGGTTTCTCTTTTTTGATTCAAATGCTCTGTTTCTATCTGCTAAAGAAGAGAAACTAATGATGAAATACCCATTGCTTATTGGCCATAAAGAGTACTCACCTTGTGGCTCCCAGTTCTGTCGAACCCAGGTATGCAAAAAATTCAGAGTAGGTCGGATGCCCATGAATTTGCAGATCAAGTCATGGTTAGCTCGGTAGACGATTGTATCCTCGACCAGCTTGGGTTCAATAACAATCTTAGGTCTGGAAGCGGATTGCGGGAGGCATCCATTAACGCGGTGAGCATTAGGGCCGTTGCCAGCATTCTTAAGTAGCGTTTGAAAAGCATTCCTCTGAGCTTCACCAGTGGAAGACGAGGGGTTCTCTTTCAACATCTCAGCATATGAACTCTTTCTCCCAGCAAGAGGGACTGGAGGAGACCCCATCGGGCCCTCCCGGAGCAACGAGCAAACCTTCAGAGTAGTTCAGAAACAAACCACCAAAGTCTCTGGTAAGATCTTTCGGGCCAGAAACCCTCGAGCATCGCCCGACGCCTGTTCAGAAGTTTTCCCGCCAAATCGCCAGAGCTCAAATTTTTCAAAATTTTCATAGAGATACCCACTCAGTTGAAACCAACCATGTGTCTAATTTTATTTAAATCTTGTGCATCATCCTCTTGTTAAACAAACATGCATCTCATTCATTCTATTCCTTTTTCGATCATTGTGCGCTTGCTTTTGAGAATAGGATGCAATCAATAATCTGAATGCCAATTAAATCATTTCAACACCCCTTCCTAAACAATTTTTATTCCTCCTTATATATGCACTTCAATTTAGGAAAAGTTATGTCGACGCTTTTCAATTTAAAAACGATTTTAAATATTGGCACCATAGGAAATTCAAATAATATTATTATAATATTTAAACTTTTAATTTAAATATTATAATTAATCCTATGTCTTTTGCCTTGGAAATCTCCTCAACTTTACAATTAATTGAAAATTTTTCAAAGGATATTTGTCTACCTTGTCTTCCCTTTTCAATGGAGGTATTTGCCTTGCAATTTTAATATTTCAACCTAGAATATGATTTTCAATCATTTTACCTTTGACATCAATGACAACCAAAATAATCAAAATTTCCAACAATCCCCCCCTTTGTCATTGATGTCAATCCTTTTTAAATTTTTCTTTTCCAACCACTGGATTCCAAATTTACTCCCCATGAGAAACTAATTCCCCTGACTGAGTTCTCTCTCCCTTACTCAAATATCTCCCCCTTTGACATCAATGGCAAAGATACTTCTTTGGGGCTAAATATGAGACTCTTAGCTCAGTCCCCTCCCCATATCCCCTCCTTGAGGTGGTTAATTTTGAGGTGGGAGTAAGACTACTCCCAATTTCCTTCTAAGATACTCAAAAGTTTCCTTTGGTAATGGCTTAGTGAATATACCCGCAAGTTGTTCCTTTGTAGTAACATCAATTTGACTTGCTTATCCATCACCTATTCTCTAAAAAAATGATATTTGATCAAAAAAAATTGGTCCTTGAGTGCATTACTAGATTATTTGAAATGTTAATGGAACTTGTATTATCACATAGTATGGATATGGGATGATCATGCTCTATCTTGAAGTTCTTTAAATTTTCTTCATCCATAACACTTGTATACAACAAGAAACCACTACAATGTAAATTACCTCTATTTTGGATAAGCCTTACGGATATGAATTCTTGTTTCTTGCTTAGCCAAGAGACTAAACAATATCCAAGAAAGAATGCTCCTCCACTTGTGTTTTTTTTGTCATTAATACTTTCTGCCCAATCTACATTTGTATATGCTATGAGAATGAAATTATCACTTCTAGTATACAAGATTCCAAAATCCATAGTTCCTTTTAAATACCTAAGAATTATCTTTACTACCAGTACATGTGTTTCCTTTGATGCTTCTTGAAATTTTACCACTAGTCCCGTTGACTACATTATATCTGGTCTTGTAGTTGTGACATATAGTAAGCTATCAATCATAGATCTATACAATCTCTGATTTGCCTTAGGAGATTCATCATATTTACTCAACTTGCATACTATAACCATGGGGGTACTTATTGGTTTGCAATATTCTAATTTAAATTTCTTTAGCATTTATTTTATATACTTGGTTTGTGAGAGAAATACACCCTTCTTTGATTTTGAAATTTGTAGTCCAAGGAAGAAGGACAAATCACCAAGCATTGACATTTCAAATTAATTTTTCATACTCTTTGTAAATTTTTGACACATATTATCATTATTTCCTCCAAAAATGATATCATCCACATAGACAACAAAGATTAATAAGTCATTTCCTTCATTTTTGATGTATAATGTGTTGTCAACTATTTCTTTTCTAAAACCCTGCACTTGAAGATACTTATCCAACCTTGATTACCAAGCTCTAGGAGCTTGCTTTAGTCCATAAAGAGCCTTCTTTAATCTACATACATAATATGGCTTATTAGTTAGGCTAAAACCCTTAGGTTGCTCAATGTAGACCTCTTCTTACAAGACATCATTGAGAAAATCTAATTTTACATCCATTTGGTATATTTTGAAGTTTTTGAAACTTGAGAAAGCTAAAAATATCCTTATGGCATCAATTCATGCACCATGAGAAAATGTTTCATCAAAATCAATCCCTTCAACCTGTGCATAACCTTTGTATACTAGTATTGCTTTATTCTTGACTACCTGACCATATTCATTTACCTAATTTTTGTAAACCCATTTAGTGCTAATTACATTCTTATATTTTGGTCATAGGACAAGTTCCCAAGTATCACTTTTTTCTATTTGATCCAACTCCTCATACATTACCTTGACCCAAAATTTATCTTCTCTTGCCTTATTGAAATCCTTGGGATAAATTTTAGACAACAAAGAAACATTTGCATGTTCACTTGTTCCTATTATCTTCCTCCTTGTTTGTCTTTCATCTAGATTTCCAATAATCAAATCTCTTGGAAGATTCTTTTGCACATACCCGGATGGAGTCTTAGGTGGTGTTCTTTGTGTTTTATCTTCTTCTGATTCTTCACCTACTTATTCTTGGAAACTTTATTCTTATTGATATACAATTTCTTGAGCTAGTCATTTTGACCATGTATGTTCATCAACTGTCACATTTATACTTTCCATAATTGTATGTGTCCTATTATTATAGCATTTATAGGCTTTGCTCTTAGTGGAATACCCAAGGATAATACCCTCATTGCATATTGATTCAAACATACCCAAATTTTTCTCTTCTCGTATTATGTAGCATTTGCTTCCAAAAACTCTAAAATACTTCATAGTAGCTGGTATTCCTTTCCAAAGCTCATATGGATTTTTATGATGATTTACTCTTACCTAATATCTATTGATGATATAGATAGTTGTATGAACTACCTCTCTCCAAAACCCATCTAAAATATTTGAATCATTTAGCATTGCTCTAGCCATATTCTAAAATTTTTTATTTTTCCTTTCAACTACTTTATTTTTTTGTGGGGTTCTTGTTTTTGAATATTCTCTTTTGATCCCATTTTTCTTAATTCAGGAAATACTATTTTAAAACATTTAGTATTGTGCCCAAAGTTATTACATTTGTAACAGATGATATTGTTATTCATGAGAGGTGTAGATGAATTGAAATTTCTATCAAAAATTATTTGTCACACAAACAGTGCAATGTACAACTCTATGACCATATTTGTTACATGAAAAATAATAGCTATGGAAGAATTTTTGTAACCTGTTATATTGCCTTGAATAATATGGTCGCATACTTCTTCCTTTGTTGTTTTTGTAATTGAATTGTATCCATGAAGCTTTTTTGTTTTCTTCCTTCTTGATGCTTTTGACTTTCAATGCATTAGCATAGGTCATGGGCTCTTCTTCTTTTGATATATTTGTTCCTTGGGATCTTGATTCCTCTTTTTGTTTACCTAATATTATATCTTGTTGTAACTTATATTTTCAACTTCCTTTATTAGAGAGATAATTTCATATTTCAACCTTTCACATTCTAAATCTTTTGCTTTTAACTATTCTACCATATCCTGTTCAAATTTTCCTTTCCTCTTCAACTTTTACCTTTAGGTTTGTGAGATTTTCTAGAAGTTCCATGTTTACTTCCTCATCCTCTTGGATTTGAGCCTTCAAACTTGAATTCTTCCTTCTATATTTTTCCAAGTTTCTAAGAGCAGTAATAAATTCTTATTTTATGTCGATCATGGATTCTTCTCCATTTTTTGTGGTCATATATGTTCTTGTGAGATATTCCTTCAAGATTTTAGGATTTTCATGAAGTAACCCGCTCTGATACCAATTTAAGATCATAAGCTTATACTAAGAGGGAGGTTAAATAGTATAAGATAAATTTTTCTTTTCAATCCAAATGATAACAACAATAATATCAAATTAGTAAACATTACACACATCATCATGCACAAGGGACATTATTTAATGTGGTTCACCCAATTTGGGTTATGTCCACAGAGAAAATATTTCTTATAAATTTTCTCAATGAATCTTTTAGGAATAAAATCCCTATTAAAATGTTTATAGACATTTTTTCAAAGTAGATACCAATCCCCTATGCTCAAGTTTGTGGATCTCTATCCATAACAGAACTCTATACCCAATCCTCTAGTTTGTGGATCTCTTTCCACAGGAGGACTCTATCACCTCTACTCTATTTTGTGGATCTCTCTCCATAGGAGAACTCTATCCCCTCTACTCTGTTCAACTCTAATAAAATTTTCTCACAAATTTGATCCAATATGATCACAACACTAATCCAATATTATCACAACACTATCTTAAACCTGCTCACAAGTCTACCTCAAACCTGATCACAAGTCTAATTCTAACCTACTCACAAGTCTACCTCTAAATTACTCATAATTCTGATCCAATATTATCATAACACTAATCCAATCTACTCTTTGTCTTTACTTAGTTTTTCTCTAATACATGCTCATAATTTCTCATAACACATGCTCAAAAATGTTTCACAAAGATGCAAAATCTTATCTTCAAACCTAGCACAAGTAGTTCACAATATCTAGCACAAATATCTCAATATATTTCAATAATGGAAGCACAATCTTGTTCTCAAACTCTATTCCAAATGTTTCCAAAACCATTCAACAATGAAGTACAAACCCTAACTCAAATATTTTCAATAATGCATACCAAACAACCCTTTTATCTCCACCTTATGTTTAAGAAACATTTACTAAAAAAAACACCTTAAATAATGAATGATGTGCCCATACCTCTTAATTTGCTCTTATGGAGATATGTATTCAAAAAATTCTCTCACAAACAACTGCTTTTTCTAGTGCCACTTCAAGTGTTAGATAGAAAAATAATTTCTCAAACCATCTAGATCAACTTCCTTCTCAAAAGATATGCTCAATGAAATCTGAAATTGATGTTCAATAATTCTTCTCTTATTCTCAAAATATAGGGCATTAATAATTATCAAAGACCTTCAAACTCACTTTCACCATACAAACATTACAATAAAATATCAAACCATTATAACACCTTATTACTCCTATTATTGCATGCAAAACATATTTTTCATTTATCCACTTTGCAAAAATAAACTATATAAAGCACTCTCAAATTTTTATTAATTTACACCCTTATAACTCCCTAAGTGCAAATTCAAACTTTATAAAGTTAACCCTTATGACTCCCTAATAGCAAAAATCATGCATCATTAATTTCAACTCTTATGGCACTCTTAATCAACACCTAACTCTTATGACTCCATAAAATAAAAAAATAAACTTAATAAAAAAAAATTCCCTTACCAACTTGCTACAACGGGGATTCGAACGTGCGATCTCATGGAGCCCATGCTCTAGCATGTGCTAGAGCACCGTATGGGCTAATATACCCACACAAAAATCATAGTACATAATCTTTCCTTTAAACCTATCATGTAACTTAGATCAACAAAACAAAATTAACACCCTGTCACCACTGAGACTCGATCTCAAAACCTCCTTCATGCCACGCCTTACACAAGGTCACCTGCCAATTGAAGTACCCGCTCAATTGAAACCAACCATGTTGTTGATTTAATTTAAACCTCGTGTGTTATCCTCTTATTAAAAAAACATGCATCTCTTTCCCTCTATGCATTTTATGATCACCGTGTGTTTTCTTTTGCAAATAGGATGCAGTAAATAATCCAAATGACAATTAAATAATTTCAACACCCCTTGCCAAACGATTTTTATTCCTTTTTATATATGCGCTTCAATTTAGGAAAAAACGACATCGGTGCTTTTCAATTTATAAATGGTTTTAAATATTAGCTCCATAGGAAATTCAAATAATATTATTATAATATGTAAACTATTAATTTAAATATTATAATTAATCCTTTGTCTTTTGCCTTGGAAATTTCCTCAACTTTGCAATTAATTGAACCTTTTTCAAAGAATCTTTCTCTACCTTGTATTCCTTTTTAAATGGAGGTATTTGCCTTGCAATTTTAATATTTCACCCTAGAAGATGATTTTCAATCATTTTACCTTTGACATCAATGACAAAAAAAATACTCAAAATGTCCAACAAGTTTGTATTTTTGTGCATTTTTGTTACATTTTTTTAATTTTTGGGAAGGTTTTTTGCTTGTTTTTGGTGGCCAGGAAGGCCATTTTTGGGAAATTTTGGGGGTCATATATGGGAGGGATGACTATCTTGATCTATTTGGAAGTCATACCTAGGTGGGACCACCACCAATTTGGGGACCATCCCTGAGTGGGATGGCCATGATTTTGTAAGAAAAAATATCATTTTTTTGGTGTTTTTGGATTTCTTTTTTCTTCTTTTTGTTTTGTTTTATATTTATTTTAAAGCTTGCTTGCCCCTACCAGGTGATCAAAATATGGTATCAATTTTTGAATCTCTTTAGGACCACTCATGGCCTATTGATAGAGGATGAATAGAAATGGCTTGATGCCATTGGTCTCAAGCAAGTGGCACAACTAGAGCTAGTGATGGGGAATAGAGCCTACCTGACTGCGTTGATAGATCTATGGGACCCTCGCACCAAAAACATCCACTTGTTGATTGGGGAGATGATATTGATCCTAGAGGACATCTACTAGATTTTGCATATTTTGATAGAGGGGTGGCCTATTATACATACTCATTTATATCTTAGAGATGATTTTGCAGAGATACTTTAGAGATGACTGACCTAAGGTGCTATAAGATTTTCCTAGTGGATCTATGTTATGATGCAGAGGTTTTGAAAATGAGGTATGCCCTACTGATAACACTAATTTCTAACATCTTACTTCCAAAATCATCAGGATCCAGGTTCCCATGGAACCTTATAGAGTTGGTGTTTTCACTGGTGGAGTGCACCATAGAGAGACCGTTAGTGATGGCATGGGGTACTACATTACTAGCATATCTTTATGATGATATGTAAGAGATATACTATCATGGGATGGTAGCACATGATCATGGAGAAACTATGAGGACTACCTTGGATGACGTGAGTGCATCTTATGTATAGGGAGATAGGATATAGGATCCTATGGTAGTGGGACCAGGAAAGGGGTCAGAGCCATCCTGAAACAGGTTTGATTGAGCATTATGTAGATTTATTTATATGCCTTAGGGTAGATGTGGTTATCTGGAGACCATACAAAGACTATATAGAATGGCTTGAGGCTGAGGCATAGATTCAATGGGTATAGTGAGGGAGGTGGCTAGTTGGTTAACACAAGACTGAGCCAGAGTACTTCCCATATGCTCAAGTATTATGGTAGTTTGGTCTACGCTAGGGGTTACCTAACGAGATAGTTATCTATAAATATTATGGTGACAAAAGAACACTATATTGGCTTGCAGTGGAGGTAGTTAGGTAGGAGGTAGTGAAGAAGCAAAAACAACAGCATGCCTTAAGTCTTCTTTATTGAAATATAAAATCATGTTGAAATAAGCATTAGAAGGGAAAGATGCACAATATGTAATAATGTGTAATAAAAGAGAGCAGATTTTTCCTTGTATTTATTTATTCAATGATTCCAATGGTTACAATACATCCCATTTTGAGGGTTTTTCTTTGGTACATTTCCTAATCAAAATACCAAGGATCTAATCCTTTCAAAAGCTTTATGGAGTGTTCCAATGTTCATATCGCAACACACAATCGAGAGATAGTCTTGGGCCTATCCTTATATGCCTCTTAGCTCCTCCCTCATATCTAGAATACCTGAAGCTACACACAAGAGATTGAAATAGTTAATAACATATGTGATTATACATTGAAAGCTAGGAAAACATAGAAAGCATGCATCTAGAAACAATGAAACTTATTTGTGATAAATCAAAATAACTCCAAATGACTTGTAAATATACTATGATTTTATTGACATGGTTTTGGAAAGATCTGAGCATGAATTTAATGGAAATTGTTAGCAAAAATAGTGACCATCCCTGACAGGGACAACTAGACCTGTAACTACAAAAATCCAAATTGACCCATCAAAACAACTCCAAATTTCACCAAAATTGAATGCAAGGCTAATCTAAACATTTCTAAATTATCTATGGTGGAATTAAACCAAAATTCCTTGATGTTTTTTAACCATACCTAGTTGGTGCAACTACCCACTGCTAACCATATCGGGTGGGATGGTTACAAAATTGGGTGGTTTTTGCCACCAATTTCAAGGGGATATGGTTTGTAACTCTTCTAAATAGTGTGTCGATAAATGTGGTCAAATTACTATTCAATTTTATCAGTTTTGGAATAAAATTGGTGTATTTGGGATGCCCCTGAAAGCACCTTCAAATAAAAAGTATTTCAACAAAATACTAGGGAAAATGTGATTGCAAAAGCAAGGGTAGAATTGGGCAGCACTTTGTGGTCTATGCTTCAACTCTTCTCTCTTTACATTGGGGTGAGCACACCTCAATTTATAGCCCAATTAGGGAATTTTAGGAAAA
This sequence comes from Wollemia nobilis, assembly GCA_028583015.1. Lineage (NCBI taxonomy): Eukaryota > Viridiplantae > Streptophyta > Pinopsida > Araucariales > Araucariaceae > Wollemia > Wollemia nobilis. Next base: position 232,505 of record JAQPPZ010010915.1, read on the forward strand.
TGGGTATGTTCTAGCATTCAATTCAAGTTCCGCCACTTGTAAAAATATTTGTCATGCAATGGTGAAGGTGGTTGTCCATTTGGGGCCTCTAATTTGGAGTTTTTGGTCTCTATGACAATATCCAAATTATTTTTTTATGATTGGGCAAGGAATATGGTAGTAATTTATTACCATTTATCTGCCCCTTTGAATTTTGGAGTGTCTTTTTAGGGACCATCCCACCCAGGGATAGTTTTTAGTGGTTGTCCCTAGGTGGGACGATCACCATTTATGACCATCCCAAGGTGGGACGGTCATAAGGATATAACCCAAAACCTCCAAAAACTAATGGAAACCTTCCCAAAAGTGCTATGGAGCCTTATGTTACACTATAGGGTTGCCCAATGGGGCCATATGATGTTGATAAGAGTGGTGTAAGTCTTGCATTGGTAGTCTTATCTAGTTTACACAATTTTAGTGTCTATAGATGCACCTTTTTGGGACGTGTTATGTGCAACAAAGTGCTAAGAAAAAATAGATGACTAAATCATTAAATTATTGAGTTTATTCATTAAATTAACCAAATTTAGATGCACCCATTATGGAAAGAGGATACATTCTTAGAATCCTTGATTTTGATATAGTTGAAGGATTAAATTTTGGGTATACCTTTTAGCCGCACTGTAGTGACAGTTTTAGGGGCTTAGGGTATACTAGGTATTGGTACCTTATTTTCTTGTAAGCCTTTACATGGGTCAATTCCTGAGACTTAGAGGATGTCAAGACCTATTATTTTTGCTTATGATGATTATTTTCCCCAACATGGGCTTGAAATTTTGTCTTTGGAAAAGATTCTTTTGAATGTATGCAAATTACTCTTTTGAGTGTTATAGTGTTGATTTGATTTATGAAATCATCATTATGAATACCCCTGATGAGCACAAAAAATGCTTATATTTTGTACATATTTCTTGGATCAATATGCAGCTGTATAATAAGGATTGCGTACTTTTATGAATTATTATATAGATATTTGATATAATTATGCGTGTTATCTAATTTGTGTGCTTTTAGTATGTTTTGTGGAATTGCAGTTGATTTGGTTAGATTTGGAATGGTCAAGGTCCTTTTGATGGACCTGGAACTTTATTTCATCGAGATCCAATGTAGAGAACATAGGCACCTCCTTGCAATCGGAAGGTTCCAAGGGAACAAGCGCCTCCCTACAGTCGAAAGGCACCGATTGAATACAAGCGCCTCCCTACAGTCGGAAGGTGTCGATTGAATACAAGTGCCTCCCTGCAGTCGAAAGGTGCCAAGTGAACACAAGTGCCTCCCTGTAGTCGAAAGGCACTGATTGCATACAAGTTCCTCCCTACAGTTGTAAGGCACCATCTGAATGCAAGCGCCTCCCTGCAACCAAAACGTGCCAACCAAAGACAAGCGCCTCCTTGCAACTGGAAGGCGCCAACCAAAGGCAAGAGCCTCTCCATAGCCGAAAGGCACTAATAGAGGGTAAGCACCTCCCTACAATCGGAAGGCACTAATAAAAGGTAAGCACATCCCTACAATCGAAAGGTGCTAATGGAAGGCAAGTGCCTCCCTACAACCGAAAGGTGCCACTGATTCTTTGCCCATTGACTAGAGTTGAACGACGTGGACGACAACGGCTGGTGCAGTTCCAACTCTGTGTCATGCAAAGCTAATTTGGAGATAGCACCAATGTATTTGAATGTCTTACTGATGCCAGGAAAAGCATGAATCAAAATAAACATGTCACCATTAGAACAAAATGCCAGACATCGATTGCATTCGCTAGACTGTTCTAATTTAGTCTAGGAAGAATCGACTGTTGTAACCACTTTTGTAATAGAAGTTTTGTGGGTGTGTTATATAAACACACGCAGATCGTTCTAAAATATATATAGAAATAATTAATAAAGATCCATTTTGAATTACAGAAGGTAGATTGTAAAACATTGATAAATATATTCCAGTTCTAGAAGTTCCAAGCATGTGTTCGATCGAGAGAAATATGCTGGAGCCTGGGACCACTCCAAGCTAGTATTTCTTCCCCATTTATTTTCTATTTATTTATTTTAAATTAGTTTATTTCTTTCATAGAAATTTTCATCAATTTACTAGTTCCAGTATTTGCAGTAGGTTTATTCCCAGGAATGTGCATTTGATTTATTTCTATAGATTTATTTATGTTCTTCTTACGTAATTTATTAAGGAGTGCGGGAATGATTGACAACCATCTCAAGAACACCCCCAAAATGTAGGATTAGTAGATTCACCTCTAGTGGTATTGTAGTAACCTAGTTCTGACTCTTCGCAAGTTTACGAAGCTCCTTAGGTTAATTAAATGCACGGGCATGTGACAAAAATAGGAAACCATTCACCTTGTTTTGCCCGTAATATTTTGGTGTCGTTGCTGAGGAAGTGTCTTAATTAGATTACCTAAAATACCCTAAAACCTTCATATAACCTTACATGAGTTCTTCGAGAAGAAGAGGACCTGACAGTCATTTTATAAGAACTAATCCATTAGGACCTAAGTCAGCTGAGCATTTTGGATTTGAGTTAGACTCGCTCGACCTACCAGCAATCCATTGGAGTGAGGAACCACACTTTGTGCAAAGTGCCGCCTCATACCATCAACAAGGGGAAGAATGAATCATCACAAATCCCCTATTTAATAGGACTCCTCTAGAGGAAGCCCTATTGTGTAAGGCTATGGAGGATCAGATGATCTCGCCAGACAACCTTAGAGCATTGACTCAAAAAGTTTTAAACAACCGAAATGCCATAAGCACTGCATTAGAAACCACATTTCCCAAAAAAATGGTAGATAATGATGAAGTCTCATATGGCTTTAGTTTCCCAATAGAGGAAGGAGTAGGAGATACCAAAATGAAAAATATATCCCCTGCTCACCTTCCGTCCTTCAAAGGACACCCGACTAAGGACATTGACCTATTTTTATTCAAGTTTGATGTTTTGTGCAAGTCTGTGGATTACAAATCAAATGCGCAGAAGTTGAAATTATTTCCTTCTACATTATACAATGCAGCTCTACGATGGTTCATCGATCTGAAAGACAAACACATCACCACCTAGGACCAGATGAAGACGCTATTTTTAGAGCAATATCAAGATTTTGGGAGAGCAAGAGACTACAGGTAGGAGTTCCTGAGCATAACACAAAGATAAGATGAGTCTCTCAAGGAGTATTGGGAGGGATTCAACTTTAATCTTCAATGGTCCCCTCACTCGAAGCTATCTGACAAGTCCCTCAAAAGCATCTTCTTGATGGGACTTACCAATGAGTCATTGGAGGCTCTCAACATGATCTTTGGAGGTGATGTCTATCAGCATGCTATGGACAAAATTTGACAATTATGCCAGAACTAACCAAGAAGATGAGGCAAAATCACCCCCAGGACCATGAAGGAAACTACTTCAATCACCAAAATAGAGATAGGCAACATGCTGGAGGATTTAAAGAGCAAAATGCTCTCATATCTAGCACTGTAGATGGATACACTGTTGTTAGAAAATAAGAAACAAGAAAATTATGTAGCATTAGCCTATTTCTGCCAAAAATGTAGAGGAAGGCATGCAAAGAATGCATGCCCATAAAACAAGGTCAGAGTATGCGTAGTTTGCAGGCTGAATCATAAAACTTGATTGTGCCCACAACTGCCCAGTAACCAGGAAGTGACTGAGAGCACGAAGGCCTACTTCATAGGCAATAGGAAGAGTTGGCCATAGCCCCCCATAGGGAATATACCAACCGAAATTCCATCATATGGGGGAGGGTCATATATGCACCAAGGACCCCCTCAACCACCTAATATGGGGTGGTGGGGACCGTCACCTTGGACAAACACACCCCAACAACATTCTCGAATTAGCAGCCATGGATGCCATAACCATATCCTGGGCAACAGTGGAGAGGCCATAATGCATAGAATCAAACTCCACAAAACGTAGCTCCTGCTCACATCCAATAGAACTTACTAGCATTTCCAGTAGTGAGACCTACGTAGCTACCAGCACAATTGATAGCAAACCCGAACAACAGAGTAAATCAACTGGCATACAACGTAGAAGGTGAGATGTACCATATGTACAATATTCAGCTTAGATCAGGTAGGTATCTAGGAGTAGAGACTCTGCCTCTGGTAGAAGAGGAGGAAGAAATTGTAGAGATACTTCCACTGGTAGAAAAGGAGGAAAAAATATAGGAGACACCTTTGGTAGAAGAAGGAAAAGCACTTGAGAGAGCAGAGGCTCCATTTCCTAGCCGGTTGTAGGAATAAAGGAAAACAACACAACCAAAATTTGACATCTTGTCGAGCTTGAAGAATCTCACGGTGACAATCCCATTATTTCAAGAAATTTGAGATGTCCCCATTTACACCAAGGCAATTAGAGAAATGTGTCTAAGGATACTAGGACAAAAAGCTACCCAGACTATTAACGTCATGGGTAAACTAGAAGATCTAATGATGGGTAGAACACATCATCCAAAGTATGCAAACCCAGGTAGCCTAGTGCTAACCATAAAAATTAGAGGACATTCCCTGTCCAACACACTGGTTGACCTCAGGGCATCCATCAATGTGATGCCTCAAGAGACCATGCAGAGGTTGTGACTCACAAACCTGAAGCCAACCACGACAGTGCTACAGCTAGCCGATCGATCAACCATGTCACTAGAAGGAATGCTGGAAGATGTGATCCTAACAGTCAGTGCATGGGAATATCCAGCTGACTTTATAGTTTTGCAAACCAAGGCCAGGTTGGGCAGTTACCCGCTCATTTTTGGGAGGCCATGGCTGGAAATAGTTGATGCTTACATAAGCTACCAGGATGGGATAATGACCATCTCCAATGGGCAAAACATCAAAAGGCTGACCATTTCATCGCCAGCTCAGTCTATGGACTCGGTAGAAGAACCCAGGATCATCGAGCAGGGAACTACAGAGTTTTCCATAATCCAGTTGATGATGACCTTGGAGGAGGTGGTAGAAGAGGATGAGGATGGTGCTATCATGGAGTTTCTCCATGGAGAATAATCCATCCTCGCACCTAGATCACCGTTTATTGGAACCCAAGATCAGCACATCCAACAAATACATGTTGGGTCGGGAAGGACATTAAACTTCAACAGCAGGTTGACACCCACATAGCTAGAAAAATTGGAAGAGATTCTAGTAAAACACCAGCAAGCATTTGCATGGGACTATGCAGATATGCACGACATCAGCCCAAAAATATGTACCCATCGGATTTATTTAGATGACCAGGCAACTCCTATTCGGCAGCCACAAAGAAGGATGAACCCATCAATGAAAGACATTGTCAGAGAAGAACTGCACAAATTTTTGGCTGCTGAATTCATATATCCAATTTTTGACAGTGAATGGGTATCACCATTAGTGGTGGTACCCAAAAAGAATGGGAAATGGTGGATCTATGTGGACTACCGGGAATTGAACAAGGCGACTAAGAAAGACCACTTCTCACTCCCGTTCATTGATCAGGTCTTGGAAACACTCTCAAGAAGAAAATACTTCTCCTTTTTGGATGGTTTTAGTGGTTACAACCAGATCTAGATAGTGGAAGAAGATCAATATAAAACAATGTTCACCTGTCCATGGGGAACGTTTGCCTATAAGGTATTGGCTTTTGTATTATGCAACACACCGACCACATTTCAACGGACGGTGCTTAGCATATTCTCTGATATGATAGGAGACGGGGTGGAAGTATACATGGATGACTTCACCACCTATGGAGAAACCTTTGAGGAGGCAATGACAAATCTGGAAAGAGTGCTCGAAAGGAGCAAGGAAAATCATTTGTCCCTAAGTAATGAAAAATGTTTTATGATGATGCAGGAAGGCATCATGTTGGGACACCACCTCTCTGCAGAAGGAATAAAGGTAGACAAGAGGAATATTTAGGTCATCAGAGACCTACCTAGCCCCAAAATGCAGGAGGTAATAAGTTTCCTTGGATCAATCGGGTACTATCGGCGATTTGTCATCAAATTTAGTAAGATTGCCAAACCACTGCACACCCTACTTTCTAAGGACATAGAGTTCAATTGGACGAGAGATTGTGAAGAAGCGTTCCAATTGTTGAAAGAAAAATTGATATCTACACTGGTCTTGAGAGGACCGAATTGGGCCATACCATTCCATATTTACTGTGATGCATCTAACGGTGCGATCGGAGTAGTCCTCGGGTAGAAAGACGACGAAGAATTCTATGCCATCTATTATGTTAGTAAAAATTTGGCAGGAGCGAAGCTCAACTATACAGTGATAGAAAAAGAATTCCTCGTAGTTGTCCATGCAATAAACAAATTCTACCACTATATAATGGGATACAAGGTCTTCATCCATACGGACCACGTGGCTATTAGGTATCTGATGAGCAAGCCGGCCATTGGTGGCAGAATTATTAGATGGCTGTTGCTATTGCAAGAATTTGACATCACTATAGTCGATAAACCAGGAAAGGACAACATCATGGTAGATTTTCTATCCAGATTGATACTAGCAAATCATCAAGTAGTGGAAGATCAGTTTTTGGATGAACATCTATTCGCTATTAGTGAAAAAACTTCGTGGTATGCAAACATAGCCAATTACTTGGCCACCAAAAGGACCTCACCTGCTCTCTCCTACAAAGAAAAGCAAGCGGTCATAGAGAAGAGAACATCATTCCTTTGGATGGATGGTCTCCTATTAAAAATAGGACGGGACCAAATTATAAGAAGATGCGTAGCAAAATAGGAGTTTTTAGAAGTGCTCAAGGCATGTCACGATGAGCCATGCGAAGGACACTTTGTAGGGAAATGAACTGCCTACGAAATCTTGTAGACTGGGTATTTTTGGCCCACTCTGTTCAAGGACGCGATAGCATATGCCAGCAAGTGTGACGAGTGCTAGAGGATGGGTAGACCAACCCACCAATATGAAATGCCCCTACATCCCCAGGTACACTTGGAACCTTTCGATAAATGGGGCATGGATTTCATGGGACCATTTAATCCACCTTCGATGGGAAGGAGGTTTATTCTGGTCTGCAAATATTACATCACCAAATGGGTGGAATTGCAAGCATTAAGGGACTCAAAGGAAATAATGGTCACCAATTTATTATTTTCCCATATTTTCACATGATTTGGGGTTCCTCGAGAGATAACAACAGACCAAGGGCCCCAATTCACCTCCAAATTGATTGAGGAGTTGATGGAGTAGTATAGAGTCTGGCATAAAAAAACCACGCCCTACCATCTGCAGGTGAATGGGCAAGTAGAAGTGACAAACAGGGAGATAGAAAACATCCTGACTAAAACCATGCAACAACACAAGAAATATTGGGCCACACGACTATCAAAGGCAGTTTGGGTATACAACACCACATGGAAATCCACCATAGGATGCACACCTTTCCAACTGGTCTATGGGAAAAATGTGATGATGCCCATCAAGTTCAAAATCAAAACTCTGAGGATGGCTTCAAAATTAAATTTGAGCTTGGAAGAAGCTCAAAAACAAAGGATTCGCCAGCTAGATCAGTTGGACGAAATATGACTGGATGCTTTGTAGAGGACATATATTATACAAAAGTAGAGAAAGAAGTGGCATGATAAGCACATCAAGCTGAAGAAGTTCTAGGTAGGGGAATGGGTACTGTTGTACGATTCTTGATTCCAAGAAAGGAAGTGCAAACTTATGTAGATGTGGATGGGGCTGTATGAGGTGGTAGAGCTCATTAGGAATGGGGTTGTGCACGTTAAGATAATTGACGGTAGCAACACCATGTTCACAGTCAATGGCCACCAACTATGCCCCTATAATACGTCCAAAAAGTTACAAGTGGAATCCGGAGTAGGCGTGGGGGAGACCCCATCTTGCTAGATCTGGACCGAACTCTCACACGTGAAATGGTGGGCACAAAAGTGCTCACCCAATTTGTTTAGTTAGTTATAGTTTTTTTTTAATGTGTATTTTTTGCAAGGACAACGCCCGCATGCAAGCTGCAGGCATCCTAATCCAAGGCCTAACAAGCATGAAACACGTCTAACTACCTTTATTTTCCTTTATTTTTCATTTGCTTTTTGCAGGTGGAGGACCTGATAGCACGAGGGATAGGTATCTAGGAAACCAAGCTTGATTCGGCTCAGCATTCCAACACTGGCTCGTAGATAGAATCTGGGCAGCATAAAAAAATTGGGAAGGTTTGATCACCCCTTTTTCTAGTCAAATCACTGACCAGAAGAAGGTGCATTATTGCAATCAGAAGGTTTTGAGTCCATAATAAGGTGCCTTAGTGCATTCAAAAGGATCCAAGCCCACAAGAAGGCACATTACTGCATCCAGAAGAAGGTGCCAAGGCAAGAAGAAGGCGCCTTACTGCATTTATAAGGCGTCGAGTCAAGAAGGCGGTGCCTTACTACAGTCAGAAGGCACCAAGTCAAGAAGAAGGTGCCTTACTACAATCAGAAGGTGTCGAGTCTAGAAGAAGGCACCTTACTATAGTCAGAAGGCACCCATCTAGAAGAATGTGCCTTACTGTAGTCAGAAGGCACCCATCCAGAAGAATGCACTTTATTGTACCCGACAGACACTCGTCCAGAAGAAGGTGCCTTACTGCAGTCAGAAGGTGCCAAGCCTAGAAGAAGACACCTTACTGTAGTTAGAATGCGCCCATCCAGAAGAGGCACCTTACTGTAGTCAGAAGGTGACAAGCCCAGAAGAAGGCACGTTACTGCAGTCATAAGGCACCCATCCAGAAGAAGGTAAAAAAGAAATATATATATATATATATAATAGGCGCCTTCCATGGCAGGAAGGCACCAGAAAAAAAAAAAACCAGTTGAATACACCTTCTAACATTAGTAAGGTGCATTCATCCAGCCGAATATGCCTTCCAACATCAGGAAGGCGCATTCATCAAGACGAACGCCTTCCAACATTGGGAAGGCACAAACTAGAAGGAGGTGCCCCCCCACATTGGGAAGACGCATGCAGGGAAGAGCACCTCCCACCAATCAGAAGGCATTGGAAGGCGCATTCATTCGAAGACAAGCACCGAAAACATTGGGAAGGTGCTACATGGAAACCATCCACATGGGGAAGGTACCAAAGAATGCCTCTTGCATGCAACATTTACATCTATAAGATGCCTCGAGCGAAACGAAGCATCGCACGAATAAAAAAAAATGACCATACCCTTCCCTCATGTCACAAGTCAGCAAATCAGCGGCTACCATGACAACTAGAACACCGAATCAGGTACGTGCATATTAAATCAAATATTTTATATAATTGTTTATAAATACACAGTACCGGAAAAATATAGCTGTCATAGAGATCGTACCCCCCATAGCTGAAAATGCGTGCCAATGAGAGGGTGCCTTCCATAACTGCTAGGGTTAGGCGTCTTTTCTATAAGAAGGTGCCTTCCTAAAGAAGGAAGGATAGAAAAAAATACAGTAGAAGGTGCCATGGGAGGAAGGTCTAAGAACCACGCGATCAAGAAGAATGAACCCAATGACACAGATGGGATCAGAGGGGCAGTAAAGACCCAATTCGAAGCCGATGGGTGGCTCGAATACTGCACCTTGGTCAGTCAGGGCTAGGACATGGAGGTAGCTAGAGAATTCACCACCTCTTTGAGGGGCAATGCGGCCCAAGTATGAGGGATGGAAATTCCAGTCACCCCTGAGTTCATCTCACAGGCGACTGGATTGCCTCTCACGGGGGAATGTATATACAAGGGTGGAGTGTTAAAAGTATATGCCAAAATACTACTACCGAGAGGAAATGTGTAGGTAGATAGGGAGGGGTTACTCAAAAACAACCTCCCCATGAATATGCAAAATATGTTTGAGTAGATTGCTTGATTCTTCACATGCACAGGGAAGTATACCCATCTGCACCTTAATCATGTGCACTTCCTCAATCACCTAGTGCATGGGAGGAAATTGAATATACCTTTCTACCTAGCAAGTGCTCTGAAATATGAAGTGGCTCGATACTAGAAAGGGGCACCGTCTGCCTTAGCCCACCATGGGCTGATATCGACATTGGTCTGCCATGCAGAAGCACAAGGACAGGACTGCAACACAGAGGGAGATGGTGGCCAAATAGAGCAACACAATGCAGTTGCCAAATTAGGGTAAGGCGAAGAATCTCTTGTAGAGGAGATAACAAATGTCTTGCAATTAGCATTGCCCTATTTTCTAGGAGGAGCAAAGCAGTCATCGGTGCCCAAATACATAGAGGATAGAGGGCATTCCCCAGTGCCCGAGTATGAGGAGGAAGGAGTGCCACTCGCTGGTGGTGAGGACGAACCAATTCCCAGGAGTAAACATCTGTGACGATTCCTCTCGATAGAGGAAGAATAGAGTGACACAGAGATAAACGTCACCACCCAAACCCTCTGAGAATTAACGAACCAGAGACCATGGAATGAAGGAACTTTTGGGAGCAATGACCATATCAATGCAGCATTGGAGGAGGCGCTCGACTGGAAAACTGATTACTGGATGGCACAGAAGATTCTGGAGGATTGCCAGAACCAGCTGTATCATTCCAAATTTTCCACACCCTTACCTTCAAGCTAAAGGATCCATTCCTGGAAGGGGGGTGCGGGAAGGATGGGACAATACCTCGGACTGAGAGGCCTTTGGAAGGTCCCGCCTCTCGGGGGAGGTGTATTAAAGTGATTTTTTGACGGATGGTGGATTCACCAGGAAAATTTTGAATGGCAGTTTCCATGCCTAGGTTGGGAATGTGTTTTATGTGTTCAATTTTATATTTAATCATTCAAATCCTAGGTTTGGCCAAATGAATCTAAGTTGTTCTATATGAAATACAGTTTTAAATGAATACAGAAAATAGAATTAATAGAAAACACAGAGAATAAATTAAGTGAAGAAATCCATACCTGGTTTTGGATGTCTGATGGAGGTTCTGATTTTTGAAGTAGTCAAGATCGTCTGGAATTTGATAGGATCGTCTCCTATCTAACAGGATCGTCTAAGATCTGACGAATTCTTTAGAGACCTGCAAACAGAGAAATAGATACAAAATACCAAAAATACAACTATTCTAATGAAGGAAAATGATGTGAAATAATAATAAGGATGTTAATAAGATAATCCCGAATAGAAATGCAAGTAAATTGCGACACTTTAATAGCTAATCATGATTTTATTATGCAATTAAACTACATGGGTGAACTCCAAGATGTAGGATAATAGGAAATAATAATAAAACTGACTAAATGCAAAATAAAATAGCAGCAAAGTATAGGAAAAGCGTAAACTTTGGGCACTAATTGCCCCTAATGCAGACTGCAGTAAAAATTGTATCGAATTGGTACAAAATAGTCTTGAATTGGATAGGATCGTCTGTGATGATCTGAGCTTGCTCTGGCTGAAGAATAACAAAGTTCCTGCAAGAAAACTTGGAAAGCACAAATGCAGATGGTAATCCAGGGTATTCTAATGCACGTAAAGGTCAAGTTACAGGAAAATTCAGCCAGGGGAATGTCAAGGGGAGGGCCTAAGATTAAATAGGAACAGGAAGGAGGTTGGGAGGTTGGAGGTCATCCCAATTTAGGAGATCTCCAACGGGGGATGTCTCTAATCGTGCAAACACGCTTCTGCCCAACTTAGAGATGTTGAAATAGAAGCTAATTATGAAAAATCAGTTTTGGGATGAAATCGTCTGGACGTCCTAGTCCAAACGAAATCATCCGATCTGAGGCAATATCGTCTGATTGGCGACGATATCATCCAATGGTCACAAAAAATCCTAAAAATGGCACAAAAAATGAGGAAACAGGTAGCAGGCGGTTTTGGAGCGGTTTTGGGGTTGAAAATTTAAATTTGAATTATTACTAAGGTAATTTTAATTATTGCTAAGTTTTACTATGCCAATTTTAGGGTGCTACACCAAAGCATCAAATGGAATTGGAGGAAAAGGATAGACAAATTGCTTAGCTTGAGCAACTAGTCTGATAGTTGCAGGAGGAAAATCAAATACTTCAGGACAGAAGAATAGCAATACAGGAGGCATCCATGCAAACTGATTGGGCAGAAGCAGTGCCGAGGAACTCTCCCACATTTGCTGAATGAGTATTCTCTTCGGGGGAGATTCGATTAGATGCCTGAAAGAGTAGCTCGGAGGCAGGGGAGGATTCCTCTGCTTTTAGGGGTGACAATGAAAGAAGCCCTACGATGCCCCATGTCATTGTCATGAGTGACACAAAGCAGGATGAAGGTCCCCAACAATAGATATGACCAGAGGATATGGAGGACCTCCCCAGGTCTGAAGAGGGAGAAGAGCCTGAGAGGTCGACACCAGAAAGATAGGAGAATGAAGGATCACCCCCAGAGATAGCAACACAGCCGATCCTTCAGAGTAAAGAGAAGTCCCTAAAGGAGAAAGAAGAGCCCCTGGTCTGAGCTGCCACATTTTTTGTAGAAGCCAAGGCAAAGAGGCCCAGGATAGATCGACAGAAGGCAAAAGTGACCTTCACTGAGTTAGAGGAGGACAAATCAGATATGCAGCCGTTCACCGAAAGGCAAAAATATTTCGAGCAGCTGTGCAACAAAATGAAAGTAGCCAAGGTGGGCAGGAAGGCATCCTTGAGGATAAAAGGAGATTTTGGCATCTGCGTCAATCCGATAGAAGACAACCAGTTTTGGGACATCTATGGTTCATCCCGAGGGTGGGCTTCCATGATGAGGAGGTACTTGGAATGGTGGGGAGTATATGGCCCACAATTGGAGGCCGCTACAATTTCAAAGGAGAATGCAGGGCTTACCCCTAAAGTGGCCAGATTATACAAGGCCCAAGTAGTGCCTTCCAGAGGAGATAACTCAGATATCCGTCTAGCAGAGGTCAAACCTCCAAACATCGACCTCTAGCAAGCTACCGAAGTTGCATTTCAATCGGTAGGAACAACACTAGCTATACCACCACCAGTAGCAGCCAGAACAAGAAGGGGACAATTAACAGTCATAGTTTCCCATAGGCAGAGGCAAACCACACCTTCACATGCCGACATGAAAAGACAGACTCAGGACACAGGGGTAGCCGAATCCTCCAAGATATGGCAACGATGAGAAGTCTGAGGGCTACCTACAGTTTGGATGCCATGAGGGCGTGGCATATGTTAGGCATGGGGGGATGATGAGCGCCAGAAATGCTCATATTTTGTACATATTTCTTGGATCAATATGCGACTGTATAATAAGGATTGAGTAATTTTATGAATGATTATATATATATTTGATATAATTATGCGTGTTATCTAATTTGTGTGCTTTTAGTATGTTTTGTGGAATTGCAGTTGATTTGGTTAGATTTGGAATGGTCGAGGTCATTTTGATGGACCTGGCACTTTATTTCATTGGGAGCCAATGTAGAGAACATAGGTGCCTCCCTGCAACCGGAAGGCACCAAGGGAACAAGTGCCTCCCTACAGTCGGAAGGCACCGATTGAATACAAGTGCCTCCCTGCAGTCGAAAGGCACCGATTGAATACAAGCGCCTCCTTGCAGTCGAAAGGCACCGATTGAATACAAGTGCCTCCATACAATTGGAAGGCACCAATTGAATACAAGTGCTTCCATGTATTCAAAAGGTGCCAAGTGAACACAAGCGCCTCCCTGCAGTAGAAAGGCACCGATTGCATACAAGCACCTCCCTGTAGTCGGAATGCGTCGTATAAATGCAAGCACCTCCCTACAACCGGAAGGTGCCAACCAAAGACAAGAGCCTCCCTACAACCAGAAGGCACCAACCAAAGGCAAGCGCATCTCCACAACCAGAAGGCACTAATAGAGGGTAAGTGCCTCTCTACAACCAAAAGGTGCTAATAAAAGGTAAGTGCCTCCCTACAACCGAAAGGTTCTAATGGAAGGCAAGCGCCTCCCTACAACCAAAAGGTGCCACTGATTCTTTACCCATTGACTAGAGTTGAATGATGTGGATGGTAGCAGCTAGTGCAGTTCTAGCTCTACATCATGTAGAGCTAATTTGGAGATAGCACCAATGTATCCGAACGTCTTACTGATGCCAAGAAAAGCATGAACCGAAACGAACACGCTGCCATTAGAACATAATGCCAGGCATCGATTGCATTCGCCAAACTGTTCTAATTTAGTCTGGTAAGAATCAACTGTTGTAACCAATTCTATAATAGAAGTTCTATAGGTGTGTTATATAAACACATGTAGATCATTCTGAAAGATATATAGAAATAATTAATAAAGATCCATTTCGAATTACAGAAGGTAGATTGTAAAACGTTGATAAATATATTCCAGTTCCAGAAGTTCTAAGCATGTGTTCGATCGGGAGGAATCTGCTGGAGCCTAGGCCCACTCCAAGCCAGTATTTCTTCCCCATTTCTTTTTTGTTTATTTATTTTAAATCAGTTTATTGCTTTCATAGAAATGTTCATCAATTTACTAGTTCCAGTATTTGCAGTAGGTTTATTTCCAGGAATGTGCATTTGATTTATTTCTGTAGATTTATTTCTATTCTTCTTATGTAATTTATTGAGGAGTGCGGGAATGATTGACAACCATCTCAAGAACACCCCCCAAATGTAGGATTAGCAAATTCACCTCCAGTGGTATTGTAGTAACCTAGTTTCGACCCTTCGCAAGTTTACGAAGCTCCGTGGGTTGATAATTAAATGCACGGGCATGTGACAAAAATAGGAAACCATTCACCTTGTTTGGCCCACAAAAACCCCCTCAAGTTATGATTCAATGAGGGAATGACCAATGATAATAAATGAGTCACTTGACACATATGACTAATTTGAGATAACTTTCTTCTTTACCCATGGTACTATATACCTATTTTGAGGGTATTTTTGATTGTTTTGATGAGCATTCCTGGAAGCGAAAGGCTAAAAATGTCATTCTCGTGGAGTGGTCCAGCTAGAGAGGTCTTCTTGAGGAGTTAAATAAATACTTTTAAAGCATCCATAAATACTATTGAGTCAATCTTGATCCCTGCTGATTTTAGACCAGTTTTACCTTGTTTTTGGTGGGTTTTTTACCTTGTTTTTGATGTTTTTTTGTTGTTTTATAGTATTTTTATTTGGTGTTTATTTCTTCATTGATCTAGTCAATTCTAGATACCCCAATCATGGAAAGGGTATGCATATTAGAATCATTACCTTTGACAATTTAAGGAACTTTATTTTGGTAGTCTTTGGGATACTATCAAACAAGCTTAAGTCTAATCCTAGCCTTGGAGGCAATTAGGAGACAAGATTTAAGAAGATAAGATTAAGTCAAATCCTAGCCTTGACAATAATTATGAGACAAGATTAATTCAAATACTAGCCTTTGTGGTAATTAGGAGATAATATTAAGTCAAATCCTAGCCTTGGTGGCAATTAGGAGACAAGATTAAGTCAAATCCTAGCCTTGGCGGCAATTAGGAGACAAGCTTAAGTCAAATCATATCCTTGGTGGAAATTAGGAGACAAGCTTAAGTCAAATCCTAGCCTTGATGGCAATTAGGAGATAAGTTGCTCTATTTTATTGAATCTACTTTTGATCTTTTTCTTATTTTCCCCAAGCAAGGAGGGTGCATGATTGTCTTTAGCAATGATTCAGTTATCAATTATTGATTTGAATTACACATGTTATTATGACCAATGGGCTTAGTGGATGCCATTGGGACCTTTTTGTTGACCAAAGGGTTTATGGATACCTTTGGGTCTTTTTGGAGGTTGATTGCTTAATTGTTTGATTACTTATTAGGGGAGGTATGATACCAATAATGCCCTAGTTGATGTTTAAAAATGTTTGTGTGATTTGTAATTGTGTGATTTTGGACCTTTAGATGCATTATGTGTTATGATTTTATGGATGCATTAATGGATGCAATGCCTATTGATGATGCCAATATACTATATGTATACAATGTATTGATGGAATGCACTAGCTAGATGATAAATGTATTAGTAGATATTGTGATATAGATGTGTAGATGCTCTACTATGTATGCATATATGGATGCAATGGTGAATGTTAAATGCATGTTTAAATTATTTCAATTATTTATGCACGTAAGTTATGTTGATATGATATGGTGAATGCAATGTATGTAATGCATTATTTACATGATGATGATCTAATTATAAATGAACATAAGGAATGCAATGTAATATGTGTTTTAAAAATATAATGGATGACACCATAGAATGTATGAAAATCATGAATGAAAATGATAACTCTTATCATAAGAATTAATCATTTAAGCATCCATATGTGAAATGATATGATGTGGGATGTATTGTATTTCCCTATAAGCTTTTGTAAATTAAAAGATATGCATAAAATAGTCAGTGGCCATCTAAATATCATTGCTAATATTTATTTGGTATCTATCCTATTTCATGAAAACCACTTAATAAACAAAAGTTCATAAAGAAATATGTGTATGATTTGGTGAGATGATTTTTTGCTATTAGGGAATTTTTGAGGTTTTCCACGAGACTCAAACACCCTAGTTGATTAATCAAAAGTTGTATAATAACTATACAAGACTCATTAAAGATAAAAGCTTTTATTATGAAGACCAAGATATTCATTATCCATGTGTGTGCATGTGAGTTCATTACTATGATAACGCATAAAGTTACCCTAGTGCCAAACGGGATTGATGCAGCCCATTTGTACTAGAGATCACCCTATGAGTCTCATTATCTTGAGTTTTGTACTTAGTTGGATTAGACCACTAGGCAATATAGGCTACAAAAAGCTAGCTCATCCACATGCAAACATTGGTCTATACAAAAGCAAGTTGCTTATGTGACAGACATATCGTCATGCGTAAGGATACCACCATTACCAGGTAGGCTTGATGCCACCAAACTTGTAATGAGGATCACCTTATGGTTCTCTAATGCTAAGAATTCCATGGATTCAAGTTCAAGACTCCCTTATTTTATTTTAAATTTGAATTTTTCAAGGGAGTTGCTCATTTTTGTTTGTTGAGCAAGGGATTTTGGTAGTGGTGAGAACCACTATTTATTTTGCTTTTTCTAATGGTAAAAACCATTGTTTCTTTTTGCATATTGTGAAGTGATAATAATCACTGTTTATTTTTCTTTTTGGATACTTGCCCCAATGTGAGGCAAGGGATTTTGGGTAAGGAGGAACTTGTCCTTTTGTCAATTCTTAGCATCTTTGAACCATTCGCATAGGGGGATGAGTGAGATAACATTTTTTGCTTAAAATTAACCTAGACCACTTTCTAGTTTTCATATTTCCTTGTGCTAAACTTGGATTTATTAATGTGAAAATTGTGATGGGATTTTGAAAGATACAAGGTACTATCATAACTAGACCTCATATCCAAAAGTGAAGATAACTTTCTACAAAATATGAGAAGATCACTAGGTATGGTTGAATGACCGAAAAACCCTAGTATATACCTTATAACAACAGGAAAGGTTGTGTTGAAAAACACAATTACTCATATGGGTGATGGATGATGATGATGAATAAATGCATGATTGAGATACAAACATGGTGTCATTTGTAAGATTGTAAACACATCCTATCCTAATGCAAGTACAATGGATGAAAATGCCTAATGTAATGCAATTAAATGAATGCATATGATGCAATACAAAATGTAAATATTTTTTTAATTTTTATTTTTGCATTGTTTTTTGAAATTTTGATTTTCAATTATTTTTGAAATTTGCTTATTTTGAATGTTTTTGATTTTGATAAATATTTATATACATTTGACCAATGGGCTTAGTGGATGCCATTGGGGCATTTTGGGTGACCAAAGGGTTTACAGATACCTTTGGGGATTTTTGGGTGACCAAAGGGTTTATAGATACCTTTGGAGCTTTTTGGGTGACCTAGAGGGTTTGTAGACCACCTTAGGAGCATTTTGGGGTGACCAAAGGGTTCATAGACCCCCTTGGAGCTTTTTGGGGTGACCAAAGGGTTCATAGATTCCCTTGGAGCATTTTTGGGTGACCAAAGGGTTTATAGATACCTTTGGAGCTTTTTGGGTGACCTAGATGGTTGTAGACCACCTAGGGGCATTTTGGGGTGACCTAAAGGGTCATAGACCACCTAGGAGCATTTTAGGGTGACCTAGAGGGTCGTAGACCACCTAGGGATATTTTAGGTTGACCTAGATGGTTATAGACCACCTTTGGGGAATTTTAGGTTGACCTAGACAATCGTAGACCACCTAAGGGAATTTTAGGTTGACCTAGATGGTCGTAGACCACCTAGGGGTATTTTAGGTTGACCTAGATGGTCATAGACCACCTAGGGATATTTTAGGTTGACCTAGATGGTCGTAGACCACCTAGGGGTATTTTAGGTTGACCAAAGAGCTTATGGGTGCCTTTGGATGGACCCCCTACCTATAGACCCCATGTCTATTGATTTTGATATTCTTGTTTCTCTATTACAACATTGATCATTCCCACAAAATCTTGGGGAGGTAGGTTGATGTGCACTTGATTAGGTTGTTTGACTTGATTGATAGGTGCTATGTTTGCTTCATGTGCAAGCAAGGGGTCTTGGAAGACTCTTATCTAAAGTTCCTGCCTCTCGATCATATCTTGTATTAAATATCTAAAGGGATGACATGTCTGGATGTCATGGCCTCTTTGTCGATGGTACACACAATATAGATTTACCCTATTTGCCTTTGATCTATGCTTATTAGGTTTCAAAGGATGGATCTTAGGAAGCTTGATCTTTTGTGCTTCATACAATCGATTGAAGATCGATGCTAAGGGCTCTAACAAATGAGTATATTATCATGGTGGCTGATGCATATGAATTTTGGCCAATGGAGGTTGAGCTTGGTAATTAGGCTGCACTGGTAATTGTGGTGGTGGAGCCCAACTTGAGGGTTCAGGGATACTCAAAACCACTTGATTGATTGGGGCCATATTTTGTTGCATGTTACCACATTTAATATTCTTGTTTGGCCATTCCCCCTTATGGAGTTGAACATCACCCTCTTGGACCTTGATGTCCTCAATGATCTTGGCATGTTCTAAGGCCTCCTCGAATGTTTGATATCGTTGTAATTGTAAGAGAAGTGAAATATTCTTTGAACAACTTCTAGTAAACATTTGGATGAGTTCCATTGTGGGTAGGGTGAAAGGTATTTTTAACATCACCTTCCTCCATCTATTTCCATACTCTATGACTGGCTCATCATCAAGTTGACGAAGGCTAGACAAGTCAGTCAAGTTTGTTGTCTTCTTAGCACTAGAGGTAAAACATCCCAAAAATGCATCAGCCAATTGCTCAAAGGTGTTTATGCTATGATGTGGTAGATGATTATACCATTCCAAAGCATCCCCAACTAATGTTGTAATGAATATTCTCAACATCAAGGGGTCATTATCTTGAAGATGAGAGCACATATGGATGAATCTTGTCATGTGGTCTTGTGCATCTTCATCATCTTTGAAATTTTCAAGTTTAGGCATCTTGAAATTTGATGGGTATGTCGGTGATGACACTGATGGATGCAAAGGTTGATTGCTAAGCTGCTTTAGTGTAGGTTTTTGATAAACCAAACTTTGATATTGTTTTTCGAATGAATTTATCTGATCAGCTAGTGCTTTGTATGGCCCTGATGAAATGATATGATCAACCTATTGTCACCCTTGTTTAGACAATGGAGGTCACTTTTGATGTTGAGGTGGATGATAAGTATAATCATTAGGTACCTCATCATAACTGGATTTAGGGTAAGCATCTACTTGATCCTGATGTTCCCATTGGGACTCTTCATATGATTCTTCCTCATCTTGATCTTGGTATTGTTGAGGAGTATGAGGCTTTTGATTATAACTAGATAATGGCCTTTGATGTCGAACGTGATTTTGGCACAGTTGAAGGGGAATATTTTGAGATTGTATTGGGTACCTTGCACTTTGTTGCATCCTATAGGTGCTAGGTGTAAGCACCACTTCATGTAATGCATTTTGCAATTACTCTTGTTGTATATTTTGTTGTTCTTGTATATTTTATTGATACAACCTTTGTAGGTGTGCTCGTTGTGAGTCCACACATTGTTGATTTAATTATTGTTGATCCAACTAGAGTTGATCCATATGTTGTTGTTGGTTAAGTTGTGGCCTTAGTGCCTAATGAGTGTAACTTTTTTGTTCAATTGTATGGGGGCTATGTACCCTCGTATTGGAAATACGAATGGATTTATCATGTCTTTTCCCCCTAGTAGGATCTATTGTTTGTTTTCCACTCTCCTTAAAGTTTGCATTGACCTGAGACTCTATTTTATGAATCAACTTTGTATAATCCGATGTTGTAGAGCCACAATGTGGTCGCACCAAGTACTCTTCATGAGAAGTAGGAGGATGATTTGGGTCTTCTTCCTCATCTATGAGGAAAGACTCATATTCAGGGTTAGATGTATGCTCTATATACTTAGGATACATAGAATCATGATGTATGCACATTGAGTGCTCTCTGTGAGGAGTATGGGGGTGACTTGCTCGATCAGACGGGGTGGTTTGCTCATCTAGGCTAGGCCATGGTGTACTCTCATGTTCATATTCTGATTGATGTATAGAGCAATATGGGGTGTGAATCCATGATATTGACCTACTAGACCCCTCAATGGGTGGATTATTTGCTATATAGAATTCCATCAGGGTATCCAAGTTAGGAAGGTTTCCTAGAGGACCTATGGGTGCTTCCCTAGTAGGGATATCTCGAAGGTTTGCCCCCCTAGGGATGGTATTGTTGTTATGATAAAACTTGGGATGCCATTTAGGGATGGGCATGTCCTCTAGACTTATTTGGAGATATTCACTAGTTATGGAGCTTGAATCTCTCTCTGAATTGGAGGTCTTGTTTTCAACCACATTTGGACCAAATCCATAAAAGGGGTATCCCCCAGCCATTTTTAGAAAATTTTGACTTTTCAAAAAAAGGTTATAAGTGTTATATATCAAAATTATTAATGCGATGAGCTGATCACAATGGGCTAGGGCTCCAAACTTTGACTTTTGGGTCAAAAAATTGTATTTTTGGAATATTTGGCCAACCGAGGCCCGTGGGGAAATGCCCACTTTTGGGATTTTTGGGAAATTTTGAAGCATGAAGATTTAGGACTCAAAATTTCTATGAGAGGTGTAGAAGGAGCTAACTAAGACAAAAAAACAAATTTGGCAATTTTTGGAGTTGTCTAGACCATTTTATGACTATTTTAGTGTAGTTTTTCTCTATTTTTGGCTTCAAAAATAGAGTAATCATAAAACCAACATAACTTTTTTGTTATAGCTCTGATTTGCACGATTCTTGATCCATTGGATGCAGAATAAAAAAAGTATATATATATATATATATATTATTAGGGTTTGACCCCTAGATTGAGGATCTTGGGTTGATTACCCAAACAATAAAGAAACACCTAAAGTAGACAACATGATTATCTCTTTTAAGTTTTATAGATTCAAATACAAAATCAATAGAAACACACAAGAATATAAATGATTATCTCTTTTAAATATTTAAATGTGAATTCCTAAGATGTTTGATGTGTTTCAATATGTGTTTCTTTTGTAAAGAAATTCTTTCTCATGTTTTGATTTTCATTGATGTAATACTCAAAAGTTTAAGTGGTTTTCACCTATACACTCGTAGCTAGACAACCGACAATGAAAATCTGATCACGTGAACCAACCAAAGTATGGAGATGAAATCCATACCCGATCAGGGAGCATAGGTCCTTTTGATCCTCACCCAGCACCCCGTGTGCAATGATACACCCCTTCGAAGAGGGATGCATGCTATTTTTCATGGTTAGGATAGATCTTGGAGTTGATATTGGCCAATAAAATAGGGTACATGGGATTTGAGTCAATGGATGGAGATGAAACCCATCATCATTGAACTCTATTAGTGGTTGGGAATGAAGTCCAACTCACTAACATTTAAGAAGATCATGGTGTGTGTTTGTTCCTTTTAAAATGATTGAAATAAAACAATACAACATTCAATGATGATTCACTAAATGCATGAAAGTACATTTTAATTTCAGAATCGTTAGAATGTATAAAAGGAAGCTACAAAAATTGATAAACTATATGAACTTAACCCTTTTTGGTAAGTTACAAGCAGGCAAACCAAACAAAAAGCATAAAGAATATTGTTCATTTTCCTATTTTTCCTGATTTTATTAATGCAAAACTTAGAAGTATGACATCTAACCTTCACATGCACAAAGAGGACAAGAAAAATTGAAATTTAAGCTAATTTGAAAAATATAAATGCAAATTGAAGGTTAAAACAGGTGTAATTTCTGATCTGAAAGTTGTTTCTACAAATTTTTATAGAAACCCTCTGGTTTTGTAACCATCCCAAGGTGGGATGGTTAGCAATTTGGGGGTTGTCCAAGGTTGTGTCACCTAGCTGGCCATCCCTAGCAGGTTCAACTAGCATAAAAGGGGTCATTTCTGCTCAGAACGATCAAAACCTACAACATGCAAAATAGAAAAAGGAGGTCAAAATTGACACATTCAAAGGGGATAATGAATAATTTCAACCACCATGATCACCACTAAAGAAGAAAAAATAATGGCACGCCTTAAGTGTTCTTTATTGAAATGTAAAAGCGTGTTTAAAGTAAGCATTAAAAGGGAAAGATGCAAAAGATGTAATCTATTAAATGAAGAATAATGTGCAATAAAATATGGGGGTGTATTTCTCCTTGTATTTATTTATTCAATGATTCCAATAGTTACAATACATCCACCTTTGAGGGACTTTCTTTGATACATTTCATACTCAAAATACCAAGGGATCTAATCCCTTCCAAAGCTTGATGGCATGTTCCAATGTTCATATCGCAACCCACACTCGAGAGCTAGTCTTGGGCCTATCCTTCTATGCCTCTTAGATCCTCCCTCATGTCTAGAATACCTACACCTACACACAAGATATTGAAATAGTTAATAGCATATATATTTATAGATTGAAAACTAGGAAAACATAGAAAGCATGCATCTAGAAACCATGAAACTTATTTGTAATAAATCTAAACAACTCCAAATGACTTGCAAATATACTATGATGTTATTAACATGGTTTTGGAAATATCTGAGCATGAATTGAATGGAAATTGTTAGCAAAAATAGTGACCATCCCTAACAGGAACAACTAGACCTGCAACCACAAAAATCCAAATTGACCCATCAAAACAACTCCAAATTTCACCAAAATTGAATGCAAGGCTAATATAAACATTTATAAATGATCTATGGTGGAATTGAATCAAAATTTCTTGCTGTTTTGTAACCATCCCTAGCAGGTGCAACTATCCACTACTAACCATCCTTGGGTGGGACGGTTACAAAACTGGGTGGTTTTTGCCACCAATTTCAAGGGGATCTGGTTTAGAACTCTCATAAATGTTGTGTCAGAAAATGTGGTCAAATTACTCTCCAATTTGACAAGTTTTGGAATGGATTTGGTGTATTTGGGATGCCCTTAAAAGCACCTTCGAATGAAGAGGGTTTCAAGGAAATACTAGGGCAAATATGATAGCAAAAGTGAGGGTAGAATTGGGCAGCACTTTGTGGTCTATGCTTCAACTCTTATCTCTTTAAATTGGGGTGAGCACACCTCAATTTATAGCCCAAATAGGGCATTTGGGGCAAAGGGGCAAGTTCTGGCATGCAAGGCAAGTGCTACCACTTGTCAAAACCTTTGCCATGCAATGGTGGAGGAGGTTGCCCATTTGGAGCCTCTGATTTGGAGTTTCTGGTCTCTATGACAATATCCAAATCATTTTTTGATGATTGGGCAAGGAATATGGTAGTAATTGATTGTCATTTCTCTCCACCCCTTTGACTTTTTGAGGTTCTATTTAGGGACCATCCCACCTAGGGATGGTTTTTAGTGGCCATCCCTGGGTGGGATGGTCACCATATGTGACCGTCCTAGGGTGGGATGGTCATAAGGATATGACCCAAAACCTCCCAAAATTGATGGAAACCTTCCCAAAATTTCTATGGAGCCTTATTTTACCCTATAGGGTTACCCAATGGGGCCATATGATGTCGATAAGAGTGGCACAAGTGGTGCATTGGCAGTATTATCCAATTTACATGATTTTAGTGTGTACAGGTAGATCCTGTAGAGGCTACCTCTGAGATAGAGTATGTTAAGACCATAATAGAGAATGAATCCTAGTGGGTGATACATCGGTGGTGTAGGTATGGACCACTAGGGGGTGCTATGGTTACGAGGATAGAGGATGCTCACGGGGAGACTCAAGATGAAGCTCTAGTTGAGGAGGATCCAGGCTTGGGTGAGTGACCTAATGAGGGGGTAGACTCAGGGTAGCAACATGTGCATCATCAGACATATGGTGAGTGGATGGACTGCATGGATATGGAGATCCAATAAGGGAACTATGATGAGGATGATTTGGATGAGCAGGGGTGCAGTCATAGTTGGCAACATAGGATGCCACCATTATAGAGCTACACAGTGGGGGATCCTAGCTTCATGAGGAGGGTATATAGGATTTAGGGGAGTAGATCTGGGAGCTCTCGATGAGTACCAACTGAGGGTGGGTGTGAGAGTCATGGTTTTGATCCTACATGACCATGGATTTTGAGAATTTGTGGTTCTTTTTGTATTTTGGGAGCGTTAAGTCTGAGGACTCACTTCATTGTAGCCTACAAAAAGTTTTTGTATGATGATGTATCTTTTTAAACCATACATATACATACATACATACATACTATATATATATATATATATATATATATATATATATATATATATATATATATGAGTTGTTATTATTATCATCATGTATTTATTTTTTGCTTTATTGGATGTATGCAATGCTTATGCTTGTTTTATTGATGCTTTAATGGATGCATGTATTGTAATATGATGAATGTGTGTATTCATAATGAAATGAATGATTTGTTGATTTTTATGATGAAATATGAATACTATTTGACACACTATGTTACCACCATAGACTGTATAAAATTCATCGATTCATTTTGTAATGTTGTCAATAGACTATGTGATGGATTTGTGAAAATATAAACTGATAAAAATGTGATAAAATGGTATGGAATGGAATGAATAGTAAGATGTTATAGAATATCATTGAGGTTTTCATGAGACTCAAACACTCTAGTCAACTAGTCAAAAGTTATATACTAACCATGCAAGACTTTTTTATAAGTTACAAATCTACTAGAATGACCAAGATATTCAATATCCCTGTGTGTGCAGGTGAGTTCATTTTTATGATAATGCATAAAGTTACCCCAGTACCAAACAAGATTCATGCAGCCCATCTGTATTGAATATCACCCTATGGGTATCATGATCCTGAGTTTTGTACGTAGTTGGATTAGACCACAATGTAATACAAGCTATAAAAATCTAGCTCATCTGTATGCAAACATTGGTATGTACAAAATCATGATGCTAATGTGATAGACATATAATTATGTGTAAGGATACCACCATTTCCAGGTAGACTTGATTCCACCTAACCTGTAATGAGGATCACCTCATTGCTCAAAATTCTAGGGATTCAAGTTCAGTACTCCCTTCTATTATTTTATTTTTGAATTGCTTTAGGTATTTGCTCATTTTTTTGGGTGAGCAAGGGATTTTAGAAGTGGTGATAACCATTATTTATTTTTCTTTTTGATTTTTTTAGTGGTGAAAACCACTATTTGTTTTGAATGTTTTTGGTAGTGGTGAAAACCACTATTTATTTTGTATTTGGGTAGGGAGGAGCTTGTCCTTTTATCAATTCTTAGCATTTTTAAACATGTGCACAGGGGGATGAACAAGGTAAAATTTTCACTTAAGGTAACTTTTTCCACTTTGTAGGTTTCATATTTCCTTGTGTAAAATTTGGATTTAATGTGAAAATATGTTTGGATTTTGATGTATACAAGGTATAATCAGAGAAAGACTCTACCTTATAAAAATTAGGATAGCTTTCTACAAAATCTAAAAAGAAAAGTAGATATGGTTGAGTGATGAAAAACCCTAAAGACACCCTATAACAAATGACTATGTGAAGGGAAACATACACACGTACAAAAGGTTGGAAATGTGGATGGAAATGATAATTGTAATGTAGATGAGTGTTACTAATGACTTTTGACAAAGTTGAATTTGAAGTATGTCTAGTATACAAACCTGGTGCTAGAAATGTATGATAAAATCTAAAATGCAAAATGCAATAATGGGTATACCTAGTGCAAGTGTGTTTATAATGCAATGGTATGAAATGCGATGCAATGTAATATTTTTGTATTTTTGATGTTTTAATGGTGTTTTTAGATTTTGATTAATATATATGTATATACATTTGACCAATGCTCTTATTGGATGCCATTGGGACATTTTGGGTGACCAAAGGTTTATGGATACCTTTGGGGCTTTTGGGTGGCCAAAGGGTTTATGGATACCTTTGGGACTTTTTGGGTGACCAAAGGGTTTATGGATACCTTTGGATATTTTTGGCTAACCAAAGATTTTATGGATAGCTTTGGGGATTTTTGAGTGACCAAAGGGTTTATGGATACCTTTGGGGCTTTTTGGGTGACCAAAGGGTTTATGAATACCTTTGGGGATTTTTGGGTGACCAAAGGGTTTATTGATACCTTTGGGTTTTTTTGGGTAACCAAAGTGTTTATGGATACCTTTGGGGCTTTTGGGTGACCAAAGGGTTTATGGGTACCTTTGGGGCATTTTGGGTGACCAAAGGGTTTATGGATACCTTTGGGGATTTTGGGTGACCAAAGGGTTTATGGATACCTTTGGGTATTTTGAGTGACCAAAGGGCTTATGTATATATTTGGGGCATTTTAGGTGACCAAAAGGTTTATGGATACCTTTGGGGCTTTTTGGGTGACCAAAGGGTTTATGGATACCTTTAGATATTTTGTTAGGGAGTAGTGCCTTAAGCATGAAAAGGCTACAGGTGAAGGATATTCAAGGGATCAGGTTCCTCAATTCCTTCAATGGAGGCTAGATGATAAGTTCTAGGTCCAATATGACTAGTGATAATGAATGGACCTAACCATTTTGCCATAAACATATCCCAAAAATGGGGTGGCAAGTTATAATTTTGTTGGTTTTATTTTAGAACAAGGTCACCAACCTAAAATTCTCTAGGATGTACTTTCATATTATAGGCTCTCTTAAGCCACTTTTGATAAATTCATAAGTGATCAAGAGAATTAACACATAATTCTTCAAGAAACGTTAGATGATCTAGGTGATCCTACCATGCGATATCAACATCAATGACTCCTGTATGGATATGTGCAACGATGATATTTCCATCTCTAAGGGCATGATTGCCTCAACACCATACATTAGTGAGAATGGAGTTGCCCCAATAGGTGTCCGAATACTAGTGTGGTAGGCCCATAGGGCAAGGGGTAGTTAAGTATGCCAATATATGTGATTATACTTAACATTTTTCTTTAAAATGACAATTATTATTTTTTTGATGCCTCAACATACCCTTTGGCTTGTGAATAATAGGGCATAGAAAATTTGTGTTGGATTTTATAATTAGCTATTAAAGCTCGCACATATTTATTCTTGAAAGGTGGCCCATTATCAAAAATAATCTTGGATGGAATACCAAAACAATAGATGATATTATGTAACATGAAATCCATAATGTAGGGTCCATTCATAGTGTTAAGGGAAATTATTTCCATCCATTTTGTGAAATACTCTATGGGTGTAGTGATGAACATGTGATGGATTGAGAAAGGGTGTGAGATATTCCCAACTAGGTCAAAATCCCATTGCGAAAAAGACCAAATGGATTGAATCAGTTGTAAGGCTTGAGAAGGCATGTGTATTAAATTAACATGGTGTTGACACTTTATGCACTTATTAACATAAGCACAACAATCCCACTCTAAAGTTGGCCAGTAATAGCCCATGTGGAGAATGCATTTTGTGATGGCCATATCACTAAAATGGCCACCACATGTACCATCGTGTACTTGGGTGATTGCCAAAAATGAATATTGAGGTTATAAGAAATGAAGGAGGATACCCTCATAGCCCCAACAATATAAAATTTCTCCCAATAAGATATATTTTACCACTTTTTGTTTGAAAGTTTGTTTGGTGGCATGCAACAGTCCATAAGGGATATTACCAAGCTTTAGGTAATATTTTATCTAAGTGGACCAATATTGATTTGAATAATCCTTATTGATCCTTTTGAAGTTCATCTCTCATAAATGTTGATTGGGAGAGAAAATGTAGATATAGCATTGTGTTGCTATTAAAAGGAGTTTGAGGGAATAAAGCCCCCCAAGCGACATTATTTAAGCAATTGTGAATTTGCGAGAATCGTTCATGAGAAGGTTCAATTTAAATCATGTGGAATTATGGAATGGAGTGTATGTTATCATGCTCAATCATAAATTTTGATAGCATTTTGACTTGAATGGTGGTTATATCATTAGTAGGGTTTTACAGGATTAAAGATCCCAAGGAGGCCATTGTATCCGCAAAATGGTTAGATGATCGATGGAGTGCCTTGATGTCATAACATTCATTTTTTTCTAGAATTTTATCCAAAAGGGCTTTGTAGGTTTGCAATATTGGACATTTTTATTGGAACATTATCTTGACTTGATTCACTATGAGCAAGGAATAACCAAAAATGTTGAGCTAAGTTATTTTCATGGCAATTGTCATTTGAAGGCCTATGAGAAGAGCTTCATACTTTGCATTATTGTTGGTGCACGAGAAATAAAGTTTGAAATATAGGGGTATTGGAGCCCATTAAGGTGTGAAAAATACAATTTCTATGCCACCCCCTTACACTTGAATCCATCAAAAAATAGAGTCATATGAGCCTGTGATTCAGGATCTTCAAGATCAAGTGATTATGATACTTGAAAGACTCCATCATCGAGAAGCTTTATGCTAAGAGGTTGATAATATTGGAGAGGAGACTTTGTGATTTTATCAATGATGACTTGACCTTTGATTGATTTTTTTCTAATGAATTTGAGGTCAAATTCTATCAACAACATGATCCATTTTACGGTGCGACTGTTATGGTAAGTATGAATCATCATATATAATAATAGATTCTCTTTTGATAGTACATACGTTGTATGATTGAGCATGTAATGATATAGTGTTCTAGTGGTAAAAACCACTACTAAGAATAACTTCTCAACGTATGTGTATTTAATTTCATAATTGACCAAGGTGTGGCTAATATAGTAAGTAGCATGTTCTTTGTGCAATTCATTATTTTGGGTCAACATGATAACCAATGCAAGCTTAGTAGTTGAGATGTACAAATAGAATGACACTCCTATTCAAGGAGGAGCCAATACTGGTTGTGAAGATAGATATTTTTTGATTTTATCAAAGGTAGCTTGACACTCATCATCCAAGTTAAATGTGACCCCCTTGTGTAACAATTTGTTCATAGGTCAACACTTATATGATAACTATGCTATGAAGCACTTGATAGATGTGACCTTACCTTGCAGACTACGTAGCTGCTTGATGGTAGTAGGAGGAGGCATCTCAAGGATTACCTTGACTTTGTTTGGATCAACTTCAATACCTCGTTTAGAGAATATGAATCCCAAGAGTTTTCTAGATGTGAAATCGAAGACACACTTATTGGGGTTTAGTCTAACTATATCGCCCAAATTTTTTGCACCCTTACCTTTAGGCTAAAGGATCCATGCTCGGAAGGGGGATGCAAGAAGGATGGGACAATACCTCAGATGGAGAGGCCCTTTGAAGGTTGCGCCTCTCGAGGGAGGGGTATAAGGGTGAATTTTTTATGGATGGTGGGGTTCACCAGGAAACTTTGAGTGGTAGTTTTCGTGCCTAGGTTGAGAATAGGTTTGATATGTTCATTTTATGTTCAATCATTTAGATTCCTAGGTTGGCAAAAATGAATATAAGCTATTCTATATGAAAATTTTGATTTATATGAAGAAAAAAAACATAAATGAATCCTAAATACAAAAAATATCTAAAATGGAGAGGAATACACTTGATTCCTGATGTCTAATGAAGATTCTGACGCTTGTAGGAGTCCAGATCATTTCGGATATGATAGGATCATCTGTAATTGTACATAATCATCCCAAATCTTAGGCGATCATCTGATATCAGACAAGATCATTGACAACTTGACGAATTCATCAGACGAATTTGTCAGAAACCTGTAATCATGAAACAGACACCAAAAATAAAAAATGCAATTGTAAGAATGATGCAAAATGATAGATATAACAGTATAGATGCTTAAATAATAAATCTAGATAGCAAATCAAATGGGATGCACTATTTTAATAACTTATTTTAAATTTTATCATGCAAATATGCTAAATGAGGTGAACTCTAGGATGTAGAACAAAAATAAATGGATCTAATGCATAATTAAATAGGAAAGAAAGGTAGGAAACACACTTAGGGATATGGTTTCCCCCAATATAAACTACAGTAAAAATCATTTGCAATCGTACGAGATCATCGCCGATCCCAATAGGATCATCCAAAATCATGTTGGATCGCCTGCGATGATCCGAGATTCCTCCAGCTGAAACATAGTAAAATCTTGCAATAAAACCTAAAAATACAAATGCAAATGATGGGGTGAGGATATTCTAATGAAGTTTATATAGGATGAAGCTTCTACCCGAGTTGGAGAGGTTGTTGAAACAGAAGCTAATTATGAAAATTCAGTTTTGGTATGAAATCGTCTAGACATTCTGTTCTAGACGAATTCATCTGATTTGGGATGATATCATCAGATCAACGATGATATCGTCCAATAGTTAAAACAAATTCTAAAATTGGCATGAAAAATGAGGTGAGCAGTTAACGGGTGGTTTTGGGGTTAAAATTCAAATTTTTAATATTTTTACTGATGGTTTAACTATGCCAATTTTAGGGTGCTACATTTTACCCCCTCTTTAGCAAATTTTTTGAAGAAAATGCATTAAATACGAGTTCTTCACACTTTATGAGAAAGCAAAAATTTATTCCACTTTTTAGACGATGATTCTAGGTCGAATCGTACAACTGCTTGCTATGGTGCCCCCTTCGAGTTTTTACCCAAATCAAATGTTTGAGGTAAAAGCGTGGAAAAGCAAAAATTAAAAAAAAAATTAAAAAAATGTTGTTTTTAAATAAAATTAATAAAAATAGGGTAAAACCCTAATTCATTTTTACTGTTCACTTTCGTTGTTTCAGATCTCTACAGGTGAAATGGTGGAAATAGCACACAGATCGATAGAGGTCCGACGCGGGTTGCAGGTAAGGATCTAAACTTGATACATTATGTTTTTAACTTGATTTGTTTAATTTTTTACTCTAAATTTTAATTGTTTTTTGTCATCGTGTTTGGGTCATCGATGACATTGAGACGAAATCGTACCAATTTCATCAAAATCGTCCCTATATCATCAATTTCATCTAAGGATGAAATTGGAGAAATAGGGGCGATTCTGTCCAATAAAGGATGATCCCTAAATTGAACAAAAGGGAGAAGATTTCATCCTACCAAGGATGATTTTACTAAATTTAGTACGATATCATACAATAATGAACGATATCATTTTTTTTATGAGATGAAATTGATTTTAATGATCATGTACTAATTATTTTTTGTTGTTTTAATATTTATTTTGCATAGGGGATTACTAAATATTCAGGAATGGAAATACGGTGGGCTCAAAGACGATGTAGCTGCGCTCGATCAGGTCAAGCAGGACAAACTAGTAGACATTGGATTACAACATGTGGAAGAAATGCCATAAATTCCTACAAACATGGGGCTACTGATAGCCCTAGCAGAGAGATGGTATTCGGTGTTGTCCTGCTTCTGGCTACCGACAAGGGAGATGGCTCCCACTCTAGAGGATGTATGGAGGATCTTGATGATCCCCATACATGGGTGATTCATGACTCCTTCGGAAAATCAAGACCATGCTATGATGTGATTGTGCAGTGACACAAGATTCGCCCTAAAGAAGGACAGAGTGAACATCGAGGGATTGAGGCAGATCCCTGGGGCATCTCGATTGACTCAAGTTTTGGCAGGGGTGGTAATTGGCCTACTTATATGCCACCAGAGTGGATGCAGGTTACCATGGCTCCTCTCATATGTGGTCTATGACATGAGAGACCATGGTTACAAGTTTTCTTAGGGTATTTTTGTACTATGCCACTTGTATAGGATCCTTTACGAGGTTGTATACAAGGTAGGTCGATGTCTGGTGCTGACATCGCTGCTACAGGTTTGGTGCTAGGATCACATTATGATGCAAAGGCCGATAGGGCTTCCACTGATAGGAGTTGATCGAGAGAGACCCCAGGTTTTCTATTGGTGGCTCTAGAGAGGGTCACAATGGCGGATAGATCTATCGATGTCTCGGAGGTTGCTAGACAACCTCATCCCATATCAGATCACCTGGAGGCCATGGAGAGAGCATCCAGGGTGGGGATAAGATGGACAGGAATTGGCTTGTATCAGGTGAGTCTTCTGGTTGAGGATGGAGTGGGGAGAGGTAGAGCTCCATCACTATGATCAATTTTTGAGGCAGTTTGATCTACAGCAGGGGATCCCTTCTCTTAGGTATTATGAGTACTCTTGGACTGTTTAGGATAATACTACACTGAACGGGGCTCCATACATGCAATGGTTCTAGAGTGAGGACATTGATGATGCTCCCATTTAGCCAGTGGATGGGGGTGATGCTAGAGTAGTAGATGGATGTGATGCCTGGTATGCAGGCATCCGCCCTCCTCGGACGATAAGGGCAT
This sequence comes from Wollemia nobilis, assembly GCA_028583015.1. Classification (NCBI taxonomy): domain Eukaryota; kingdom Viridiplantae; phylum Streptophyta; class Pinopsida; order Araucariales; family Araucariaceae; genus Wollemia; species Wollemia nobilis. Next base: position 265,416 of record JAQPPZ010010915.1, read on the forward strand.
AGGGTCTGATGCACATTGTTGTGCAATGGATGGGGAGGCAAAACCAGGCTACCATCAATGCAACGAGGAGTAATAGAGGGAGGGATCAACGATGAACTCCTTAGGAGAGATGTTGAAGAGTGCAATAGGATCCAGAGAGACTGTAGCAGCTAGAGAGGAGGGAGGAGAGATTCCATTCTCAATAGAGGGATAGGCCACCATCACTCGATAAGGGAAAGGGTTCCAATGTGGGGGAGAGTAGCGAGATAGTGGCTCTCCGAGCAGAGAATTTCCACCTACGAGCTTAGGTGTAGACATTAAAGGATGAGGTTACATGACTCAGGGCTCGAAGCGAAAGGGCGAGCATGCGGGAGCTGGTGCAGGCTATCACTCATACCACATTCTATCAAGGAGTATACTTCCATCTGGTTCTAGAGGGTGAGAGGATACAGATTCCAGTCGACATTGCAGAGCCGGTTAGGATGGGGTCATTGAGGACATCCTCATGATCGACATCAAGGACCCATGACATAGTATAGACTATGATGGGACCACCCCCTCCACCTCATGGCAGGAGAGGAGATAAGGCTAAGAGCTCGAGGGATTCTCGAGACTAGCTGCACATTGACTATAGACTGTATATTTTTTGAGAGGATTGAGTATGTCAGGTTATAGATTGTGGCATACCAATCTATTTGGATATGATGTACATATATTTCTTGATATATATATATTATTTTTGTGATATGACTTGTGCATATGTTTTATGATGCTTTAATATTTTAATTGTTGATTTATTATTCATGTAATTATGTCATTGAAAATATTATAATTTTATGTCGTGCCATAAAATTTAAATGAAATGATTTGATGTAAACAAATTGGTTGTTGTGGTGTGATTTGATAAAAAAATAAAGTGACTTCTAACAATAATTTCAAAGGAAATTGTCGTCGCTACATGACCATTTCATGGAGTCGCCACTCACTAGGTCATTAAGCTAATCCCGATAGAGAAATATCGCCAAAAGTAAAAGGGTGCTTAAGAGACTTTCTTAAGACTTTTGTGATGTGATGATGAAAAATAATTATGGTGATGATTTTTTTTTAGATTTCCATGAAAATATTATGCATGAAATATTAAAAATATGATTTTTGCTAGGAATAACATTCCTAAGTGTGATAAAAATTTGAAAAATTGCCTAGGAATTACACCATCGTCGCAAAAAACTGAATGTTGACATAATGAAATGAAATAGAAAAGTTTTCATTCTTTTTAAAGCACAATTGTGTAAAATAATGATTTAAGCCATATACTTTTATGGATAAAAATGGGAAATAAAATTAAAATGATGGTTTGCGCTAGGCATAGAATTTTTAGGTATAGACTTATACCATCATCGCGAAATCCAAAGAAGAAATTGATATAATAGTTTTATTTGCATAGTTGATTTTTGAGTTTGAGATAAACAGAAAATATAAGATGAGGACTTGCACTAGGCATAAAATCCCATTTTAGGTTTAGGAACTATACCATCATTGTGAAAGTCAAAAATATATAAATGTGACTTTATTGCTAGATTTTTTAACATGTTTTGCAAGAAAATTTTGGATTTTTGAAAAAAATGTATTTAATCGATTTTACGCTAATCCAATATTCTCAAGTAAGAAAATCAAATTATTCCAGAATATTTGCATAAATATTTATAAATTATCTCAAAGACAAAATTTGGATTTATAAGGAACCCCGTGTGCATATGTGAGTTCATTGCCGATCTCGATCTATCATAATGATACAAAATCTCTCAAATACAAATGTGTGTGCAATTGTATTGTTCATTTACCAATTTTGAGCAAGATAATTTGATACAAGTAATTTGAATTAACCAAATGAGTGTTCGTTAACCATGATTTATATGCATATAACCATACCAACTACTATGTAATTCAGGTCATCAAGAGCTAGCTGATCCATAGGCAGACATAGGTCTGTACAAAAGAATGTCGCTAATATAACAGACATGTCACCACTCTAGGAGTTACCCAAGGACAAGTGGGTTGGGCACAAACCACCTGTTATGAGGCTTACCTCATAGTTTTCGAATAATTGAGAATTCCAAGGATTCAAGCTCATTCACCCTTATTTTCTTTTCAAAGGGTAGGGGAAGGGATTTTATTGCTTTTTGCTTTTTCTTTTCTCTCTCTTATTTTTTTTTTGTATTTTTGCTTGATACTGAGATAATGCTGAAATATTGCTGAGATGGTACAAAATACTACTGAAATAATGCTTATTTTTCTCATGATTTTTCTTGTTTTTCTTTTTCTTTTTCTTGCTATACTAGGGATTCTTGCTCGGATTGGCTGTAGAGCAAGGGATTTTTATTCTGGATAGAGGTGAGCTTGTCATTTTGTCAATTCTCAAATATTCTAGACCATGTGCATGATAGGATAGTAGGGGAAAAATTTCTCTCAAGAGACCACTTCTACTATGTAGCATCATTTTGAATTTGCAATGAAATCATTTTAATGTGAAAAGGTATACTTGGTTCAAGTAAATAACAAGATTAGTTCTCTATGCTCAAAACTTTATTTAATTCAACCGTGGACTTTGATATAAGAGAGATTAATAATCATACCAAATAAGATCAAGATATTTATTCATGTGAGTGTGAAAGTGAGGGATTCCAAATAAATGCTAATTTATCCAAAACAACTAAAAATATAATTGCAATACTTTGAAAAAATAAACGATTTTTTTGAAGATTTTGATGATTTTAATGTTTTTTATATTTTTATTTTGATTTATGAATTGAGAGAATACATAATATTACTGTTTTTGAAATTTTTATATGAATTTACTAAAATGAGACAAGATGCACAATATATACAGTGATGAAATCACCTAAATTATGCATAATAGCACTTAAGATGCATAATGCTCATAGGTTCTTTAAGATCTTTACCATTTAAGGTAGCTAATTTGTATGCTCTCGATCCAAATTTAGTAGTGATGATATATGGCCCAAGCCAGTTAGGTTCAAATTTACCTTTTAAGGTCTTTAGTTGCATTAGTATTTGTTTGATTTTCTTTTATTATGAGGTCGTCGATCTCAAAGGATCGGTGATGAACTTTATTAAGATATGCTCATTTGAGCTTGTTCTGGTAGGCTCGAAGATGCTCCAAAGCATTGATGTGCTTCTCATCTAGGAGTTCCAACTGACTAAATCTGCCAACACGATATTCATCTCCTACTTTAGTATCTTGAAGTAGCAGAGCCAAAGAAGGAACTTCTAATTCAAAGGGAAAAATAGCTTCAACGCCATAAACCAAAACAAAAGGTGAAGTGCCCATGGGAGTACGAACGCTAGTTCAATAAGCCCACAAAGCAGGATATAATTTAATGTGCCAATCTTGGCCAGATTTATTGACCAGTCTTTTGAGGATTTTAATTAATGTTTTATTAGATGCTTCTGCTTGGCCATTACCCTGAGGATAATAGGGAGTGGACCAACGATGTTGAATTTTATATTTTTTACACAGTTTCTTTACATATTTATTTTTGAAACAAGTTCCATTATCTGAGATGAGATTTGCAGGAATTCCGAATCTACAAATAATTTTATTGAAAATAAATTTGAAAACTTGGCTTCCAGTGCAAGAAGCTAAGGGTAAACTTCAACCCACTTCATAAAATACTCAGTGGAAATTATGATGAATTTGTGTCCATCATATGACACAAGATTGATTTTTCCAATAATGTCTAAGCCCCATTTTGAAAAGGGCCAAGGAGATGAAATATCCTGTAGTTCTTATGCAAGTGCATGGACAAGGTCAACATGTTTTTGGCACTTGTTGCAATGGTGCACGTAATCATGTGCATCATTCTCCATGGTAGGCCAAAAATATCCTATCCTAAGGAGCTTCTTAGCAATGGCGTTACCACTAAAGTGTCCCCCATAATATCCATCGTAGGCTTCACTCAAAGCTGATCTAGAATCTTCTATATTCAAACATCTCAGTAGGATACCTTCAAAAAATCTCCTATATAAGGTATTTCCAATTATGATGAAGCGAATTGCTTGTATACATAATAACCGGTGTTGGTTTCTATTAAAACCTTCAGGGAAGGTTCCATTGTGAAGAAAATTGAGGATATTAGTGTACCAAAGTTCAAGAGTAGTTTCATTGATTAGAAACATGTCCAAAGGTTCCAAGCATGATTTAATTGAAGCGGGTTCCTAGAGTCGATGAATAATGATGGTAGCATATTCGTCATCTAACTCCAAGGGTAAAATAGATGTTGTTGCGGCCATGGCATTAGCTGCACGATTGCTAGTTCTAGGAATAGCTTCCAAGGTAACTTGATCAAATAAAAATATTAATTGTAATACATATGCTTTATATGGGCACAATTTATCATCTCTAGTCTGATAAACATCATTAATTTTATTTATGACAAGTTGAGAATCACCAAAAACTAATAAATTTTTAATTTTTAGTGCCATGGCAGCTCGTAATCCAAGGATGAGAGCCTCATATTCAGTAGTGTTATTAGTATAGGCAAACATTAATTTAAAGGATAGAGGTATGATATGTTTCTATGGAGATATCAAAATAATACCTGCACCAGCCCCACTCATGCATCGGGCTCCATCAAAGTATAAGGACCATTGCTCTGAATGATCTGCCTCTAATTTAAGGCATTCATCAGGAAACTCAATGACGAGGGGATGGGTGGATTCTAAGGGTGTAGCAGCTAATTGATATGCTATGATTTGACCCTTAACAAACTTCTATCCTATAAATGTGAGTTCAAAATTGCTTAGCGCAAGAACCCACTTTGCTATGCGACTAGATAAATAAGGGTGAATCATGAGATATCGCAATGGATTGAATTTAGCAATAACATATGTTTTTTTACTGAGCATATAATGGCATAGTTTCTGTGTAGAAAATACAACTGCTAGACATAACTTCTCTAATGATGTGTAGCAGGTTTCATAACTAATTAATCTTTTCCTAATGTAATAATTAGCACGCTCTCTCTTCTCATCATCAAGTTGAGCTAACATAGCTCCTAAAGCAAAATTTGAAGCAAAAATATACAAGATAAATGGGTGATCAGGTCTAGGTGGTGAAAGTACAGGTGGGTTAAGAAGATATTGTTTGAGGAGTTCAAATGCTTCCTAAAATTTGTTGTCCCAATGGAAAGAGACATCCTTATTAAGAAGCTTAATAAAGGGTCCGATTTTATCCGCCAACTTATCGATGAAGCGATGAATAGCTTGAAGCTTACCTTGTAGACTCCATAATTTAGATATATTTGTGGGTGCAAGCATATCATTGATAGCTACAATCTTAAGAGGGTCAAGTTTGATGCCACATAAAGAAACTATAACCCCTAATAATTTACTAGACTTAACTCCGAATATACATTTGGTTGGATTCAATCAGATAATATATTGCCTTAATCGATTAAATACTTTTCTCAAGTCATCTAAATGGTCATCTTCTTTAGTAGAACGAGCTATAATGTCATCTACATAATCATGTAGTATATCATGCATCAAATCATGAAAGATATAAGTCATGGCTCGTTGATAGGTTTCACCTACATTCTTTAAACCCAATGGCATCACTTTCCAACAAAATTTCCCCCAAGGGGTAATAAAGGTTGTTTTAGCCAGATCTTCAGGAGCTATCCTGATCTGATTATAACTAGAAAATCCATCCATTAAGGATATCATTCCACTCCCAATAGTAAAATCAATGATCTGATCCATATTGGGAAGATGAAAATCATATTTAGGGCATGCAACATTAATATCTCTAAAGTTTGTACAAACCCTAACTTTAGTAGCTTCTTTCTTAGTTATTGGAACTACATTCGAGATCCACTCAGCATAATCAATGGCTTGTATAAAAATAACATTCAAGAGTTTTTCTAACTCTCCTTTGACTAGTAAGGCCACTTTAGGATGATTTTTTCTAAGTTTTTGTTTAATAGGTTTAGCATCCAGATGGACTACTAGGTGATGCATAACTACAGAAGGGTCTAAAATCGGCATATCTTCATATGTCCATGCAAAGACATATTCATATTCTTTAAGAAATGCAATGTATTTATACTATTTTTCTTGACTTAATTCTGATTCGATGTTTATTATGTGAGGGTTATCCTCGATTCCAATGTTAATTTTCATGACATTTTCTACTTCCATGTGTAGATCTCTCTCAAAATTAGGTGGGGTGGGTGAAACACCCAATTCCTATAATTCTTCCAAGGTTAACTTGGATAATTTGTCTTGAGGAGTTGTGGCCTCAAGCTGGGCTATACTAGGTATAGAGCCATAAAAATAAAATTTGTTATGTAATAATTCCTCAACGGAGACATCATGGAAGATATCTCCCTCCAACTCATCGTCGGATTCAGCGATCATCTCAGGATAATCTATAGATAGCATATTACATGTGAATGGATTATTCGTTCAATGCAAAGCATCGCGTTCATCTAAATAATCTTGGTAACATATAAGATGGTCATCATCCTCAAATGGCTGACCCTTACTAGAAAATAGACCCACACCACATCATTTGGGCCACGAATCTACCTCAAAAGGTTCTTTCATACCATTCTAGAAAGGTCCCAAACCTTTCCCTTTATATCCCAATTTAAGCATTATAGGTTTGGATTTAGTATACTCATTATTAAAATAACATCGAGCATATCCATCATAATGAGTTCTGATGTTTCTGGGTATTCTACCCTAGTCATATCCCTTATAAATAAATGCATAGCTCCCGACTTGGTAAATACTTCCCATAGGCCGTGGGAGGCCCAAGGTATGAGGAGATGGTAGCAAATTATTTAAAATAAGGGAATCTTGCATAGAAACATTCATTTCTTCTAATATAAGAATTTTAGATAGATCGGGTAAGAGCTTGTCAGTAAGAGCATAAGAGGTAGAAGGAATATTTCCTACATCTTCTGATGTGGATAATATGCATTTGTGGATGTAGACGGTGTAGAGGTGTTAATAGATGGGTATTTTATAGGTATAGAAGTTATAGGAGTAGAACAAGAGACATTGGTTATGGGATTAGGATCTTTCTTAGGTCCTAATGCAGTTTTTCCAAAAGATGGTTGAGCTATATGTGAAGGTGCATCTGATGGAGAAGAAGTAGATGACATTGTGGGTGTGAGTTTCACACATTTAGATGGATAATGAGAATTAGGATGTGTGGATGACAACGTGGGGTAAAATTGAACTCCAATAGATTCTGCCAAAGCACACATATCAAAGGGTCTTGGATCACCATGAATGGTAACCAACTGATTCTTAAATTAAAATTTAACACATTGATGTAAAGTTGAGGGAACAACTCGCATCACGTTGATCCAAGGGCGACCCAAGAGTATATTGTATGATGCAGGGCAATGTACAATAAACACAGTCATATCCAAGGTTCTTGGACCAACCTGCAATGGAATGGTAATAACTCCACACATTTCTTGTGTTTCGTCATTGAAAGATTTTATGATCATATCAGTTATTTTCATTTCCTCGCTTCTAAACCCAAATCTTTGGTAGAAGTTAAAAGTGTAGATATTTAAATATGAACCATTATCAATCAAAACTCGTTTGACTGCTACATCTCCAATTAAGGCGGTAATATATAAGGGATTATCTTTATGTAAACTATGTTGCGGTATGTCTCTATCTCAGAAGTCAATACAATCAACTTCATGAGTTATTATAGTATTGGCCATGGCTTCAGGTTGAATGTCTTATGGTACCATCATCTGGCTTAATGTGAGCATTAATTCATATCTATGTGTAGGAGAAGATCTTAAGAGGTCCAAAAGGGAAATTCTAGTTGTAATATTTGATAATTGTTCATTAATATTATAAGGAGGTTTAGGTTGAACATTAGGTGCATGATTCCCTTTACTAGGAACCTTAAAAACAAATGGAGTTGATCCACTATTCTGAATTTGATCTTGTTGAAAATTTTGAGCCTGTTGTCTAGTAACAGCTCCGATGGTACCCACAATATTATTATGTGGATGATGAATGGGTCTTGTTCTAGCATTTATAGCTAACTCATTAGAAAGTAATTGGTGGGACGATGGTATAGTAGTGACTCTTCTTGGAAATGGTTCTTCTGGAACCATATGACTTGTGATAGGGTGAATAGTATCTGATTCATCTTCAGATCTATTCAATTGATTTGATGTGATTTCCATATCACTCTCAGTCTCATATTATGTATCACTAATATCAGGTATCTGTATATTATATAGATGCCTGGTTGTAACCATAGATAAAGTTATGTTAAAGGTTTCCAATACAAACAGGTAAATGCCCATTAATAGTTCCTACATATCGGGTAGGAGGAGGAACATTATGATGTTCAATTTGATTAGCCACCTCCTTACCATGTTTTGGTAAAGGATGTTGAAAGATGTATAATGACTGATTGGCATTCTGATTCTGGTTTTGTGTGGTGTTCTATTGAGCATTATTAGGAGGATTTTTCTTAGGTTGAAAGGCTTGTACCTCCATCTCATTTTTATCAATCAAGTCTTGTATTTTATGTTTTAATCTTTTACAAGAGTTGGTAGTGTGTCCAGGTCCTCTATGGAAGCCACAATGTAAATTTGCTCTGTATCCGGATATAGTTGTATCAGGTTCCTAGATATTTGGTAATTGAATTAAGCCTTATTCTAATAATTGCGATAGAATAGTTGATAAAGGTTGATTTAACCTAGTAAATTCTTGAGGAGGTCTATCAGGAGGTTTCAGTACAAACTTCTTCGCTGTCTTTGCAGCATTAACATTAGAAATATTTTTGCTATCAGTAACTCCATCATCCACAATTTTTTTATTCTTACATTTATTTCTGGATGTTTTCTCATCGTCTTTCTTTTTAAGCTGACCTCTCCTAATGAGATCATCTTCCACTCTTCGGGCTAAGTCTATAGCCTAATCGAAGGTGGTCAAGGTAGCAGTTGATAATTCGTAAGATAGTTGCTCTTGTAAATTATTAATAAAGATGTCCAACATCTCCCTATAAGGTAACACAAAGTGCAATTTTCCTATCAATTGTCTCCACCTAGCTAGGAAATCAGCAAAGCATTCATCTTTGTCTTGTTTTAAGTTATACAAAACTTTAATGATCACATGTATTTTGATATAGGCACTAAATTGATGAACAAAAGATTCGGCAGTTTCTTTGAAATTCCTCAAAGAATTAGTGGGTAATTGATAATACCACTCTAATGCCATTCCTCCCAAGATTTTCGAGAACATTTTTAGTAATAACAAGTCATCATGTGATATATCATGACATGCTATCCTAAACATATGAAGATGCTCTATGGAATCTTCTGTTCCTTTATATATGGGTAGGACGGGCATAGGAAAATGTTTAGGAAACTGTTGTGCTACAACTATAGGATCTAAAGGCTGACTACACATCTCTCGATAATTGTACAATGGATGGTAGAGATCTATCTGGTCCATGCGGGAAACTAACTGTTTCACCATGGTTTCAAGATTACTAGTTTGTCCACCATATTGGTTCGGTGGGACATAGGTATGGGATTTATGAGTGTATGATGGTGTCGCATAAGGATTAGATGTGATATTGCTATTATGCAAAGTTTTGGTAGGAAGAGTATTATGAAGGGGATTTGTAATAGTATTATGTTGTATCCTAGATTTTTGGTAATTGGTGTTTGGTTTTGTTTTAGGTTTTTTTTTGTTTGAGGTATGTTTCTCAATAGCTTGGAAAAATAGAGCAGTAAATGATAGTTTATTTTGTGCGGGAATGACCCTAGGCTTGTTAACAGGCACTTTATGTGGTTGGGTAACCTATTTTTGTTGCATGTTCCAGATCATAGCTACTATATCCAAATTGGATGGTCCAGCTTGATCACTCTCTTGTTCAATAAAGGACAAGGGATTAGTGCGTGTGTGAAATACATCTTCTAGAGTTACTTGAGTGTCACTAATTCGATCCTTGTCCATATGGACTGCTCTATTAAAAACATCGATATTTGTGTTAATGAACTTCCAAAATTGTTCCATGTTTTCAAAAGTGATATCTCCTCTCGGAGACATTTTAGGGGATGATGATCCTTCCTCTCTATTAGTTTCTTCTTGTTCATTTGCTATAGCAAGCTCTTCTTCTTGCTGGTCTAGGATTTCTTCTTCCTAAACTTGGTCCTCAAGAGGGACATTTTGGTCAATTAATGGTCTTCCTAACCAATCTTCATCTTCTTTGATTTGTTTTCCATTCCTAAGTCTAGGCATTGTGCTACACTTAGGTTTTAGCAAATATATATACTTATATATATGTGGTAGGGTTGAGAGGTATATATTTTAACTATATACCTACTATAATACTTTAAAAGGAAATGTTTTGTTTTGTTTTTGTTTTTTTGTATTATTATTTCACAAGTATAAAAATAACAAACAACATGCTAGTTGCAAGAAATAACAATAGTAAAAAGAATGACTTAGTTTTCTATAAATAGTTTATGGACATCGTTGATAGGATCAAGTTCATCAGGAGTCATGAAATGCTCCTCTTCAAATTGGAAGTGCTTTTTCAAGAAATTGACAAGGTGTGCTATGGTAATATGATCTACTTTAGACTCTAACTTATAAAAATAAAGTTCATGGCAATACTCTCAATAAAACACAGCTCTAGAAACTCTATTCCATATCTTTCTATCTGTAAGAACAAATTCTTGATCCTCTATACGAGATAGAAATTTATGTACTATAGCTATGTTCTCAAGGTATTCCTCAAAGGTGTATAATTCTAAATACACAAGTGCTCTTTTATCTGCTAACCACCTATGGCAAGCTCTATGAAGTTCATGGTACAAAGTCACCTGATTAGGATCTAGGATTCTATCTAGGACAAACCTCTTAATTTGCCTAAGTTCTACAGATCTAGATTCAATAATACCCAATCTCCTATCAAGTTTGTCCCACAAAGGTTGGACTCTATTTTTTTGAGGTACTCTAAGCATAGAAGTAATATCTATGGTTGTTAATTGATTTTCAACATTTATGGTGAGAGCTCGTCTTCTATTATAATCTACCATCTAAATATGATATGCAAATTTAATAATTTTCTAATGATTCTAGATGTTCTTAATAATGTGTTTTTTTTTGGATTGTTTTCAAAAGGTGTTTTAGTTTTACGTTGGGTTCATCAAAATATATCACCCAAATTTTTTGCACCCTTACCTTCAAGCTAAAGGATCCATGCCCGAAATGGGGATGCAAGAAGGATGGGACAATACCTCAAATGAAGAGGCCCTTTGAAGGTCATGCCTCTCGGGTGAGGGGTATAAGGGTGAATTTTTTATGGATGTTGGGGTTCACCAGGAAACTTTGAGTGGTAGTTTCCATGCCTAGGTTGAGAATAGGTTTGATATGTTCATTTTATGTTCAATCATTCAGATTCCTAGGTTGGCCAAAATGAATCTAATCTATTCTATATGAAATTTCTTATTTATATGAAAACAATAAACATAAATGAATCCTAAATACAAAAAATATCTAAAATGGAGAGGAATACACCTAATTCCTAATGTCTGATGAATATTTTGAAGCTTGTAGGAGTCCATATCATCTTGGATATGACAGGATCATCTATAATTGTACAGAATTGTCCCAAATCATAGGTGATCATCTGAGATTAGACAAGATCATGGAAAACCTGATGAATTCATCAGACAAATTCGTCAGAAACCTATAATCATGGAAATAGACACCAAAAACCAAAAATGTAATTTCAAGAATGATGTAAAATGATAGAGATAACAGTATAGATGCTTAAATAATAAATCCATCTAGAAAATCAAATGGGATGCACTATTTTAATAACTTATTTTAAATTTTATCATGCAAATATGCTAAATGAGGTGAAATCTAGGATGTAGAACAAAAATAAATCAATCTAATGCACAATTAAATAGGAAAGAAAGGTAGGAAATGCAAACTCAGGGCTCTAGTTGCCCCCAATATAAACTACTAGAAAAATCATCTGCAATCGTACGAGATCATCGTCGATCTCAACAGGATCGTCCAAAATCATGTTGGATTGCTTGCGACGATTCGAGCTTCCTCTGGCAGAAACATAGTAAAATCTTGCAATAAAACCTGAAAATACAAATGCAAATGATGGGCCAAGGATGTTCTAATATAGCAAAAAACGAGTTGTAGGGAAATGATCAGCTAGGGGGATAAACTGGGAAATCCCAAGTTTATATAGGATTAGGGGGAGGTTAGGAGGTTTGGGATCATCCCAATCTGGGATATCTCCAATGTAGGAATCTCCAACCGTACGGAAACGCTTCTGCCCGAGTTGGAGAGGTTGTTGAAATGGAAGCTAATTATGAAAATTTTATTTTGGGACAAAATCGTCTGGACGTTCTGTTCTAGAATAATTCATCTGATTTGGGATGATATCGTCAGATCAGAGACGATATCATCCAACAATCAAAACAAATTCTAAAAATGGCATGAAAAATGAGGTGAGCGGTTAACGGGCAGTTTTGGGGTTAAAATTCAAAATTTTAATCTTTTTACTGATGGTTTAACTGCACCAATTTTAGGGTGCTACACTAACATTGTGTTTGATGAGGCGATCGAGAACTTTATGCAATACATTGATATGCTCATGGCATAGTAAATATTTAGCCAATAATTCATCCATGTAATATTCCAAAATTTTGTGCATGTAGTCATGGAATATGTAAGTCATAGCTTGCTCGTAGGTAGTGCCAACATTTTTTAGGATGAAAGGCATGACCTTATAACAAAATTTCCCCCAAGGAATTATGAATGTTGCTTTGAGTTGGTCGTTTGTACTAATGTGAATTTGGTTGTATCCAGAGAAATCATCCATTAGGGATAATATCTCTTGGCCTATTTTTGCAAATACTAGGGCATCAATGTTTGGCAATGGGAATTCATCCTTAGGACTCACTTTTTTCAAATAATAAAATTTGGTGCAAATACAAATCCTCCCATTAGGCTTCTTGATAGGAACCATAATGGAAATCCATGGTGGATAATCCACTGATATAATAATATTAGCATCTAAAAGCCTTTGCAGCTTGTCTTTCACCATTAATGCTACTATTGGATGCATTTTACGTAGCTTCTAGTTGATTGATTTTGCATTTGGGGAAAGCGTAAGGTTATGCATGATGATATTTGGATCCAATTCTAACATGTATTTGTATGACCATTCAAAAGCTTTCTTCTTCTCTTTAAGAAGAGCTATGAAATTGGCTTGCTCAATGAGGGATAAGCCTTCCCCTAACTTGATGAATTGAGTATTTTTAGGATCTATTCTGATATCACTATAAATTGTGGGTTCAATTGACATATGAGATCCCTCTTCCAACTAGTGTGGAGTAGGGATCAAATGAATTTTATTATCTGGGTTTATGTCATCGATTGGAAATTTGGGCTTAACCTCAGCATGAGACATATTGAGTATACCTTGGAGAAAAATATAATGGATGTAACATTTGATCTCAAGGCCAATATTTTGAAGGATGCGATGGAGAAACTCATTGATATTATAGCTGGTAAGGAATGTGAGTACCTTATTCGTACAATCCCAAACCATATCCATGCTAATTACAAATATGGAGATATCTCATTGTAAATTTGGGTTAAGACATTTAATTAATATCCTCAAAAAAGGGCTCTTTGTCCTCTTATTGTTGTTGATATGGTTTTATGTCATATTTAATACTGAAGAATGAAATCTTACAATGAGAGTTGGGGGGTGAACAATATAAGACCACTTTTTACTTTTCTTTTCAATTCAATATTATGCAATGTATAGACAATAGTATTAATAGCAGTAATCAAGCAATGCACAAAATACCATACACAATAGAGACACCACAGTTTACATGGTTCACCCAATGTGGGCTACTCCATAGAGAAAATATTTTACTAAAACTTTCTCAATCAATTTCTTTGGAAATCCTTCCCAATTACAATGTTTATGGATATCTGTACAAAGGAGATTTGATCCCCTAATCTCAAGTTCATGGATATCTTCCATAGGATAAATATTTCCCCTTCTGCTCTGTCTAGTGATCTTCTAGAATAATCTATCTCTCTACTGCATTGACTGGTGGATCTCTCTCCACTTGAAGACTCCTCACTCAGATTTGTCTTCAATTGTGATGGCTGCTAGATCTCTATCCACTAAGACTCTATCCTCTATACTTTTTCACCTCTAAAGCTCTATCAATAGGCTCACTCATAACCTTCTCAATAGGCTCACTCAGAACCTTCTCAACAAGCTCACACATAACTTGTCCAAATCTACTCAACAAGATCACACAGAACTTGTCAAATCTTCTCAACAAGCTCACATAGAACTTGTCCAAATATGCTCAACAAGCTCACATAGAACTTGTCCAAATATGCTCAACAATCTCACACATAACTTGTCCAAATATGCTCAAAAATATCACATAGAACTTGTCCAAATATGCTCAAGGAAGCTCACCAAGAACTTACCCAAATATACACTAGCAAGCTCACCAAGAACTTACCCAAATTTGCACTAGCAATCTCACCAAGAACTTGCCCTAATATGCACTAGCAAGCTCACCAAGAACTTGCCCATTAATTCAATCTCATAGAAGCATAAATAGAATTGTTAGAGACTCAATATGTTCTATACTCAAATCCCAATATCAACTCAAATAAATCTTATAGAAGCATAAAGAGAATTTTTAGAGACTCAATATGTTCTATCCTTAAATCTCAATATCAAATCAAATCAATCTTATAGAATAATAAAGAGAAATGTTAGAGACTCAATATGTTCTATCCTCAAATCTCAATCTCAACTCAAATCTATAATATAGAATAGTTTATTTCATGGAACTTGAACAACCACTTCACACAATCACTTGACTAGGCTCAAACAACTCTTCTCAACCAACTACCACAAGGAACAAATCTTTATTACAAACCCTAGTCCAAGCATGTATCAACCAACTCAAATGTTTTCAACAATGATCAACCACAAATATCATATAACAATTATACTCATGTTCTTTTCAAGTTCAAGTTCTTTGCATAAACAATGGACTTCAAAAATAATGCTTATAAAACATTCTTCACATAACAATGATACTCATGTTTTTCTCAAACCCTATCTCAAGTTTTTCACACTACTAATGGCTTCAACAACAATGCTTATAAAACAAGGTTTAATAGAAACTCTCAACCCAAAAAACCTTGAGACATTCAACCAACTACTTTCAAAAAGGAAACCACAATTAATCCTTTTCTATCCAATGATATTTCAGAAATCAACCACCATAAACAATCAATAGGAGAATGTGCCCATACCTTTTATGAAGATGAAGAAGCCTTTTGGTTTTCCACAAAATTTGTCTCACTCAACACACTTTCTTTTTCAACTTTCAACAAGGGTTAGAGATATTGATTAATAACATAAAAATAACATCCAAATAACACCTTATTACTCATACTAAATAACATACACCATGTCACTTCATAAATGAATTAATCTCTTTTGAAAAATAACAAGTCAACCTTCACTTTTGAAGCTCTTTACAAAATTAGAAATATCTCTTTACACACACATTATTTCTCCCTATAAGCAAGTTAATAAAATAGACCTCATTATAATATTTTCAATGATATATAATATGATATACTTTCAAAAATTAAATCATCAAAAATCTCTCCTTTCTAAACATGCATCACAACCCTTATTCCTCCTAGGGCAACTTTAGAAAAAATATATATATTAAAAATTATTAACTTGCCTCTGTCACTGACGGGATTTGATCTCGTGACCTTCTTTCTTAGCGTCTTAACCACAACCAACCTGTCATTGGGCCACATGACCTCACATGCTCAAAAGGAGCACACAATAAAACCTTATGCCACGAATATTTGTGCCCTTAAAAAAAAATGTGCTTCACGTGTTTCAACACAATAAAACACCTCCAAAAAGAATCGATCATAGGACGTCCTGCTTCACACACAGTGCATGAACCACTAGGCCAAAGAGGCCTATACATTTGGCCTTACTCCACAATAGTCTCTTCAACGAATGTAAAAATTTTAGGCCTTTCAAAACCCTTTTCACACACACTTCGACACACGATGGAGGCTCTTTTACCATTCAAATCCAAATATCAAATTGAGCACTTAGGAAAATAAATCAAAACTTTTGGCATATATATATATATGTCCTCATCCTTTCCTTTTATGTCGGTGCTATCATTTAAATATTAGTTTTATACCTTTTCCTTTCTTTGATGTTGGCGCTATAAATTAAATTTTAATTTTAATTTTAAATAATTTAAAATTTAAACTTAAATATTTAAAGTTAAATACCTCCATCACCAGGGCACATTTTTCAATGAAACAAAAAGCCAACCTAGGTTTTAAGAAAAACCCATTTCAAATATGCCATCCATAGTTTTAAATGAAATATTTTATTTTGCCTGCCTTGGTTTTCACAAAAACCTTGTATATATCCATGTTCTCCAAAATATCATAAATGCTTATTTATGAAATGCTTTGGCCACCAAAACTCAATGTGATCCATGTGACATCAATTATCCATGTGACACCAATGAAAACATAAAATCACTCAAATTTCCAACAATATCCCTTTTTGTCATTGATGGAAACACCTACATTGTAAATCACCACAATCACTACAAAAACCATCTCTAAGAATCAAAGTTGCTCCCCCTGACTCAATACTCTCTATGGAGGTTGCTTCCCCTAACTAAATTCTGGAGGCTTCTCCCCCTAAATCAATGCTCTCCCCCTTTGAAATCAATGGCAAAATGGACACCTATGGGGCTAAAATATATGACTCTTAAGCTTAGCCCCCCCACCACCTTCTCTATTGAGGTGATTAATTTTGGGGTGGGAATACATTTACTTCCATATTACATTGTTTCTTTCCTCTATCAACTTCCTTCCATGTTTTTTTGATATCCTTCTCTTGATGAATTACTTGATCTTCTTTTCTTGAACCTATTTAGAATTGAGTCCTACACCATTTTGCAATATGTCCAAAATTATTGCAATTAAAGCACTTGACATTGTAGCCTTTGGATGGTGCCCATATCCTGAATTATTTCTTGAAATAATTTCCATATCCATTCCTTTCTTGAACCCTATATTATGAAGTTCTATTTTCATGACCATCATGACCATGAATTTTGATTTGTGTAGCTCTAAAAACAAAACCATGTTGCTCATTTTCTTTGCACTGAGAAGCTCTATGACCAATATTGTTGCATAAGAAGCAATGTCCCTGAAAACCATACCTTATTCCTTTGAAGTTTCTTCTAGAAAAATCAAACTTCTTTGATCCATGGATCCTGTAGTGTATAGCCCTATGTCCAAATCCATTACAAGAAAAACAATGTCCTTGAAAAGCCCTTTGTGTATGCCTTGGTTCCTCATACCTTTCTTGATCATTATCCTTGTAATAATATTTGACTTGTGCATTGTATCCTTGAATGTTCTTTGTAGCATCTAAATATTCTTCCTTAATTTCTTCCTTGTTTTCCTATTCAAGAATTTATTTTCCTTTTGAACTTGATTCACCTATCTCAAAACAAGATCCAAAATGGATGTTTGGAGCCATAGGAACTTTGGAACTTTCTTCATAAATCTTAGGTGTTTCCTTGATTTCATATTTTAGAACTTCTTTTCCTTTTTAGTGTGATTCCCCAGACCTGAAATATAAGACCTTTGGTTCTTTGGAATCTTCCTCTTATTTCTCTTCATTTGTGTCAAATAGCAAATTGGCATCCATATTTGTTGTCTCTAAAATACATGTTTCCTTCTTCATAACCAAGCTCTATCTTTATAAATGGATCTCATTGTAAACTCAAAAAATTATCCAAAGTTTTTTAATTCCTTTGAAATTGTGCTAACCCATTTATGTAGGTCCCCAAACATTTCTGATCTTCTTCTTCTAACTAATTACATCTTTATTTCTTCTTCTTCAATTGCTCAAAAATAGTGATGCTAAGATCTTTTGTTTCTTGAAGCTCTTTTTCCAATTATTGAATGTATTGGTTAAACATTATGTTGACCTTTTCATTTTCATGAACCTTATTTTCAAACCTTTTGATTTTCCTTTTCAATCTCTTGATTTTATTTTCTTGTTTTGTGGATTTCTATTCTTCATCATCACTGCTACTAGAATTGCCACTAGAACTACTGCTAGAACTATTACTGGAACTACTGCTTCCTTTTTCAATAAATAAACTTTCCTTGTTGCAATTTCTATAGTACGTGCAATCATCATATAAATGCCCATTTTATCGACATATGAAGCATTTTAGTATTCTTAGACACTTATTGTACCTATTTTCTTTCTCAATGGCTATAGCAAGCTCTTCATGTATTTATTAAATAGATGTATCCTCTTCTTTAAATTCAATACCTAGGAATAGGCATTCTTGCCTTTCTTAACTTATTCCAAAGAATGTAAATTCTTCTTCATTTGACTAGTCTTCATTGTTGTGAACTAAACCATCACTTGCTTTTTCAATGTAGAAATTTTTCTTTGTCTTACAAAAACTTTTATTCTTCTCATACATATTTTGTTTGTATCTATCATCTTTGTCATGTTTATGCTTTCCATATTATTTTCTTCTATGACCCTATTTTTCATCATCACTATTTTCTTCATGTGGACACTTGTATGCATAGTGACCAAAATCACCACACTTGTAGCATCTGACTTTCTTCATATCCCTATAATTTCTTAAGTCCTTTTTCCTTTTGATGAAGTTAGCTTCCTCATCATTATCTGAATCTCTATGTTTCTCTAGAAATTTCCTTTTCTTTTTCTCTGAATCCTTGAATGCAGTTTATTTTATTTTAACCTAATGCTTACTTATCCTCATCTCATAAGCTGAGTGTTCCTTGTAGGTCTTCTATTGTTAGCTTGTTTATATCTATTGTTTCTTCTATTACTGAAACCTTTGCATCATACTTCATGGGAAGTGATCTAAAAACCTTTTGAGTAACATCTGATTCTTTCATCTCAAATCCTAGACCTCTCATGGTGTTATAAATCTCATCAACTCAAAGTAAAAACTATGCAATATCTTCAGAATCTTCCATTTTCAATTCCTTAAATATTTTTCTATGAGTTTGTATTTTTGCCAACTTTACCTTGGAATATCCTTCATAGGTATTTTGCAACTTGGTCCACATTTCATTTGATGAATTACATACCATGACCTTTGCAAAATTTGTCTCACGTAGCCCACTTAGAATACAATTTTTAGATTAAAGATACAACGCCAAACAAAAGATAAAGAAATCACGATAAAAAGTAATGCAGAACACAGTTGTACAAAACAAACGATTTTTATTAATCAATGGAGTTTAGAAACTCCTTTTGAGTACAACAGGGCCTGTAACCCTTTTCGTGATACAAGATTACAATTTGTGCTAGGGTTCTCCGAAACCCTAGCTGGCACAATATGGTGGCGTCTCCGAAGAATGTATCCTTAACCTCAACAGAATGAGTGGGCTTCGTTGTATCCTTTGGCTCGGACCACTCCAGCCTTAAGCAACTGCTATCATCCAATCAAATCTACCATTAAAATCCTGCACACATTAAAACTACAAAAAGGTTAGAAACTAATAAGAGGGCTCCACTGTGTGAGCCCTCAAAAATAGTCTAAAACCCTAGAAATGAAATAAATAGAATGCAGAATCTAACGACGGATTAATACATAAAAATATTACTTGCTTTAGAATCTATACCTCTTTTTCTATTAACGCGGCGAGACCAGGCGGCACCTGGAAGTGATGTAACTGTCAAATCGGCTGCGGAAGGCGCCCTGGTGCGATCGTTGAACACCCGCGTGCTTCTGGATCGGGGTTGCAGACGTCGGTCTACGTCTGTGGCTGCGGGTAAATGCCCGCGGGCACTTGCGACAAGAATGGGGGATTCTGCAGAATGCTGCAGAAGGGATGGCGGCGAAGTTGGCGACGGATGCGACGATGGATGCGACGAAAAGGGACGACGATGGATGGGTAGGTTTAGCTGAAGAAGAGATAGATAGCGATAGATAACAAAAGAGAGATAGTAAAAGAGATAGGGCTTGAGCCATCAAGGTGACTCAATTTATAATCTACTCTTAGGGCACACTTTAGGGTTTTAATGACACTTTGAACGTGTGGCTAAGATTAAAGTGGATCCAAGGGTAGAGAATAAATCTAGGTTGTGAAACGGATTAAGATGGATGGACGGATGAGATTAAATGAAGGATGGATGGCTCAGATTAAATCACTTAAAGTATCTTTATATATATATTAAAATATATTAAAATATTAAAATATATATATATAAATATTAATTTAAATAAATTTGGGAATGAAAAATGGCGGGAAAGGTGAAATTGGGCCAAATAATGGCGGGAAGGTGTGGATTTGGGACAAATAATGGCGGGAAGGTGGATGACTGACACGTGGCTAACGATGAAGGTATAGATGACTTACAAGTGGCTGGATTTTGGTGTCTACAGATGCCCCTTTTTGAGCTGCTTTGTGTGAAGACACAATGCAGACACAAAAACTTAAGACACCTGAAAAGCTGGATCAGACGCAACTCTCTCTCAAGACTAAAGCACAACTTTGAAGACCAAAGAATAAAAGAACATTTAAAATTTTATCAGCTTTCATTTGTAGATTAAAGATACAACGCCAAACAAAAGATAAAGAAATCACGATAAAAAGTAATGCAGAACACAGTTGTACAAAACAAACGATTTTTATTAATCAATGGAGTTTAGAAACTCCTTTTGAGTACAACAGGGCCCGTAACCCTTTTCGTGATACAAGATTACAATTTGTGCTAGGGTTCTCCGAAACCCTAGCTGGCACAATATGGTGGCGTCTCCGAAGAATGTATCCTTAACCTCAACAGAATGAGTGGGCTTCGTTGTATCCTTTGGCTCGGACCACTCCAGCTTAAGCAACTGCTATCATCCAATCAAATCTGCCATTAAAATCCTGCACACATTAAAACTACAAAAAGGTTAGAAACTAGTAAGAGGGCTCCACTGTGTGAGCCCTCAAAAATAGTCTAAAACCCTAGAAATGAAATAAATAGAATGCAGAATCTAGCGGCGGATTAATACATAAAAATATTACTTGCTTTAGAATCTATACCTCTTTTTCTGTTAACGCGGCGAGACCAGGCGGCACCTGGAAGTGATGTAACTGTCAAATCGACTGTGGAAGGCGCCCTGGTGCGATCGCTGAACGCCCGCGTGCTTCTGGATCGGGGTTGCAGACGCCGGTCTACGTCTGTGGCTACGGGTAAACGCCCGCGGGCACTTGCGACAAGAATGGGGGATTCTACAGAATGCTGTAGAAGGGATGGCGGCGAAGTTGGCGACGGATGCGGCGATGGATGCGACGAAAAGGGACGGCGATGGATGGGTAGGTTTAGTTGAAGAAGAGATAGATAGCGATAGATAACAAAAGAGAGATAGTAAAAGAGATAGGGTTTGAGCCATCAAGGTGACTCAATTTATAATCTACTCTTAGGGCACACTTTAGGGTTTTAACGACACTTTGAACGTGTGGCTAAGATTAAAGTGGATCCAAGGGTAGAGAATAAATCTAGGTTGTGAAACGGATTAAGATGGATGGACGGATGAGATTAAATGAAGGATGGACGGCTCAGATTAAATCACTTAAAGTATCTTTATATATATATTAAAATATTAAAATATATATATAAATATTAATTTAAATAAATTTGGGAATGAAAAATGGCGGGAAAGGTGAAATTGGGCCAAATAATGGCGGGAAGGTGTGGATTTGGGCCAAATAATGGCGGGAAGGTGGATGACTGACACGTGGCTAACAGGAAGGTATAGATGACTTACAAGTGGCTGGATTTTGGTGTCTACAGATGCCCTTTTTGAGCTGCTTTGTGTGAAGACACAATGCAGCACAAAAACTTAAGACACCTGAAAAGCTGGATCAGACGCAACTCTCTCTCAAGACTAAAGCACAACTTTGAAGACCAAAGAATAAAAGAATATTTAAAATTTTATCAGCTTACCCCCTCAATTGGCGAGCGAGAATGGTTCTCACAAGCCAATTGGAAGAAATTTGGAAGAAAATGAACCGTTTTTGCCCCAACGGTGAAAAAAGGGGTTGGTGTATGAACCATCTAGTTTATGTCCCAACAGAAAGGGGTTGGTGTACAAACCAAAAAGAATATGATTGAAGACGATATGAGTGATGTGAAAGATGGACCGTTTTCTCCCCCAACGGTTATAAAGGGATTTTTGCCAAATTGTAAGTTCCATGATCATGTAAGATGAATTCCACTATAGGAAAATTAGAAATTGATAACGGATGCCCCAACTCCTGTGTGTGAGTCCATACTCGTTAATGAAATTGCCTTGTTGGCGCCATTGATATGCGAGAGATGAAAGATGCATGAAAAGAGTCCAGAACTCGGAGATGCTCCTAGTGATTGTATGGATAATTCCTCGGGTCGGAACCAATCAACCTAGGTAGCCTCAATCTCTAGCAAGACTCAAAATAATGATGATATTAAAGATTGTCCATGTTTAAGGCCCCATGAACTAGGCCATCAATGACAACTGTTGAGCAAATTAATCTTGGTATGAGGTCACTTGAAAAGTAGAATATCCAAAATTGATTTCCAATTTTCAAACAGTGAAATAGTTGATTATGATAAATGGTAGGTGTCCTTATGGTGGTTTAATCCTCTTATCGAATTGCATGGATTCAAATCGCTGCAATCGCCAAGGTGATAGAATATACCACTAGATACGAGGTTTACTTTAATTTGATTTGGCAAAAATATGCATGATGAAAGAAGAATGAATGAAATTGACGATAGATCAGAAAAATTGATGAATGTGGTTAATTTTGTGAAGGTTTTGAATATTTTTAACCCAATTTGTAAAACAATGATGAATGATGCGCTTTTTGAGCGAAATGACAAAATTTGTGTCCAAAACTGTTGTAACCTTCACAAAATGTTTTATTATGATAAGAAGAATGGATGAATTGAATTTGATGAAATTTGAAGGAGGTAAGCTTCAATTTTGCAAGTTTTGTTCCTTTATTCAATACTGACACCAAACGCCGGTCTGCATTTGTGGTTGGCAGAGACGCCCGTCGGTGTTTAGGCGCTCTGCAAATGCAGGACTGCGTCTGAATGCGCCATGAAATGCCCTACTACATTTCAGGGCGCCAAAATCAGCTATTTAAACAGTTTCAGCGAGAATTTCGCTCATTTGTGCGTTCGAGCTTAAGAGAAGTGCGTCTGAGGGAGTGGAGTGAAAGGTTGTGTGTGGGAGCTATGGCGGAGATAGGAGCGGACGCGCCAGTGCAGCCATCTGAGGTATTTGTTCATTTAAGCAAGTACTTATTATGTGTTTTTTTTTTTTTGGAAAAATTTGTAACAAATTTTTGTTTTGTTGTTTTGCAGCTTAGGGTGTTAGAGGCACGACACCGATTCTCCCCTATCATTCCGGGGATGAGGAGGTCGTTGTCCCAGAAGACTGGGAGATATTGGAGGGGGCTAGCGGAGGCAGCCCGTTGGAGGTAGTTCGGGGATGAGGGGTACTCTAGGACACCACTAGGTCTAGGGCTCCTACTAGGTCTCGGGGGTCCTCTTTTGATGGTTAGCTTAGTGCTTAGATGCACTCTTTATGAGCCTTGGTGCTCTATTGTATATTGTAGCCTTTTGGCATTCATTGTACAGTTTGTCCTTTATACATATATATATATACATGGTTTTTATTTATTTGGTGTTTTACTCTCTTTTGTGTGAATGCCTATGTTTTTGTGATGCATGTTTTTATATGTTTTAATGTTTTTGATGCATATGTGATGGAATGGAATGCAAACTTATAGATGATTAATGCGTGACTAAGTAAATGAAATATGCACTAAGAAGCACTCATACTTTTAGATAGTTAGATTTAGCGAACTCGTTATCATAATTGTTTAATCAGGGGCACCGAACTTGGTGGCTTGTGAATGGATGACGTATGGAATGACATGAATATGGAAGAAGATATGGAGGGTGATATGGAGGTTGATATGGAAGACTGTTTTACAAAGACTCAAACATGCTAGTGGTATCAAACAAACTTACTAATACTGCCTAATTCAACTAGGACCAAATGTGTGTGCATGCGAGTTCATTAACCAAATCAGAAGCATGGTAGTGACTCTAGGCAATCAAAAACCCGTGTGTGTGCAAGTGTGTTCATTAACCTCATCTTGCATAAATTAGGTAACCCTGTTATGGAGAAGACCCCGAAGCTAGTTTGTCCGTATGAGCATTCAGAGGTCTCTTTTTGAGGAGAGACATGTCGCCACGCAATGAGTATACTCCACTGCCAATCAAGCGTCTATAGCCCCGTGAAGGTTAACTCCATAGTCCATGTTGTTTTTGACCTTTGTAAGCCTTGGGGATGACTACCTATCCGTCCGATCGGACAAGTAGTACGATCCTTACAACTTATTTGGGATCGGTGGTGTGTGAAAAATGTTCATTTCCTTAGAGCTTTGGGGAATCGGATTCTCAACCGAAGTATGATGAGAATTTTACCCTATCCTTACTACTCTGTTTATATTTATATTTTGTGATTGCTTGTGATAGTGGTAAGAACCACTGTTTTATGGACTATGTTTGCATGATAGGACAAACGAGGATTACCCTTTTCACTTCAAGGCACAACCCAAGGATGGTGTTATCTCTCTTTGACACAAGATGTTTTTAAGATGTGAAAATGTGATAGGTTCAAGACCGCTTTTGAAATCATTTCCCAATACTCAAGATTTTATTTAGTGTAATTTGTGATATGGCCCTAGAGAACTTTGACATGCATTTCAAAGTTTGCTTAAAACACTAGGAATGGCTGAGTGACTCAAAACATTTTGGCAATGTAAATATGTGCAAATGGAAAATGGGTGTACGAATGACAATTCGGTTTGATGGATTTTATGAAGGTGCCCCTGATTAAGGCAACATGACTTTTGCTTGACCAAATTTTATATCCAAAAGATAGAATGGTCTCTAACATGATATGCAACTATGGCTGAAAATGAAATGTTATGGTTTTCAATGAGATG
Source organism: Wollemia nobilis (assembly GCA_028583015.1). NCBI lineage: Eukaryota > Viridiplantae > Streptophyta > Pinopsida > Araucariales > Araucariaceae > Wollemia > Wollemia nobilis. The sequence continues at coordinate 290,625 of JAQPPZ010010915.1, forward strand.
TATGCACATGAAATGCAATGTTTTTGAATGAGATGTATGCAACTAACAATGAAATGCAAATTCTTTTTATTTTATTTGTTTTTTTTTTTTTTTGTTGTACAAGCCATGTATATATGTACATATAAAATTCAAACTATGCGTAGAATGCCCTCAAGTGTATAACATTAAGTGGTTCGGGTTCTTCCTCTCCCTCTAAACTGGCAAGTCTATAAGTTCCATTACCCACTCTTTCAGTGACCATATATGGACCTAACCAATTAGCCGCGAATTTATCTCGAAGATGCGGCAATGCATTGGTGTTTTGTTGATTCTCTTTAAGGACAAGATCCCCTACTTGAAATTCTCTTAGATGAACTTTGGCATTGTAAGCACGTTTCAATCGGTCTTGATAAACTCGCAAATGCTCTAAAGCATTGATTCGTTTTTCATCTATGAGTGTGAGTTGATCAAGACGTGCTTGTCTAGCAATATCATCATCGATAAATTCCTGCAAAGAAATTCGCAAGGAAGGGATCTCGACGAGGCGGAGCTAAGACTGGCGGAGACGCTAAGTACTGCTTGATGTCATCAAAGGCTTTCTGACACTCATCTATCCATGAAAATTGTACCCCCTTTTGTAGTAGGTGGCAAAATGGCCTACATTTATCAGAAAGTTGTGCAATAAAGCGACGGATTGAATTAATCTTTCCTTGTAAACTATGCAACTCCTTCAAATTAGTTGGGGGACACATTTCCATAATGGCTTTGACCTTGTTTGGGTCCACCTCAATACCTCGTTTAGAGATAATAAAACCTAGGAGTTTGCCTGAGGTAACACCAAAGACACATTTCTTAGGCTTATCCGGATCATATGGATTATGGAGCGGGGTGAATAAGTCTTCGAAATTCATTGTCGACTTATGGAAGAAAGGATGGGCGGAATGGAAGGGAAAACCGGTGAAGACCTCGGAAGACCTGAGATGCAAAACAACATAGTTTTTGAGTTTTTTTTTTTTTTTGTAGTGGTGAAAACCACTATTTTAGTATATACATATAATACAGGTTTGGATTATGGCTTATGGATGTGGCGGAGGGGGTGGTTCACCTCGTTCTTGTGGAAGAAGCAAGCGAAAGATGGCTTCTTGGAGAGGGAACAATTGGAGATAAAACTCGTCTTGTTCAATGAGGGTAACAATGGGCGCCGACTCTTCTTCAGATTCATCACCATTTGACATGACGTCAAATTCTTCATAGGCTTCATCTTCGGATTCGTCGGGGTGGAGGATTTCTTCTTCTGAATTAAGATTAATGCTTTGAAAAGCTCGTTCAAAAGAAGAAAGGGATGGAAGTGGTTGGTAGCCCAGACCAAAACGCTCAGTGGGTCTCTGATATGGCATATCGATGCGTTCAGTTACTCCTTGCTCGTAGCGACCTAGGCCAAATTGCTGCCAATTATGTCTGTGGAAATAGCGAGAGGGAAAACCCTCCATCCTTTCGATATTGGCAGGGACTCGGATGCTTAGGTTCTAGTATGGTGGTAGGACTAGAAGATGACTCTATTCCCCCATATACAAAATTAATGGAATTTGGCATAGAACCCATGTTATAAACCGATCCAATGGATAAATGTTGGTCATGTGGACGACCAAAATCTTTAACTGTTTGCACATTGAACGGTGTGATGTGGACATCTTGAATGGCATACTCACCAATACCTGCATCAATGAGATGGACCTTGACTTGGGAGGGAGAAAGACTAGATGATGGAATAGAAGAATGTGGGATAGAAGAATTGGAAGGATTTGGTTGGGTTGATGCTTCACTAACTTGTGAAACATCAGCTGGTGATGGTTGGGAAGATGGAGGAATAATAGGTGATGTTGAAGAAGGTGTAGAAGAATGGGGTAATGACGTGGAAAGAGATGATTGGTCATGGCCACATGTGCATGTGGTCACTGATGAAGAAGAAGGAAGATTAGGAGATGAAGAAAGTGGTGAATGAGATGGAATAGCGGAAGAGGAAGATGGTTGCGATATGATGGGTAGCTCCTCAGGAATGGGAGCTTTAGAAGAAGATGGTATAGAAGAAGTAGATGGGGTCAAGAAAAGATGAGTGGATGGCAACACAATCTCATAAGGATTTGAGACATAGTTGCAATGTTTGAAGGGTTCAATGTCGAGCAGGTACACAATGAACTCTGTCCCTCATATACATACTTCAGACATTGATGCAAGATAGAAGGGACACATCTCATCTCCCTAAGCCAAGGCCGTCCAAGCAATACATTGTATGCCATGGACCCTTCCAAGATGTGAAACAAGGTATGCAAAGTTCGGGCCCCTACCTCAATGGGCAAGATAACCGTGCCAACCGTGGAAGATAAAGCATCATTGAATGCTTTAAGAGTAAAAGTCGACTTTGTGATAAGGGATGGCGACAACTTTAGATGACTCAACGCCGATGTTGTAATGATATTGATTGAGGAACCGGTGTCAATTAAGACTCTCTTGAATGGCTTGTGATCGATCTTGGCCATGATATGCAAGTGGAGGATCTATACTTTCTGTTGACATAGGTTTGATTTCAAAATCATAGAAAGTGATGGAGGGCTCCATGCATGTTTGAATACTCCCCACAAAGTTGTTGAAGGCATTAGTATCTTGAGTTTGAAGCTCGATTGACTTCAATATTTCCATTAATGCCTCTCTATGCGGGGGAGATTGTTGAATGAGGTCATAGATCGATAACTTGGCGGAAGCCATTTTTAAACCGGTAGTTAACCGGCTACTCAATGACATGATGGGTCGTTGGCGTTGAGTAGAATGATTTAGCGGTTGTTGAGAAGTACTAGCACGTCGTTGGGTCACCGTTACCCGAGGTGGATCGGGGTTTGTACAGGTGGTCGTGGTTCGACTCGATTTGGTTGGTTCGCCCTTTGACCCCGGGTTACTACGTTAATAGTACCCACAAAACCTTGGTATTGTTGTACATGGTTGACTTGATTAGGAGGAGTTACCCGAGTTACTCCCCCTGAAGTTGTTGGAGCTTCCTCCCGATGTGGAAGGGGTGTTTGAAATACACCAAGATTTTGATTTTGTTGGGCTAAGGGGCTATCCAATTTAATGGCTCCAATCTCAATAAGATCTTGGATCACATGTTTGAAAGTCGTACAATTATTGATATCGTGCCCATTTTGCCTATGATAAGGACAAAATAGGTACTCCTTGTAATACTTCCCCCTTCTAGATGGTTCTAAAGGTTTAAACTCAGGTAAAGTTAACTGATTTGTGCTATATAACTTGTTGAATATGACCGCATATGGTTCATCTAAAGGTGTGAACTGTCGCTTGGGACGATTTTTTTGCCAAGGTCGAGTTTCCATGGTTGGCCCAGTATTGTGAGCTGGTTGAGGAGGGGCGGGTACCGCATGATAAGCAATTGGTTGCGGTTGACTTTGCATTACTTGTTGTTGTTGAGCCATTACGGGCTGGCTCGCCACCACTTGATTAACTTGGTTAACATTTGAGGTCGATACTAGCCTCGTGCTTGTTTGTTTTGGCCATAATTATTATTTCGTTGTTGGCCCTTTTGTTGCCATTCTTTTCTACGGGGTTTTAAAACACCCTCTTGGACTTTAATGTCTTCTATGATACTTGCTTGGGCCAAAGCCTCTTCAAAAGTCCTGTATTGTTGTAATTGGAGTAACCAAGAGATAGGTTTTAGACAACTCTGGGTGAACATTTTGGTTAACTCCTCCATTGGTAGGGAGAATGGCAATTTATTAATGATAGCCCTCCAACGGTTTCCAAAGTCATAAACAGTCTCATCGTCATGTTGCTTGAGCTTGTATAAGTCGGACAATGAAACTTTCCTTTGTACATTTAGGGAGAATCGTTCTAAAAATAGATTAATCAATTGCTCGTAAGCATAAATGCTATGGTGAGGTAAATGATTGTACCATTGTACAAAATCTCCTCCTAATGTCTGAGGAAAAGTTCTGAGCATAAGAGCGTCATTATTTTGGATTCTAAAGCAGGCATGCATGAATGAGCTCACATGTTCATGAGGATCCTCAGTTCCTCAAAATTTGTCAAACTTCGGTAATGTGAAATCAGTCGGATATGGCGGTGAAGGTACCGAAGGATGAATTGGTTGATTGATCAACGACCTTAGCGTAGGTTTCTGACTAGATGAGCCGGGCATGTTGAGCATAAGGTTGTCAATCTGTTGTTGCATAGCATGGAGTCGAGAATCTTCATGAAAATTTTGATTCGTTTGATGATTATGATGATGCAATGGAGGAGTGGAAAAATGATGAGATGGGATGAAATTGCCTGGATTAGGCGGTGTGGAATGGACAAGTTGTTGGTATGGATGATACCGAAAAGAAGGTGATTGGGGTGAATGATGAACTGGATTGGGTTGGGAGAAAGGTGGGGTAGGAATGGACACCACCGAAGATTGGGGTACCCAAGTGGGGCCTGAGCTAAGAAAAGTTGGCTGGGTAGAAATTGGTTGGGGTGTAGGATTTACTACGACAGGTGGTTGGGCATTTTGTTGTTGTTGTTGCTGAAGCAACTTGTCGAGGTACTCCCTAACCTTATTAATCTCTAACCCAAGGGAGGTGGGATGATTGGATGAAGGTGGAGGGCAGGCTGCCATGGTAGTCACAGGAGACTGCGTAGCAGGGGCAATGAAGGTGGTTGAAGTAGGCGGTACCTGGGAAGAAACAAGAGACTGTGCCCTGGGTAGGGTGAAACCATAAATGGTTTGGGAAGAAGAGGGTTGAAATTGGTCATGGCTAGAGGAGGTTCCACCAGCCTCATAGAGAGAATTGGTGTACACCTGGGTAAATGGAGGAGAAAGTGGTCGGGAAGACACTACATTTGTCTCCAAAGGAGGACAATTGAGCATCTGGGAAGATGTTGGAGATGAAGCCGACTGAGCAGATACAACATTAGCCTCAAAAAAAGGGTTAGTGTAGACCTGAGTGAAACCAGTGGGTATGGTTGATGCAATATCCTGCTGAAAAATAGAATCTTGCATAGGGGAATCTTGGATTGGCTCAAGGACATAACCAATGCCATCTCTTAAGTGAGTTTGCACTTGGGCCATATCAATGTGGGTAATATGACAGGAATTGTCTTCCTCCATGGGCATGGCCATGCGATAGACGGTAGAAGGACGTGAAAGACCCAGCAGCGAACCTCGCCCGAAATTCACTAGGATAAGTGGTCATGTTGGTGGTGGGGATGTTCTGTGAATTATTCATTTGATTATTTAGATTTAACACTTTAGATTGATTCCTTGTTAAGACCATAACGCAATAAATCTAAACAAATTCAGAAAAGAAGAATGCAAAACTTAAATGATAAATTTACACTAAAGAAATTATCAGAAAATAGTCACAACCTAGGTTTCAACCAATATGTCTTACCTCGCGGTTAATTAATTATTTTCTGATCTTAATCTGCAGTAAATTTTAAGTGTCCGGTTTATGAGTTTTGCATGTGATCTAATCTTGAATTATTCACAAAAAAGGTAAAAACTATGGCTAGGAAAGGACAACGAGATTCTTACTGGTGATGAAATCCAGCAAGTTTGCTCGGGGGTGACCTATGGTGTCTAAGGTAGAAGTTTAATGGATGGAGATGAATTCCACCGTCACTAAACTTCAAGCAATATCTAGTGATGAAATCCAGATATTACTGTTTTAAATGCAATATGAAATGCAGTGAATTTTATTTTAAGTGTTTTAGTTGTCTAATGTATACATACAAAGCTATAAATCAAAAGTTCTAATGATCTAAGCAAGAGGCCACTGAAAATATGCCATTTCCTCTAAAGAAGTGGAGTACACCGTTTAAAACCCCCGCCTACCAATGATATCAGATATCAAAGGAGCAACCGGAAGGTTCGTCCACTTCTCTGCCTCGAATCACCCAATGGCAGGAGTACTATTGACATCCAATCAATAGTCCTACTTAGATAACTAAAACAGATAATTCGTAGCTATTCTAATATGCAGCTAGGTATGCAATTTTTTTTTTTTTATGCAACCAATAATGCAATGTAAAAAAAAATGTAACTAAAAATAACTGTTCTTTTCCAGATTACTTAGTTTTTGTTCATTTTAAAGCAATGATCTGAAAAAGAAACAGAATACGACAGAAAAACCAAAAACGTAAAAAGTACAGCACTTACTTGGAAGCCTACGCTTTTTCTATGAAACTGCCTTCAAACGCCCAAGGGAGTCTACGCAAGCTGAAACGCACCTCTGCATTTCGGATCGGACTTCCAGACGCCGCTCTGCGTCTCTTCGTATTTTCTGCAAACTCCTCGAAACCCTAGTTCATCGGAACAACGAATTTCATGATTTTTGGAACCTGCAAAATAAAACAAAAATAAGAATAGATCAGTAAAGCAAGTATTAAAAACATGAAACCCTGGGGGGTCCCACCGTGATCGCCATTTGTAGATTAAAGATACAACGCCAAACAAAAGATAAAGAAATCACGATAAAAAGTAATGCAGAACACAGTTGTACAAAACAAACGATTTTTATTAATCAATGGAGTTTAGAAACTCCTTTTGAGTACAACAGGGCTTGTAACCCTTTTCGTGATACAAGATTACAATTTGTGCTAGGGTTCTCCGAAACCCTAGCTGGCACAATATGGTGGCGTCTCCGAAGAATGTATCCTTAACCTCAACAGAATGAGTGGGCTTCGTTGTATCCTTTGGCTCGGACCACTCCAGCTTAAGCAGCTGCTATCATCCAATCAAATCTGCCATTAAAATCCTGCACACATTAAAACTACAAAAAGGTTAGAAACTAGTAAGAGGGCTCCACTGTGTGAGCCCTCAAAAATAGTCTAAAACCCTAGAAATGAAATAAATAGAATGCAGAATCTAACGATGGATTAATACATAAAAATATTACTTGCTTTAGAATCTATACCTCTTTTTTGTTAACGCGGCGAGACCAAGGCACGGAAGTGATGTAACCATCAAATCGGGCGGAAGGCGCCGGTGCGATCGCGAACGCCCGGTGCTTCGGATCGGGGTTGCGGACGCCGTCTCTCCTGGCTGGTAAACGCCCGGGGCACTTGCGACAAGAATGGGGGATTCTGCAGAAGGGATGGCGGCGAAGTTGGCGACGGATGCGGCGATGGATGCGACGAAAAGGGACGGCGATGGATGGGTAGGTTTAGTTGAAGAAGAGATAGATAGCGATAGATAACAAAAGAGAGATAGTAAAAGAGATAGGGCTTGAGCCATCAAGGTGACTCAATTTATAATCTACTCTTAGGGCACACTTTAGGGTTTTAACGACACTTTGAACGTGTGGCTAAGATTAAAGTGGATCCAAGGGTAGAGAATAAATCTAGGTTGTGAAACGGATTAAGATGGATGGACGGATGAGATTAAATGAAGGATGGACGGCTCAGATTAAATCACTTAAAGTATCTTTATATATATATTAAAATATATTAAAATATTAAAATATATATATAAATATTAATTTAAATAAATTTGGGAATGAAAAATGGCGGGAAAGGTGAAATTGGGCCAAATAATGGCGGGAAGGTGGATGACTGACACGTGGCTAACAGGAAGGTATAGATGACTTACAAGTGGCTGGATTTTGGTGTCTACACAATTCATTGCCCTTGCATTGATATCAATAAATTTCCTAATAGTTTTATCTACCTCGGGATCACCTTCAACCTTATACTCTTTTGCAACCATATGCCATACCTCATATCCTTGTGATATCAAGTAGTTCTTCATTCTCATGCTCTAGAAAGCATAATTGTTATCGTCAAATAGTGGAACCTTATTTATATATGATTCATTATTTTAAGCCATTTGTGTTCTTGTAGAATCTTCCCTCAAGTTGTTAGCCTTTCCAAAGGAACTCATTCTGATACCAATTCAAGAACACAATCTTATACAGAGATGGGGGTGAAAGTATAAGACCACTTTTTACTTTTCTTTTCAATTCAATATTATGCAGTGTATATACAATAGTATCAATAGTAGTAATCAAGCAATGCATAAAATACCATACACAATAGAGACACCACATTTTATGTGGTTCACCCAATGTGGGCTGCATTTCTCAATAAATTTCTTTGGAATTCCTTCCCAATTACAATGTTTATGGATATCTATCCAAAGGATATATTGATCCCCTAATATCAAGTTCAAGGATCTCTTCCACAAGAGAACTCTTTCCCCTTTTGATCTGGCTAGTGATCTTCTAGAATACTTTGTCTCTCTACTACACTAATTGGTGGATGTCTCTCGACTTGAATACTCCTCACGTAGATCTATATTCAATTGTGCTAGCTACTAGATCTCTATCCACTGAGGCTCTATCGTATATACTCTATCATCTCCAAATATATGTTAATAGACTCATTCAGAACCTGATCAATAGGCTCACTCAGAACCTTCTCAACAAGCTCACATAGAACTTTTCCAAATTTGCTCAAAAATCTCACACAAAACTTGTAAAATATTCTCAACAAGCTCACACAAAACTTATCCAAATATTCTCAACAAGCTCACACAGAACTTGTCCAAATATGCTCAACAAGCTCACACAGAACTTGTCCAAATATTCTCAACAAGCTCACACAAAACTTGTCTAAATTTGCTCAACAAGCTCACACAGAACTTGTCCAAATATTCTCAAGCAAGCTCACCAAGAAGTTGCCCAAATCTGCACTAGCAAGCTCACCAAGAACTTGCCCAAATCTGCACTAGAAATCTCACTAATAAATTACCCTAATCTGCACTAGCAAGCTCACCAAGAACTTGCCCAATAATTCAATCTCATAGAAGCATAAAGAGAATTGTTAGAGACTCAATATGTTCTATACTCAAATCCCAATCTCAACTCAAATCAATCTTATAGAAGCATAAAGAGAATTGTTAGACACTCAATATGTTCTATCCTCAAATCTCAATATCAACTCAAATAAATATTATAGAAGCATATAGAGAATTTTTATAGACTCAATATGTTTTGTCCTCAAATCTCAATGTCAACTCAAATCCAAAATATAGAATAGTTTGTTTCATGGAACTTAAACAACCACTTCACACAATCACTTGACTAGGCTCAAACAACTCTTCTCAACCAACTACCAGAAGGCACAAATATTTCTTACAAAACCTTGTCCAAGCATGTATAAACCAACTCAAATGTTTCCAACAATTCTCAGCCACAAATATCACATAACAATGATACTCATGTTCTTTACAAGTTCAATTTCCTTGCATAAAAAATGGGCTTCAACAAAAATGCTTATAAAACATTCTTCACATAACAATGATACTCATGTTTTTCTCAAACCCTATCTCAGGTTTTTCACACTACTAATGGCTTCAACAAAAATGCTTATAAAACAAGGTTTAATAACAACTCTCAACCCAAAAAACCTTGAGACATTCAACAAACTACTTTAAAAAATGAAACCAAAATTAATCATTTTCTCTCCAATGATATTTCAGAAATAAACCACCATAAACAATCAATAGGAGAATGTTTCCATACCTTTTATGAAGATGAAGAAACCTTTTGTTTGTCCACAAAATCTATCTCACTCAACACACTTTATTTTTCAACTTTCAACAAGGGTTAGATATCTTGATTAATAACACAACAATAACATCCAAATAACACCTTATTACTCCTACTCAATAACATACACCATGTCACTTCATAAATGAATTAATCTCTTTTGAAAAATAACAAAGCAACCTTCACTTTTGAACCTCTTTAAAAAATTAGAAATATCTCTTTACACACACCTTATTTCTCCCTCTAAGCAAGTTAATCAAATAGCCCTCGGAATAATCTTTCCAACGATATATAATATGATATACTTTCAAAAATTAAATCATCAAAAATCTCTCCTTTTCTAAACATGCATCACAACCCTTATTCCTCCTAGGGCAACTTTAGAAAAATAAAATATATTAAAAATTATTAACTTGCCTTTGTCGCTGATGGGATTTGATCTCGTGACCTTCTTGCTCAGTGCCTTAACCATATCCAACCTGTTATTGGGCCACATGCCCTCACATGCTCAAAAGGAGCACACAAAAAAACCTTGTCATGAATATCTGCGTCCTTCAAAAATAAAATGCACTTCATGCGTTTCAACATAGAAAAATACCTCGCATGAACCACTAATCCAAGGAGGCCTATACATTTGGCCTTACTCCACAATAGTCTCTTCAAAAAATGTGAAAATTTTAGGCCTTTCAAAACCCTTTTCACACACACTTCGACACACGATGCGCATGCTCTTTTACCATTCGAATCCAAATATCAAATCGATCGCTTAGGGAAATAAATAAAAACTTTGGGCATATATATATATATATATATATGTCCTCCTTTCCTTTGATGTCAGTGCTATGATTTAAATATTATCTTTATACATTTTCCTTTCTTTGATGTTGGTGCTATAAATTAAATTTAAATTTAAATTTTAAATAATTTAAAATTTAAACTTAAATATTTAAAATTAAATATCTCCATCACCAGGGCACCTTTTTCGATGAAACGAAAAGCCAACTGGGTTTTAAGAAAAACTCATTTCAAATCTGCCATCCATGGTTTTAAATAAAACCTTTTATTTTTCTGGCCTTGGTTTTCACAAAAACCCTGTATATATCCATGCTCTCCAAAATATCATAAATACTTATTTATGAAATGCTTTGGCCACCAAAACTAAATGCGATCCATGTGACATCAATGATCCATGTGAAATAAATGACAACATAAAATCACTCAAATTTACAACAAATACCTCCATAAATGAAGTTCATTTTATTATGAGGTAAGCCTAAAGGTACGATGGCACCTATGGGAAGATGAGGTTGACCTATGTTTTACACTGTCTCAATGGTAGGAGTTGTTGTGATGTTCCTTACTAGGTATTCTACTAAGCCAGTGGCTGCTATGTGAACTGCAACTTGTGGCAATGGATATGGATGAGATTAAAGCGAGGTTTGAGTTGACTCAATGTTTACCTCACAAGGTGGTTCCTCATCTACTAGACTAGGAATCTCTTTTGTGGAGATGGTAGATATGGTTGGAGGGATCTCGTTAATAGGCATCTTCCCCATATTCCTTTGTGAAGGATTTGATTATGATGAAGGTATATATATATATATATATATATATATATATATATATATATATATATATATATATATATATATATATATATATGTGTGTGTGTGTGTGTGTGTGTGTGTGTGTGTGTGTGTGTGTGTGTGTGTGTCAATGAAGATGAAGATATGGAAGAATATGGTGATGAATTAATGGAAGGTGATGGTGAAGGAGTTAGACCTTGGTTGGAAGTCTAGATGGGTTGATGGCAAGGTTGACTCGGGGATTTTTTGCACCAAGTTGTAGTATTTTAAGGGCTCAAGGTTTTTAGATACAACATGTACTTGCCCTTCATAAGTGTACTTCAAATATTGGTGAGCTATGGATGGCACACACTTCATGTCCCTAATCCAGGGTCTAACCATCAAGATATTGTAGGCCATTTTCACCCTCTAATATGTGACACAATGTTGGTATGGTATTTTATCCCACCTAAATAGGTAATACTATGGTACCAACCATTGAGCATAGAGCATCATTAAATTCTCAAAGGGTATATGTGGATGTGACAATGTGGGATGTTGGAAGCCCTAGATGTTTGAGAGCAATCATGGTGATGATATTGCAGGAGAAACTAGTATCAATAAAAACTCTCTTATAAGGTGTTCCATTTACACATGCAATGATGTGCAGGGGAGGATCCACCATGCCTTTTGGTATTGGCTTGAGTTCATGCATATGAAATTTGATTACTAGTTTTGTGCATTATCAAACATACCCCACAAAATTGCTAAAGGAGTTAGGCTCCTATGGTTGTAGTTCAATCAACTTGAGGATCTCCCTAAGAGATTCTCTATGAGGTGGAGACTATTGAATAAGCTCATAGATAGAGATTCAAGCCAATATTTTTCATAATATCTAAGTAATATTACTCTTTATTGTGACCATAGTACGATACTACGAGGTGGGAGGTTTTGTAATAGAGGTGAAAAAGGCTATGACATTGAAGGAATATCGCTTGAAGTTGTAGGTGGTGTGACTTGACTTGGATAATTCTTATTCCTTGTCATTATTCTAACAACTATGATGAACCCTTCTTTAGGGGGTGCCATATGGACCTATTTCACCTATTGTGTTGAATTTTCCTTCTCCTCATGATTAGGCAATGGGTCTTTAAAAACACTCATTTGTTGATTATTTATTATAATAGGATTATCGACCTAAAGATCATTCCTATCGATCATGTCCTATACTAGGTGTTTGAACCTAAAGCACATCTGCACATCATGCCTATTCTACATATGGTACTTGTAGTATAGGTCTTCATGATATCTTGGTGGCTTTGGTGTGTTTGGATCTATAGGTCGACATTCAGGTAGATTAATTTCCTTGGCCACACAGAGGTGCTCAAATATAGGATACATGGACTCAACAATGGGCATAAATTGTTACTTAGGATAATGTTGCTAGTTTTACCCTTGATTTATTTAATTTTGATTGTTGTATTTTCTAGGTATGGCTTGATAGTTGGTCTTCTAATGTAGAATTGGTTGCACAGGCCCTAGAATATTGATAGCAACTTGGTTTATTGCTACCAAATTTAGTTGCACCAAATTGTTCTTGGTATTCTTAGTCCATTTATTCTTATAGGGTTTTGCAATTTTTCGTTCTTGAATTTTAATGTCTTCGATTGTCCTAGCTTGTGCTAGAGTATATTTAAGAGTTGGGTGCTATTGGAGTTATAGCAACAAGTAAATTGGCTTTAGGTAGCTCTTAGTAAACATGCGAGTCAATTCAAATATGGGGAGTAGGTATGATATCTTAGCAAGAAGTGTTCACCACTTTTTTCCATAGTTTGTGATTGTCTCATCATCATATTGCTTCAATCCCATGAGGTCAGTAAACGTTACCTTTTGCTTAGTATTAAAGGTGAAGAATTATAGGAACACGTCTGCAAATTATACAAAGTTATAGATGGTGTACTTTAGGATTTGATTGTACCACTCTATGGTAGGGCTAGAGAGGGTAAGCAAAAATATCCTCCATAGTAAGGCCTCATTATCCTGGATATAAAAGCATTAAAGAACACAAGCTTATACTGAGAGGGGGGGTGAACAGTATAAGACCTCTTTTTACTTTTTCCTTTATACTTCAAAACAATAAAGCAATATACCCAAAGCAATATCAAAACAATGCATAATATCATCCACAAAGTGACACCAATTTTAACGTGGTTCACCCAGAATGGCTGGGCTACGTCCACAAAACTTTTCTCTAAAAGTTATCTCAAAGTTCTTTGGGAATCCTTCCCAATTACAATGTTTATGAGCCTCGGCCCAAAGGAGATACCTTCCCCCAAATAGAATTTATGAGCCTCTGCTCAAAGGAGATACCTTCCCCTATGTCTGAATTTATGAGCCTCTACTCAAAGGAGATACCTTCCCCTCTGCTCTGGAAATGATCCCTCAGAAGATCAACTGCCTCTACCTCTTGCCAGCACGTGGAACTCCTTTCCACCGAAGACCTCCTGTCCTCAATGCTTAGCCTAAGAGACCTCTGCCTTCTATGATCACGTCCACAATAGCTCAGCAACCTATACCAAACACAGTCAGTCGGTCTAGTACAAGTCTTCCTCTTTCTGTCAGATCTGTCCAACACTTGAACAAATCAATTCTCTGCACACAAGCCTTCTCAAAGACTTGCCAAATCTGTCCTCAGGTTCTTCTCAAAGAACCAGTGCACCTCTGTCCTCATACAGCAGCACTCCGCATTCGTCTTTGCCCTTTGTGCTCTCTACGCCCTCTACTCTCTCTGCGCAATCACAGCCGCACTTGGTCGAACTTCAACCTTTGCACTATCTGCATAATCACAACGACACTTAGAACAATTCACCACGACTCTTTGCTCACTCTGCACACTTTGATCAAATTTTGCACTCTGCTCTCGATGATCAAACTTCTCACTCTATGCTCTATCTGCGAACGTCGCAACTAACCACATCCAAATATTCAAAATAACCTACCTTTTATAATAACACTTTCAAGATCAAAACCTTAATCTTAGTCGATTGTAACCCTGATCTTTAGTCGGTTGCACAACCCTAAACTTCATCGATTGCAAACCCTAATCTTTGTCGGCTCACATTTAACTTTGTCGGCTTCAACTACCTCTGTAACTCTTCTGTAGCTTTTTTCGTGAAACTACAACATGTCATGATATCATGACACCTTTGCAACCGTACACTTTCTTTTGGCTTTTGTCATGATATCATGACACTTCAGCCTTTGTCGACTTCAACTAAGCTCTTGTCACGATATCACGACACTTCTGTCTTTGTTAGCATCAACTTTGCTTTTGTTGCGATATCGTGACACTTCTCCCTTCGTCGACCTCCTTTCTGCTTTTGTCATGAAATCATGACACTTTTGCCTCTACAGACTTCGTCTTCACTTCTGTCATGATATCATGACACTTCTGTCTTCATAGCCTTCCTCTTTGATTTTGTCACAAAATCGTGACACTTCTCCTATTGAGGACCTGCTTTCTATTTCTGTCACAAAAGCATGACACTTTCTACATCTGTATGCTTTCTCCACAACCTGTCGTGAAATTGTGATGCTATCAACTTTTTGTACGCTTTCTTTGCAACTTGTCATGAAATCATGACATTTCTTATTTCGAACACTTTCATCTGCAGCATGTCATGAAATCGTGATAGTTCTCACTTCGAACTCTTTTTGTTGTTGTATGTCACAAAATCATGATAGTTCTCCCTTCGAGTTCTGCAGCATGTCACAAAATTGTGATAGATCTCACTTCGACTTCTGCTGCATGTCATGAAATCATGACAATTCTCATTTTACTTTCTCTCTCTTCGAACTTGTCATGAAATCGTGACAGTTCACACTTTGGACTCTAGCTCTTCTGCAGCACGTCGTGAAATCATGACACTTTACCTTGCTTTCACTTTCTTGCTTAAGTCACGAAAATGCGACATGTCGCGATATCATGCGATTTTTCTAACTTGCTTTCTCTCTCCTACTTAAGTCATGAAAATGCGACATGTCACGATATCGTGACATTTTTCCTCCTTAGCTCTTTTCTATTTTTTGGGTCGTGAAAACCCGACATGTCACGATATCGCGACACTTTTTCTCCTTAGCGCTTTTTTTTTCTTCGAGTAGCAAAAACCCGACATGTTGCGATATCGTGACACTTTTTCACTACGAGCTCTTTCTCTCGAACCTGTCATGAAATCGTGACACTTTTTTGTCTGTACAATCCCTCTTGCAAATTGTCGCGAAATCGTGACACTTTTCTTTGCGAGCTCTTTCTCTCGAACCTGTCGGCTTGGGGTTTGCAAAAGACCTTTGAAACTGTCATGCCATAACCTTCATCAAAACAAATTATTTGACATCAAATCAAATTCCTTCAAAAGCTTCTTGACATCAATGACAACTTATATACTTGAGCAAAGGCAATGTACCCAAAGTACCCAAAATTGCCAACAATCTCCCCCTTTGTCATTGATGGCAAACCTTTATTGAAAACACTTCTCAAGAGCCAAAACTGAAACCAACTATGCTAACAACTGACAATATTCCTTTGAAGTTTTGCTCCCCCTGACTTGAAGCTTTCCTCTTCACTTTGAAGCTCTCCTCCTTACTCATATCTCTCCCCCTTTGTCATCAATGGCAAAGGGCCACCTTTGGGGCTTGGGACTAAGAATGAGCCTCTTAGCTTAGTCCCTCCCCCACCTCCTAATGAGGTGATTAATTCTGGGGTGGGAGTAAAACTCCCATTAGGAACTGATCATCATCAACGTCTATAACTTCCTTGTCGGGCCTTCTCTTGAACTCTTTGTCCATATTCCTATTCTTGTCACTGTTCTTGTTCTTGTTCTCATCCTTGTTCTTGTCCATGCCTTGATCCTTGGACTTGATCATACCACTGTTCTTGTTTCTGTATTCTGGAATTTTAGCTCTACACTTTCTGATTATGTGACCTTCATTGTTGCACTTGAAACACTTGACGATGTTGTTTCTCTGAGGTAAACTTGATCTTTGAATCCACCTGTTCTAACCAACTGTTTTGGCCAAACCTGTTCTGACCAAACCTATTCTGACTAAACCTGTTCTGACCAAACCTATTTTGACCAAACCTGTTCTTGTTATTTACCTTGTAATAGATTGCCTTGTGCCCAAAACTATTGACAAGAGTAGCAATACCCTTGAAAGAAACTAGCACTTCTGAAATTGTCGTTTACCTTCTTCACTTGAGCCATGCAATGTGAAGCCATGTGACCAAACTTATGACAAGCAAAACATCTGCCTTGAAATTTTCCTTTATTTGACCTCTTGGGTCCTAAAAAATTCTTCTTCTCATTCTGAATTCTGTTTTCTATTTCTACGCATCTATCATTCAAGGACTCATGATCTGAAATACTTTCCTCATCAGAACTCTCTTCCTTTTGGAGTCTCTTACTAGACTCTCCAACTTGTTCCTTGTGTGGCTTAACAAAACCAAGGCTTGTTTTATCTGTTGTCTTTCTTTGACCTTTGATGAGTGACTTAACCTTTTTGGAGCTATCTTGAAACCTGTAAAGCTTATCCTTGTACTCTTTAGTTTCCTCTTTCAAAGAAGCCATTTTTTGTTCTAACTCACTATACTCAAGAACCTTAGACTCTAACTCATCCTTGAGTTCTTGTGTCTTAGCTATAGAGAAATCAAGATTTTCTATAAGATCATCTCTCTCCATACAACATTCATCTAACTTATCCTTGAGTCTAGCATTCTTCTTTCTTTCCTTTTTCAAAGCACTAAGAGCATTAATAAGTTCACTTTCAAGATCCTTTATTTGTTTGCTTTCTCAATCATCAAAGCCTTTTTCATATTTCTTATCACTAGAGGTGCTACCTTTTTCAAAAACCATACAAGCATCTTCCTTATAGTTTTTTGAAGCATCCTCATACATACTAGAAACCAAATCATTATTTGTACAATCATCCTCAAGGTGACCAAAATTTCCACATCTAAGACATTTCATGATAATGAATCTATGTTTCGGTTCTTCCTCTTTTTTTGATATGAACAACATCTCATTTTCATCATCACTTGAAGAACTTTCACTATCACTACTAGAACACTTACTTGCTTTGTCTAGGTAGAAACTCTTCTTGTGCTTGTGAGAATACCTCTTTCCTTGATTGTTGTGCTCATCTTTGTTCTTCCTGTGATGCTTGTGCTTTTCAGAATCCTTGCTCTTAGAATCCTGTTTATCTTCATCACTTTCATTCTTGGGAATAGTACAGTCAGGTAGCATAATGAACAAAACTTTCCACAATTGAAACATCTTATATTTTTCATGCTTTTGTGCTTTCTAGAGAACTTGCCTTTCTTGTTGTAATATGCCTCTTCATCACTAGAAGACTCATCACTCTCTTGAAGTTGTTTACCCTTGGATTTCTTGGTAGCCTTGAAAGCTGCCTCTTTCTTGACATCAACCTTCACTTGAGTTCTCAACTCAAATGTTGCAAGTATACTATGGAGCTCATCCTTTTTCAACTTATCCAAATATTTAGCTTCCTTAATAGCAAAAATCTTTTCACTAAATCTATTAGGAAGAGATCTTAAAATCTTATCACAAACATCATTTTCAACAAGCTCAAGACCTAAGTCTTTCATGGAGTTAACAACCTCATCCATATGAAGCATGTAGTCACTAATATTTTCATCATCATTCATCTGGAGTTGTTCAAACATACCTTTGAAGTGTCTCAACTTGGCCTTTCTGACATTTGTATCACCTGTATGAACCACCTTCAACTGTTTCCACATTTCACTAGCTGTCTTGCAGGGAATCACTTTGGTGAGATCTGCTTTCCGTAAGCCTTTCAAGATTGCATTCATTGCTTTTGAATTGTCGTGATGTAGGAGCCTTTCTTCTTTAGTATTAGGACCATGTTCAGGAATAGTGTACTCATCTTCAATCACTTCCCAAACCTCATTCCCAAGTGCCATTAGATGAACCTTCATCCTTGCACTCCAAAGACCAAAATCTGACCCATCAAGAATAGGTGTTGCATTGCCACTTGAATGATCCATTGTGTTCTTTACTAGCTTTTCATTCAAGCTGTTAAACTTTTTGAAGGCACCGACTCTGATACCAATTGAAGAACACAAGCTTATACTAAGAGGGGGGGTGAATAGTATAAGACCTCTTTTTACTTTTTCCTTTATACTTCAAAATAGTAAAGCAATATACCCAAAGCAATATCAAAACAATGCACAATATCATCCACAAAGTGACACCAATTTTAACGTGGTTCACCCAAAATGGCTAGGCTACGTCCACAAAAATTTTCTCTAAAAGTTATCTCAAAGTTCTTTGGGAATCCTTCCCAATTACAATGTTTATGAGCCTCGGCCCAAAGGAGATACCTTCCCCCAAACAGAATTTATGAGCCTCTACTCAAAGGAGATACCTTCCCCTCTGTCTGAATTTATGAGCCTCTGCTCAAAGGAGATACCTTCCCCTCTGCTCTGGAAATGATCCCTCAGAAGATCAACTGCCTCTACCTCTTGCCAACACGTGGAACTCCTTTCCACCGAAGACCTCCTATCCTCAATGCTTAGCCTAAGAGACCTCTTCCTTCTATGATCACGTCCACAGTAGCTCAACAACCTGTACCAAACACAGTCAGTCGGTCTAGTACAAGTCTTCCTCTGTCTGTCAGATCTATCCAACACTTGAACAAATCAATCCTCTACACACAAGCCTTCTCAAAGACTTGCCAAATCTATCCTTAGGTTCTTCTCAAAGAACCAGTGCACCTCTGTCCTCATACAGTAGCACTCCATGTTCGTCTTTGCCCTTTGTGCTCTCTACGCCCTCTGCTCTCTCTACGCAATCACAGTCGCACTTGGTTGAACTTCAACCTTTGCACTATCTACACAATCACAGTGGCACTTAGAACAATTCACCATGACTCTTTGCTCACTCTGCACACTTCGATCAAATTTTGCACTCTGCTCTCGATGATCGAACTTCTCACTCTATGCTCTATCTACAAGCATCGCAACTAACCACATCCAACTCTTCAAAATAGCCTACCTTTTATAATAAAACTTTCAAGATCAAAACCTTAATCTTAGTCGGTTGTAACCCTAATCTTTAGTTGACTGCACAACCCTAAACTTTGTCGACTGCAAACCCTAATCTTCGTCGGCTCACATTTAACTTTGTCGGCTTCAACTGCCTTTGTAACTCTTCTATAGCTTTTGCCGTGAAACTACAACATGTCGTGATATCATGACACCTTTGCAACCATACACTTTCTTTTGGCTTTTGTCATGATATCGCGACACTTCAGCCTTTGTCGACTTCAACTAAGCTCTTGTCGCGATATCACGACACTTCTATCTTTGTCAGCATCAACTTTGCTTTTGTCGTGATATCGCGACACTTCTCCCTTCGTCGACCTCCTTTTTGCTTTTGTCACGAAATCATGACACTTCTGCCTCTATAGACTTCGTCTTCACTTCTATCATGATATCGTGACACTTCTGTCTTCATAGCCTTCCTCTCTGATTTTGTCATGAAATCATGACACTTCTCCTATTGAGGACCTACTTTCTATTTATGTCATGAAATCATGACACTTTCTACATCCGTACGCTTTCTCCACAACCTGTCGCAAAATCACGACGCTATCAACTTTTTGTACGCTTTCTTTGCAACTTGTCACAAAATCATGACATTTCTTATTTTGAACACTTTCATCTACAGCATGTCATGAAATCATGACAGTTCTCACTTCGAACTCTTTCTATTGTTGTATGTCATGAAATCATGATAGTTCTCCCTTCGAGTTCTGCAGCATGTCATGAAATCATGACAGATCTCACTTTGACTTCTGCTGCATGTCGCGAAATCATGACAATTCTCATTTTACTTTCTCTCTCTTCAAACTTGTCATGAAATCGTGACAGTTCACACTTTGGACTCTAGCTCTTCTACAGCACATCGTGAAATCGTGACACTTTACCTTGCTTTCACTTTCTTGCTTAAGTCACAAAAATGTGACATGTCACGATATCGCAAAATTTTTCTAACTTGCTTTCTCTCTCCTGCTTAAGTCACGAAAATGCGACATGTCGCGATATCGCGACATTTTTCCTCCTTAGCTCTTTTCTATTTTTCGGGTCACGAAAACCCGACATGTCATGATATCGTGACACTTTTTCTCCTTAGCGCTTTTCTTTTCTTCGGGTCACGAAAACCCGACATGTCGTGATATCGCGACACTTTTTCTCCTTAGTGCTTTTCTTTTCTTTGGGTTGTAAAAACCTGACATGTCGTGATATCGTGACACTTTTTCACTGCGAGCTCTTTCTCTCGAACCTATCGTGAAATCGTGACACTTTTTCGTCCGTACAATCCCTCTTGCAAATTGTCACGAAATCATGACACTTTTCTTTGCGAGCTCTTTCTCTCGAACCTGTCAGCTTGGGGTTTGCAAAAGACCTTTGAAACTCGTCATGTCGTAACCTTCATCAAAACAAATTATTTGACATCAAATCAAATTCCTTCAAAAGCTTCTTGACATCAATGACAACTTATATACTTGAGCAAAGGCAATGTACCCAAAGTACCCAAAATTGCCAACA